>CAHIKZ030004450.1:1855000-1985000 GCA_903632075.3 Acanthosepion pharaonis | reverse complement strand
CCTCAAGCGAATATATATATATATATATATATATATATATATATATATATATATATATATATATACTTAGTTGTATTGATATGAATTTGGGGCCTTGGTTTCACGTTTCTTTGTCTGACGATCGCAAGGGCGTGACACCCAATGTTACAGACTCATAGGAATACAACTAAATATGTTAGCTCTATCACTGTTATTGAGCGCTTTCCAATAAGTACCGCGCATATATAATATATAAATAATATATATAGAACTTACCTATATATATATATATATATATATATATATATATATATATATATATATATATATAGTTTCTTTAAACGTTATTTTTAAATGGAAACTCATATTCAAATAATTATACTGTTTAAGAATAAATAAAAAACAGAGCATCTGCTCAAATATGAGTAGCCATTGAAAATAAAGTTTAAATAAATTAAAAATATATCTGATTCATTCCATTTCCTAATATATATATATATATATATATATATATATATATATATATATATATATATATATATATTGCGATATAGGGAGCCATATGCATACATATAGAGACAGACTCAGACATGTATATATCTGTGTTTACGTACCAAAGAAAGAAAGTGATGTGGGGCCAAAGCCCGGACCACAGAAGGAAAACACGGAACACGGATAAGATGTAAGAAAGATATATTAACAACAGGTTACAGATATAGTGTAAGCGGAGCTTACTATATGTTAGTGTCCAATACTGGTAGTTGTACGCGGCTCTCTCTCTCTCTCTCTCTCTCTCTCTCTCTCTCTCTCTCTCTCTCTTTCTCTCTGTCTCTGTCTAGAGTGTTGTGTCGCATACTTAATATAGACCTGGAAGAGTCTATTGTGTAGGTAGTTCCGGTCTCACAATAGAAAAGAAAGAAAGAAAGAAAGAAAGAAAGAAATGTGGTGTAATTCAACGCGAGAATGCTGTTATGAGGTGAGCTAGAGTAGAAGCAACTTATGTCCTCAGGCAATAGATTTATTCTTTAATATAGGTAAATGGTATGATAATAATTTTCTTCTGCTTTTTATTCCATGTCATTTCAGAATATGCAGATCATAGCTCTCAACTACTTCCTAGATTTTGTTGCTCTAAATAACATTTGACCTGTGACTCTCCCTTTCTTTTGTCTGTCATTCTCTCTTACATTCGCAGGTTCTCGCTAATTATATGTCCTTCATTATGTCCTCTCTGTGTTAAAATCGACAAACGTTCTTTCCTCAGTTTCTATCCCAAAAATCTCTATTTTTTTTTCTGTCATTTAATAAATATTTCATTCTCACTAATATATATACATTTTTTTTACTAACTTTTGTTTCATTTTTAGTCTTCGCACTCTGAATACACCGGCGTTTGCTTCCAAACAAATTCCTGCACTAGCTGACTGCCTCTACTGATTTAGTTTCCATGGCATTTCAAGATATGAACGCTCCATTTAGACTACTTAAATAATTTAATACAGAATAAACATCTCCCCAATACCGAACACGATGAAATCAAGAAAACTGAAATAAATATTCGATCACTGGTGAAGTTCAAAGTTCCTATCTTCCCATAATATTGTGGGCGCAGGCGGTTGTCTCCCTTTTTATACTACAAATGTACCAAGATTACATGAGAGCGAGTAAGTAACATCAGCCCAGAAATGTCAACAGTTCCTCGGCTGTATTCCTCTAATTATTCAGTAGAACTCGAGAAATATAGACGTGATAAACCGAAGAGTTAAAAAGAAATGGAAATCACGTGAACATAAAATACATTATCCGGTTAGGCCGTTATTCTTCGGAAAATATTACAAGTAAAACCCTCTCGACTTTGACCTTTCACACTGCTTGTTTTATCCATATGCATTACAGTTTCTCTATGTAAAGAAAAATAGTAGCAGTTACATATATATTGCTATTCAATTTCCGTATAATACATCTTTATATAAAATCTTTCCGAACACAATGTATATTCGCTATTCATTTTTTTAAAAACTATTCGTGTCATTCCTTCTGTTTTTTAACATTGATATTATATAACAAATATACTAATACCTATTATGGGTATTATGACTGGAGATAACCAACATGGTTATTCTCTCTTTCCAACTATCCAGTTAAGTTTAAATTTTCTTTTCAGTTATCTAAGCTGATTTAATTTTGGTTAGAGGTACCAAGTTGAGAAATAAACTATGAAATAGGAATTCATTTTTCCCGAGTGAACTGAATATATGTGTTCAGGACAGATTCATTAATGAGGACATGGACCATACCACATTCTCCTCTGCATTATTCTTATGGAGGAAAAGTTTTTTGAATTGAGAAGGTATAATTTGTTCTCTGCGAGTCTGTGGCGGATTGTCAGGAGCGTTACGATGTTCTTCCTCTTTCTCATTACAACTGTATTTAATCATGTTGCGCGTTCATAATCTTCTACGAGTGGCTTGCTTGTTCTTTGAATTATCGGTTGATGGGTGGTCTCACTTCTCTGAAACCCGTTCATCACCGCTTGAGAGACCAGAACTCAAGTGTTCCTCATAATTTTCAAAAGGTGACCATGTTTCTTTTTCTTCAAAGTCAGTTCTGAGAACAGCCCTCGACTAAGCTTGTGAGATCCGATTCATCACCTGTTGGAGCCAAGTGCCTTAGTGAGAATGTGTCTTCCCGTCTAATAGGGTAACGGACATGCGCATACTTAATGTTGGCGTCTAGAAGCCCTACTTGATCCACCACTGGTTCGTTCTTATTCAGATTCGCGTGTTTTTTTTTTAGTAATATCATTCTCTGTTTCAGAGCCAATATGGAAGAGACGCGACAGTCAAACTACTTCTATTGTTCATGGGGTGATGCTTTAGTGGTGGTGCAAAGCAGCTTTCTCTGGGAATAATTGTTCCCAATCCTCTAAAGCTACCCTTTTATCAGTAGCTGCTAGTTGTACAGTTCTCCAAATTATTCAATTATACCTCTGGCAATGGCCATTACCTTGAGTGTTACATGGAGTTGCTCTACTTACAGCTACTCCTTGCTCTAGTAGGAACCGCCGTACGAGTATGGACATCAATGAAGCTCCTCTGTCCGAACGAATATACACGGGTAGCCTGAAGACGGAAAAACTAACCAAACTGCTTGTATGAGCGTTGTAGACGAGGCATCGGGGCAGCGTATTACGAAAAGAAACCGCGAATATTCGTTAATTATTGTCAGCATATATTTGTTAAGGGTTTGGGAGGGAAGAGGTCCATTAAAATCCAATGCGATTCTTTCTTGTGGGTTTCATTTTTTTTTTTTTAACTTGATGATGTTAGGACGCTAAAACCTACAATTATATTCCACCCAAGTCTTACATGAGTTGGTGATTTCTTTCAAATCCTCTAGTCAGTAGGGAAGGTTTTTGATTTTCGTCGTGTGAATCATGCGTGTAATACCTGGATGGTACAACTCTCTGTAGTTTCTTTAACTCTTCTTTTCAAACATGTGAACTATATACACAAGAAAGGGCGTCCATAACTACGTTTTTTTCTACCGAAGCAGTACGTTACGTTGAACGAATGACAAAAGTTTTCCATTTTTCACCTGGCTATCTTCTCATTTTTATTTTTGCTTATTGTTTTCGACTTGAACATGAATGAGACTGATTTTTGTCTCTAATTTGTTTAAAATGTCGTCATATCAAATAATGCCTCCATTTTCTCAGCGATTCGACAATCGCATGGTCTTCCTTCTCTATTACAGAATGCCTTCGTTCCGATTTAGACAAGGTTTATGAGAAAAAATACCATGAACCTTCCCGACTGTCTTATTCTGAGGCGTCTGTCTCTTCTACAAGACATAGTGGATGATCGGGCGTATTAATGACTGCTTTTTACTATTTGTTAAATCCTTCCTCTGGTATGGGAGATAAATGGAAATTTGATAGTGTTCTTAGAGGGTGGATTTTGTCTGTAAAAGACGAAATCCAATGTGCATGGCGCAGAGCGAGTAAATCTTTTGGGATCGGTAGGCTGAATAATGAATTCAGACGTTCTGGATCGGGTTTTATACTGTTTTCAATGATTATGTACCCAACTAATTTTATATTTATTTGTCTAAATTAACATTTTCCTTGGTTAAGCATAAGCTCGTACTTTTTAATAGCCGCCATGAAGAGATTTTTCCGCTCGATTTTTCCAGCAAATAGTTACATTATCGATGTAAGCATAGACGCCTTGCAAATTCTCATTTGATATCATCTGGTCTACCACTCTTTGAAAACTAGCTACACCGTTAGTCACGCCAAACAATATTTGATATACTTTGCTGCAGGCATAGAAAGCCGTATCGGGTTTAGCGCTGGGCCTTATAGCTAACTGATAGTAGGCACTTTCAAGATCCAGTGTAATAAATAGAACGTTTTTGATTATTTTCTCTATCATATCGTCTATTTTTGACAGAGGGTAAGCATCCAGCAGAGTAAAAAGGTTTATTGTTTGGGAATAGTCGATTATCATTCGCTTTTTTTCTGTTCTCAGAGGAGACTACGAAGGCTTTGGCTTTCCACGTCGAATAGCAGTATTTTATATTTCCTTCTTTCAACATACGAGTAACTCCGGTTTTGGGTGTCTTCTAGATTTAGTAGCTGCTGGTTTACAATCCGGTGTTAAATTGTTGAAGGAAGATGGGTAGGGCATTCTCATAGTAGTTAGGCAACAGATTTTGAAAGGTGGCATCGAGCCTCTGAAGATTATTTCTACTAATGAATGTTGGCGTATGAAGTTGTGCTCTAATATTAGGTGTCAGCTTAGATCTTTTATTAGAAGACATATTACTTCTTGGTTTAGAGTACTCTTTACTCGTAGATCAACGAAACTGTATCCAAAATTTTGTATGGAAGGATATTGCCATTGCCACTTTGTTTAGGCACGGATAAATTTTCCACGAATGTATTTTTCTCAATCACTGCTTTTAGTGGCTGTTCGTTAGCAGTGATTTCTATCGTTCTCATTGATCAGCAGCCATGTGTAACCAATGATGCCAAACAATATACCGTTTCGATACTGTTCTTCTTACTTTTGCAAGCTTTAGCCCAATGTCTCTTCTTTCCGCATTGATAAAATGTGGCGCTTTCAGCACCGCATGATGACTTTGGGTGTCTCTTGCCCCCGCAGCAAAAAAAAAATGTTCTTTTAGTTAATGCTGATATTTTCGTAAAAGCCTAGTGGTTCATACGATACGGCGTCAGGCAAAATATGTGGAGAGGTGTCTGTATCGTAATTTTTAGCATTTTACTTTGCTAAATCTCGTACTATTGCCTGATCATAAGCCTGTTGTAATGTTAAGGTGCTGTTTTCGGGTATTCTTTATCGAATTATGAAGACATCTCATATCAATTCGGCTCGATATTGTTTAGCTGATACTGAAGAAAATGAACAGACCTTACTTAATTTTATAAAATATGTCAATGCTATCTGATGCCAGTTGTCGCCTTGTGGCCAGCAAGTATCTAGATATCATTTTATTTTCCTTTTTAATGTAAATTCTTTCCAGTATTGTTAAAGCCTCTTCATAGGAAGACACGTCTGCGAAATAATCATAAACTTGTGCCGAGACATAAATTTGGTCGCTGTACGTACTCAACAACTTCATGAAAGTTACTCTCCAGTGACGATATTCCAGTTCGGCGGCAGACGCGTTGGGGTCAATAATAAGTTTTCTCTGGACAGAGTAAATTAGCCATTTTCAAAATGGTTGACAATATGGGTATATTAAATTGTAGTAGACAATACGTATCGATTATCAGTAAGCTTTAATATACGATATTTATTGTACGAATATGTTCAAATATGACGCAAAAATGAAGTAGGGTAAGTTTGGTCTTCATCTATATTACGCTTAAACTTAGATAGCCACAATTTCTGATCCAAACATACAACAATAATACTTGCACCAAAACAACACGTCCTTAATTACTATTCTTACTACAACGACTATAATACGTCAGAGACTCTATGAAGTCTTAACTTGTCTTCATTTGTCTGGGAGGAGGATTAACAATTTTTAAAAATTCATAAACCTAATGAATATACAAGAAATAAAACAAAAATGTTGTTAATAAGAAAACACAGCTTTAAATGTGGCAAAAACATCAGTTAACTGGACGAAATCAATGTGGGGTTTAAAAAACTCAAACACTCATTAAAACACGTACTCATCTAAACCCCAACAAAACGAAAAACACAGTCGAAGAACAAAAGGAATCCACCATCCTCCAGAGAACTGACATCTCCAATAATCTAACGGGAGAGGGAATGGGGAATTAAACTAAAGAAAGTGTGGTCAAAAATAAAAGGGGCCAATGAGCATACATCCTCCAGCTAAGTTAACCTTGACGGAAAAAAAACTAAAAGCAAAAGGTACCTAAGTTACCGTATTTTGAGTGGGGTTGCCACTGTTCAGTCCAGAATTTCCAATATCTTAATGCCTAACCGGCATCAAAATGCCACATTGTCAGCTCCTTTTACTCGATACAGAGGTGAAGACTCACCAAAGTTTTGCCAAATTCTGATGGAGGATGTCGTTTACTTTCCGTCCTAATCTTGACTAAGCTTATGCCTAAAGAACAAGATTAGCTGAGAATTTCTTCTGTTGCGTCAACATCCTGATTCGCATATCGCCTAGAAAGCAAAAGACATAGTACTCAGCCTTAGTCAATGGTGGTACGACATTGCTACAAAAAAAAACTAGCTTCGAGGTCAAAGATCTTTCTGCGTTCGCGCAGTTTGCGAACCATGAGGTCTTCAAATAACTTGCACATCGAGCCTACGACCCTGCAGTTGAAAAAGGGTCACCACCAACTAACCGCAGCGAACGCAGTTTGGAGAATTTTCCAGACCCGCCAAACAATGTTGCCAACGCAAAGAGCCTTCACAACACCAGCCAGGTGAATGATGCCTCATATCGAGGCATTTCAACCCGGGGGCCCAAAGCCATATGTAGTGAACCTCATGCATCGTTATCTCGAGCTCGTCAATCAAATCATCTTCAACGGACCCCTAACTAGCCCATGATATAACGCCTTAAGGGACAACGCCTAGATGTCGGAGAGGCCGTAAGAGGAACTTGAGAGAAACCCGACATTTACGATAAAAGGACCACTCTCCTCGGGTAAACGGCAGGCCTCCTCTTAGAACGAGTGTACACTTCTCAAGGATAAAAAGTTCTTACGGTCATTCCTATCCAATTGCAAAAACACCCGGTCGAGGAAAAGATGCAAAGCATATGCTGACGAATCTCAACGCTACGCATACCCAGACCGCTTTCGGAAGGGTGAAGGTAACAGATTTCCCGACATAACTTGAGAGCATTGCCTCCCCACAAGAATAGAGCAAAACCCTCACGAAACCCGTTAGTGTGACATGCGGGTGTGGAAGTACGCAGAGTCAGGAAAGGAAAATGTGGTAGATGTGGGAAGCCTTCTCCCACACTTTCGATCAATCCATCTCCAACAGTAGATGGGGGCGGACACAACCCCGAGTATCTTGACCGGTTCGTCCATCCAGAGGAAAGACCCGGGAAAAGATGCCCGGTTCCACAACCGCAAGCAAACAGTCTTATCGCGGTTGACCATGTTCCCTATCCCCGTCTCATACCTTCTGATTTCTTTGCCAACTCCGTTAATCATGGTTTTGCACGACACTGTCAGTGGAAATAACATATCCAAAAATTGAATGCCTTGAACAGATCTAAATTGTTTAGCGTGGCTTTACTGTCGATTTGCTCGATGATGAACGTAAAAATGAAGGTTGTCCTGAATAGTCCTGCCCTTCACAGCGCTATTCTGCTCGTGGACAATCAGACTAGAGAGAAAAGTCTGTCGGCTTAAGATCTTAGCTAAAATCTTCAACTCTGTGTCTAAAATCGTCAAAGGCCGACAATTGCCTATCCCTTTCCCACTTTTGTTCTTGCAAAGCAACTTGCTTCCACCCCTGCTGAAGCGTTGAGTTATAGACCCCTGCTTCCTCCTGTAGGTTGTAAATCAGGTTAAAAAAAAAAACGCACGACTGTCTCAATTACAAATCGTAAGTAAGAACATCTAATCCCGGAGTTTTACCCGGCCAAACAGCTTCAGAGTTTAGCAAATCTCAGACCCTGTGATGGTACCCTTGGACTTTGCCGCAGAGGTACCCAAACTCCAGCACACTTCCAGCACATTATGATCGGCATTTTTGGACTCGCTACATCCAGACTGTTGCGGAGGGATAAGAAGGCTTCACAATCGAGCATGATGTGAAAACTCTATCCCCGTTCAGGTTATCACAAGTGGAACCTAGTATTTGTCAAAAGTGAGAGAGGTAGAATGACGAACCATCGACTAAATGTAAGGAATATGGTTTTTCATAAGATATTAGATTCGAAAATTAAAACCCTTGGATGAAAGCGCTAGGGAAGAAAGATTGCATAATTTTGGCTCTTTTCTACATATAAGCAATTCCCAGAAACAGTTTTTTCATTGACCAAATAACGGAAAATGTATGGGAAATGTGCCAATTATGAACTTTTCAGCATCACCTAATACACACACACACACACACACACACACACACATATATATATATATATATATATATATATATATATCATTATTTTGTTATTATAGATTATAATAAAAACATGTTTTTATTATAATGTTATAATAAAAATAATTATAATATGGTGCTCTACTTTGTATTGAGCACTTTTTTAAAAGTAAATGCTATGAACAGTGGAATTTTACTCCATCTGTTCTTTATCTCATTCATATATATATATATATATATATATATATATATATATATGTAGGGGTGTAAAAATTTCAGATAGAGTATATCTATAAAACAACAATCTGGAAAAAGACAATAGGAAAACTGAGAAAACTTTATCAAGGCAAAAATAAGGATTTTATTTTGTGCCATGTATTTATTTAGAAGAAAAAAAATATTTTCATTAAAAATGTTAGGAATCTTTGCCCGTGTATATAAATATTTGTCAAAAAATTCTTACATTTGTCTTTATAAAATCCCTCAGGGAATGAAACTCGTCGACTAAGATAAGTCTCTTTTTGTCTTGTTTATATATATATATATATATATATATATATATATATATATATATATATATATATATATATATATATATATATGTAGAGTAAGAGTAAAAGAAAGGATGCAATGAATAACTTGTCCTGTAAATTACGCAAAAATGAAAATAACACTGACATCTCGTTTTAACAGATATATTTAGCAAACTACACAAAAATATTTTGCAATGCTAAAGAGTAAATTTATTTAATAAAATCGCTATTGGCTTCAACGACTGCCTCCAGACAACTTCGGAATCTCTTGCACTTTTCCAAACAGTCTCCTTCTTTAAGTTTGCCTTCACTTCATCGTTTGGTGTTACGAGGTGTTTTGTCTGTCTCCCTCTCTCAACTACGTGTGCATATCAATTAATTTGAATATAGTTTTAGGAATGTTTGCACATTTGTTTATTTTTCTAACATGTTTGAAGTTACTTTTCAGTTAAAATCGATTAACCTGTAAGACGAATTTCATGTTTCTTTCCATTTTGTCTTAGATATTTCATGCTATGTAGCATGTCTTGATCCATTGTTCGTGCAAAACTCACTAGCCTCATATGGCCTTATGCCTGACTATGCTTAGCTTGCTAATTGTAAATTATCCTGAATTAAATGATTGAAAATTAACTAAAAACTGTGTCAGTATAGCAAATCGTTGATATAGCATTTTTCGTCGAAAGATGTTAACTCGGCAAGACATGATTTTTACCTCTATCGATTCTAGGAATTGATTGATCAATAAAGATGATTATGGGTGAAGATTAGAATGGACGAGAAATGCGAAGAAATTACGTATTAGACGAAAAATTAATCAAAATAAAATATGGAAATATGCAAAAAAAGTTTTAATTGATTTTTTTTATTAGAGAGCTTGGAAAGATAGCGAATTTTAGTTAAACGTTTTAAAAATATTATTTTCAATTAAGAAATTAAATTCATTTCCAATTTGCTGTTATTTCTCTACTGAAAATGGATTTTGTCTGAAGGCGATTATTATTATGATTATAAATATTCGAGTCATTTTTTTATAGTAAATGTTTTTTTTTTTCAGTTTAACCTTTTAAAAATTTATATCTTTACTGTATTCATAATATACTGCATAATACAAATTGAAAGGTGATGATTTTTTGGGCAGTTGCATCTCTACCACCACAAAAATAAAACAGCTTACAAACACGCAGACAAATACACACACACACACACACACACACACACACACATATGTACATGTACACATATATATATATGTGTATATATGTATGTGTGTGTGTTTGTGTGTGTGATATGTGTGTGTGTGTGTGTGTGTGTGTGTGTGTGTGTGTGTGTGTGTGTGTGTGTGTGTGTGTGGATATAATGAAAGAAACACACATACACACACACACATATATATATCTACACACATATATATATATATGTGTGTGTGTATGTGTGTTTCTCTTTCATTATATTGAGGACACATGGCACAGTGGATAAAGGCGTTGGTTAGATCCAGGGACAGACCCAAAGAGTGTGAGTTCAATACCCGGTTAAGGCAGTGGAGAACTTTCAGAGGGAAATTAGCAGGAGATAACTGATAACTGACATCCATCAAACATGGCACGTGGAACTAGAACGGTCTACCCCAGTGATCGAAATAAAGGGTTCAGTTCGAAATTGCAACCACCTGAAGAAGGCCGGAGCGTACAACGGCCGAAACTTTCTGATAAATATAGCGACAAAGATGAGGACAATAGTCCGAAGAATGTAAATTCAATAAACAAATTAACAACCTTTGAACGCACAGATAAACAAAAGGAAATGTCATAATAATAATCAACAACAAATTATGAGTAATAATATTAACAAACAACATTACAAAAATAGCCACAAAACTGCATTCGGATTCAGAATTATTTCAAATCCGTAACCCCTGGTATAATTCAAACAAATTGTCTTTTTAAAAAATTTCCCTTAAACCTTGTTCCGGCTCACTAACTATGTTACGTGTTGTTTTCCTCTGTCTCTCCTGCCCTCAATCATTCTTGTGAGTATCAGATTTTTCATGCCCTACAAATTTCAAATGTCTCTTCCATGTGTTAAGAGAAGTTTATTTTTTTTTTTTCCGTTTTCTCTAAAACTATGTCGATGCTCACATATACGGCCCATGGTATCCTCAATATCCTTATATAGAATCACTTTTCAGTTGCTTCAGTCTTGTCTTCATCTTGAGGAGAATGTCCAACATTCACTGCCATATAAATATATTTCTGATGAATCCTGTTTCCTATTCTTCACGTACACCTTTATTTATTCATTTGTGCTGTCCACTACTTCTTCAAGTTCTTATTTTCTTTATATATTTCTTATTTATGGCAACTCGATAACTTATTTATAAATAATATATGTGTGCGAGATTCATATTTTTTATATGATGGGCATTATTTTAAGATTAATGTTAAAAACTACTATGTTTATAATCATTTCAAATCCTTTTTTCTTTATTTTTATTATATTTTCCTTATTCTATCTACATTATGACCGTTCCTATATAAGAAAATTAATACACAAATTATATCTTTGTCCGTGTGTATACTGGTTTCAGCAACATAAATTAAAATTATGCTTTTCGAGCAAATGGTTGTCTAGTAAATTTCACTTCGAGAAGGGTCCTTCGTTTGTATAAATTTTGTGCCAGGAACTTTCAAATCGATTCATATGTTCAAATTTTTTTTCTGAAAATGCGCAATAATCGATACTCTAGTGGGGAAAACATATTTGACATAAAATACCTGGTTTATGTGTCAATTTTTAATCAACTTGAGTATCGAGAACTGACTATAGAAGAAATTCCATCCCATGATATTGGGAAAATCTCGTTTAATTTCGTTTTTGTCATGTAATGGACAGCAAAAGAGAAATGAAATAGAAAAAAAAAAAAAAATATATATATATATATATATATATATATATATATATATATATATGTGTGTGTGTGTGTGTGTGTGTGTGTGTGTGTGTGTGTGTGTGTGTGTGTGTGTAGATAAATGGATAGGTAGATAGATAGAAGGATGGAAATAGACCGTTAAGTGGAAGGCGATGTAACGTAATGTGACGTGGCATGCACAATTTTCATTAATCATTCAAACGTATCAACACGCCACCTTCACATCTGACATAAGAAATGAAAAAATCACACTATGATCGTAAGATTAGCAACTCGAAGACAAGCAGCCTTTCCGGTTCATGCTCAAGAAAAATCTCGAAACCTCGGACAGGGAATGAGTCGTCAGTAGCAAATGGAAAGTCTCCTGGTTTGGTCCAACAGTTCCTGGATATAAACTACAAACTGAAAGCATGCAATACCACAGTCTGGATGGAGTTGATGGACATAACGGTCCAAATCTAGTGCTGCGTGGTCCAAGTACGCTGACTTTTTCTTCTTTCACACATAGACCAATTACTTCCCATCATGTAGCCTCCTGACAATGATATGAATGCGTCTGTTTCGTCAAAATGAAATCAAACTTAGAGTACCATAATATATCATATAGAAGTTCACTTTAGGGACTGTAATGGCCGGCATGAAGTAACAAGCCGCTTCTGAAGACGAACCTAATGCAGCGTATTGTGCGATGCATATTTTTTTTCTTTCTGAGTTACACATGCAAAAAGTCTCTCTGAAAATACACTGACATTTCCCGTCGAGTATTAGTTCTTATTCAAATTATAGTCTTTTTTTTTTCCCTCATTCCTTTATATATATGTTTTGTATGTGTGTGTTTGTATGGGTGTGGGTCCAATATTGTGTCTATATATATATATATATATATATATATATATGTGTGTGTAATATATTTATATATATATGTATGTGTGTATATAGTTTCAATATATATATATATATATATATATATATATATATATATATATATATATATATTCAAATTATAGTTTTTCATCAATTTTGATGCTTATTCTTTGTATATATATATATATATATATATATATATATATATATATATATATATATATATGTATGTATGTATGTATGTATATATATATATATATATATATATATATATATATATATATATATATATATATATATATATATTCAATATATATATATATATATATATATATATATATATATATTATATTTAGTGGGCGGGTTCGGTGTTTGTGCGTTTCTGTTATCTTTCACTAGCATTTTCTGCGACTTCTCTTCTGTAGGTCTGCGTAAGCGCCTGCAGACCTGTGCTAGCGAAATTTTAGGTGAAGGGTGGTGTTCGTGTTTTTCCACCTACCCTTTAAACCAATTATTTATATGCTACGGTTCATCACGGTAGAACATTGTGAGTAAGGTCCTGGGGTCGCAGTTTTTTTTTTCTTTTCTTTCGTCTTCTTCTCAGAGGCAGATGACCGGGCTAACTTTAGAGGTCAGCCTCCTCTGAGAAGTCATGTTCCGACAGTATGGTTGACCTCAGTAGACAGCAAATTTATGTAGTCACCATCATCATCATCATCAGCGTCAACATATTCATCATTATTATTATTTTTGTTGCTGCTATTATTATTATTATCATTATTATTATTATTATTATTAACATATTCGCCGTTACTATGAAGAAACTTTACCTACAGCGTATCATGAAGAACTCGGATGTCTCTAGGAAAAGTACTTTTTCCACTTTTAAATTGTTCTATCAATCTATTTATATATTTTTTATTTATTCTGGAGTAAGGACCAATTCTTTACTTCTTAGAGGTTAATCATTATAAAAAAATAAAGTGAATATTAATTCAGAATAAATATATATTTTTTTTTAAAATGGCATTTTCCACTGATCATTTTTGTAAAAACCAAAATCTAAGATCACATACATTTTACATAGATAAAGTTCTTCGAAATGTGTGTGCTTTAATTGTGTATACAATATTTTTTTTATCCCTTTAAGACATGGACTATCAGGAATTCTACGAATGCCACTCTTGGAACATTTCCCAATCAATCGAGTGTCCCAGCTACAAGTGGAATTATTGATATCCTTATGTGCCACATTTTTTAGATGTCCACTTCAAGATCCTTGTATTTTTATCATTTTTTTTTCAAAGAATCTGTAAGGGATGCCATTTCACTAACAAAGTACATTCTGTTTCTGTGGACTTTTTTCACGATGTCTGGGCGATTAGCTTTCATTGTTCTGTATGTGTGCATTGTAAATCGCATAAAAGTCCCTATCTCTATAATCGGGTCTTGGTATTGTTCATACCAGTTTCTTTTTTTTTTTTCTTTTTTTTATTATCCTTTGGTTTCTGGTGTATACATATTTCTTTCCGGGTCCCGCCCAGATACTTAAGGTTAGACAATGGCTGAACAATTTAAAAAGAAACAATACACATACACAGTTTATATAGATAAATGCTTTCGTAAGGCGTGAGGTCTACTCGTGAGAACATTTTTTGTATTTTTAAGGTACGGACTACCAGGAAGCCTTTCATTGAGTTTATTTGAATATTTTACAACCAATCCGAGGGCTCCAACTACAACAGGGATTGTTGATGTTCCTATGTGCCACATTTCGATTTCAAGGTCTTTGTATTTTGGTAGCTTTTTGAAGATCTTCAAAGATACCTTGCCATATCAATACGGAAGCAATTTTTTTTCGGTCTCTAATAACAATGTCTATCCGATTACCTTTGCATTATTATTATTATTATTATTATTATTATTATTATTATTATTTTCTTTGATTTCTGGCGTTTACACATTTATTTCCGGGGCCCGCCCAGGGACCTAAGGCTAGAAATGGCATCATGACACTTTCCACTGACAAAAAAAAAAAAATTAAAAATTACATAGATAAAGCCCTTCGTAAAGTGTGGGCTGTACTTTTCAGAACAATTTTTTGTATCTCCTTGAGGCATGGACTTCCAGGAATCCCTTCAATTAGTCTACTGCAATCTTTTCCAACCAGTCCTAGGGCTCCAACTACAACAGGGATTGTTGATGTTCCTATATGCCACATTTTCGAGATTTCTATTTCATGGTCCTTGTATTTTGACAGCTTTTTGAATATCTTCAAAGATACATTGCAGTCTGCAGGGTCTGCCATGTCAACAAGGAGACACCGTTTTTGTTTGTGGTCTTTATTATTATTATTATTATTATTGCGAAAGGAAATAGTACCCCAATAAAGTAAAGCTGAAGTGCAATTATACGAAGTATTACTTATACACATCATGTTAGCCACTCACGTAAGTGTATATTAGGCATATGCATTCTAAAAGGTGACAGGTTTTGAAAAGAGCAGTGTATCTGCTCATCAACTTTGTTGCTGCCAACAAACAATCTGCTTTTGCTTTAAAAACTATCAACGTGATCAGTTGCAAAAAATTCAACAAAAAATCCAGGTTAAAGACCAATAGTCAGGGTGAAAGACCATTTTAAAAATTTATTGAGAAATGTATCTGATATTTTAAATAATAAGATCGAGCAATCTCTTGATTTGGAAACTTTACAGATAAATAATTTGAAACGGCTTAAAAAACACCAAAATTAGGGAAGCGGCGGGTTTTAATAGCCAATCCTCCGGAAATTCTACCCCAACTCTGTCACGTCACATATAATGAAATATATTCATACATACTTTCCCAAATGTTGTATCCTCCCTCTAAAGTGTCTGCGTTGGATACTTCCGCCTAATTTAAGATTAGTAGGAGAGAAGGCCTTGGGGGAACAGTCGAACAGATTGGTGGGGGGTGTTAAATATAACAGTCGCCCAGATTGTTTATCTGTGGAGCACTCTGCCTTGAGCGGAAAGGAATCCGGACGAGGCTTTGCTAAAGGGCAAGGTTTCGTAGCGGGAGGTAGACAGGCACTGAACCTGTTTAGGCGGGTTCTAAGGGAATATTTTCGGCCGAGCTTACGGGCTCGAAAAACCCACGGTAAACTCGGCCTTTTGCCACATACATCCCTCGGGGGGTGTGGAGGTATGTTAAGTATAACTGTAGTTCTCTCTGCCTTGAGCGGAAAGGAAACCCGACAAGGCTTTGCCGAAGTGCAAAGTTTCGTCCGGGGAGGTAGACAGTCTCTGAACAGGTATAGGCGGGTTCTAAAGGAATATACTGACATAATGATGCGGCAAAAAATTGCAAATCTTTGCTTAGCTCCTCAGAGGTTGATACGAGCTTCTTCAACAAAATGGAAATTTTACTTGCACCTTTTTTTCTATTTTCTATCTCCCTTGTCACCAATTTGAGAACATTCTTCGATTAACTAATGGAGGTTTTACTTTATCCCCAAAACTCACAAGTCTACAAATAGGTTGACACATATTGACTATGCCGATGGTTTATCTATCACTTCAGACACAGCTCTCTTACATCATTTAAAAAATACTGCCAACGATACTGGACTTTATGTCAATGCCTCTCAATCTGAATTCATAGGCTTCAACAAGCAAGGCTCACTATAAAATATTTCAGGTGAATTAATAAAATTTGTCGAATCTTTTACATACCCAGGTAGCGAAATACATTCTACTGAAAAGGATGCGAAAATTCGCATATCTAAAGCCTTGTCTACACTGAAATCGGGGAAATCTTATCAGTCTGATAAACTCAAGCGGATATTTTTCCTGTGGTGATAATGCATGGCGCCATTGCATGAAAATTAACTAAAATCTTCGAGTTTAATGTTGAAGAAACCTACACTCAAATGTTGAGAGTTATAGTTACCATCTCTTGGACGGTGTGCCGAACCAATTCCCAGATCTATGGTTCCATCCCTTAAATTTCTGCAATCTTACGCGAACACTTAATTCACTTTTTCAGGAAGGTTCTGAAGCGCAAAACAAGAACTCAAGAGTGATCTACTGCTCTGGACACTTAGCCAGGAATCAAAACAGTTTGTTCGCTAAACAGTTATGATTATTTACCCGATGCCCCACGCAGCAAGATTCAATGCCGAGTTGAAAGTGAGGTATCCGAGCCCGTAGGCTCGGGCTAAAATTCGCTAGAGACCACGTAAAAACGGAGTCAGTTTCCCGAAACGAGACTCTGCCCTTCGGCAGAGCCTCGTCTGGGGGATACCCTCTGATATAAGCCAAGTGAATATACAACTAAACAACTATGACACAACACATTACATTGCCTGTCTATATTTCTGAGATGAGGTATTATGTACAGTATTTACATTAGTCGGACTATTGTCCTCATCTTTGTCGCCATATTTGTCACGCTCCGGCCTTCTTCAGGTGGTTGGAATTTCGAACTGAACCCTTCATTTCGATCACTGGGGAAGACCTTTCCAGTTCCACGTGCCATGTTTGATGGATGTCAGTTATCAGTTATTTTCTGCTAATTTTCCCTCTGAAAGTTCTCCACTGACTTAACCAGGTATTGAACTCACCTTCTTTGGATCTGTCACTGGATGTAACCAACACCTTTATCCAGTGGATAAAGTTCGAAATTCCAACCACCTGGTGAAGGCCGGAGCGTACAACGGCCGACATGTTGTGACAAATATGGCGACAAAGATGAGGACAATAGTCCGACTAATGTAAATACTGTACATTACATTGCATCTAGATATATGGTTCGTATGACGTCATAGAACCGCATCAGGAATTTACGAACCGCGTAATGAATTATGACCAGCTTACTAAAAAAATATCCAAATGTATTGTCTTTATTTTCATCCGAAGTTAAAGCCAGCATACGAAGTTGAGAACAGCACATAATCAGACATAAGAGACATTTATCGCCTATTATATTTAAGAATACACGTTTAAATTTCAACAATAGAACAAATCTGTTGAAACAAAACAAGTTCAGTTGATCATTGATGACATTTCCAAAACAACGTAACTATAAACAATTTTTTTCTAACCTCTGCCAGCCGCAATTATTGAGAAAGCATTACCTCGAACCATCGCCAGTGAGACACGCTGCAAGAGCCACTCCGTTTCGCGAGGCTCGTCCCTTAATCGAGACGCAATCGTGCCAATCCTCTGAAGGAACGTGATCGAACGAGGGTCAATAACCCCTAAAGTCTCCACTGCTACAGGAGTAAAAAAAAAACTATCAGCAAGAGAAGAATATTAATTTAATTTATTTTTCATCTCTGCGTCCCGGGCGACTGATCCCGGCTCACGGCTCAAACGCGGACCTGGTGTGTGTGTGTGTGTGTGTGTGTGTGTGTGTGTGTGTGTGTGTGTGTGTGTGTGTGTGTGTGTGTGTGTGTGTGTGTGTGTGGTGTGTGTGTGTGTGTGTGTGTGTGTGTGTGTGTGTTGTGTGTATTTTTTTATCTCTATATTTCTGCGTATTTTTCATCTCTGGCTCCCGGGCGACTGATCCTAGCTCACGGCTGTGTGTGTGTGTGTGTGTGTGTGTGTGTGTGTGTGTGTGTGTGTGTGTGTGTGCGTGCGTGCGTGCGTGTTTAGCGTATATTTCTGCGTATAAGGCGAGGTAACAGAAATATAGCAAATTTTCATGAATTTATCCTATACATGTAGTATAAGACGACTCCTTATCGATTATATAAACATGATGTTATTGGATTTCTTGTTATTTCTGTATCGTTAGAAATTCAAAATAAACGAAGTAAAAAAACAAAATTCTATATCATGTTTTCCTACACACGTCACCTAAAAGGGAAACCATTGTTTTGTTTATTAATGAGAATAATGCTTCTTCTTCTTCTTCTTCTTCTTCTTCTTCTTCTAAATGCATCTACCTTAAAAGGATTTTAGTTGGAAAATAAAGTCGGTATGTCAACCTAAATGCGGTTATTACTTAACACCAAAATGATTGATTTTAAAAGAGAAATGAATAAAACTAGTCCATCAAAATGTTATCACTGTAGTAATTAACACTAACATGATGATTATTGGAAGTTTAACGAAAGTTAAAGGTTGCTGTGAACTCAAACCTTGTGTTTGCATTCTCCCAGCTGAGCTTGCATGGGAAGAAAAAGTATCTCTTACATACACGTTTGGAGAAAACTCCAACGACATACACCCACTCAAGTACAATAAATGACAAATGTCCGGAGTTTAATAATAATGTTACGTATGAGAAATTTACTTTCGGTCTTTCATGAGACTTGTTTGAAAATAATAACTTTAATCCATAAAATAGGATTTACTGCACTCAAGCTGGTTAAAAATCAGTGGAGTAAAAGGAAGTAAGATATTTTATTGTGCTCTCCGATTCTGTATTTAAATGAATTTTAAAATTTGTGAATGACCCATTGAAATTAAGTTCAACAATGGACATCCATTCATTATGTATTATGATACTTGAAAACATGATATAGCTGAAAGATTAGATGAGTTAAGTTTTATACATTTGATAAGATATTGGCGTCATATATAGTAAGTTGTCTACATGCAATATGAATTCATAAAATGTAATCAGAAATCTGTATGTGTCCCTGGTTTAGTATTACTCGGGGAATTTGCTAACCTTTTTGTAAAAACGAAAAAAAAAGTTCCTGTTAAAATTATGCGCAGTTATTAATTATTCAGCATTATTTGAGCAATCGCCGCCATATTTTCTGCTAAAAATGTGCAGTTAACTTGACATTCCTCGCAAGTTTGAATCATATTAAAAACGACGCCTGTTGCCATCTGAATTGACAATGAATGAATTGGAACATCATTTTCAATTTTCTTTTATCTTATATCTGACAGAATACTCATCTGAACAGTATAAAATAAAAGTTTAGGAGAAAATTAATCAATATATTTAGAGGGATAGATAAATGGATGGATGAATATATCCCAAAGTAGAAACATATATACACAGCTATGCAAAAATAATTATATGCATATATATATATATATATATATATATATATATATATATATATATATAGGATATGCATATATATATATATATATATATATATATATATATATATATATATTTTAAAAACTTAAAACTTATATCATTAATGCTTCAATACAGTGCTTTCTTATCCACAGTTTAGGTTTCCTTGGTTTCAAATAACCGTGAAATGTGTTGAAAATTAAAAAGTTTACCATTCACCTCTGCATCGAATGTTGCTGCAATACCTGGTCTGGTGTTTCTGTTCTATATGTAGACATTCCTAACACAAGCTAAAGAATATGAAATGCCATCGTTCCTAATTGTCTCGATTTCAGTCACATTCCCACCGCCGTATCATAGATTACCTGTGCGTTTCTGTAAATATTTTCCTGTCAATTGTTCTGATGAGATTTCTTCTATGGTACGTTAACTTTAAGTGCAGTAATAGATTGACAGTTAGGTAGCACTATTTTACTGTTAAAATTTCTAAGTGTAAGTTGTATGTTAATAATTTATTCTCTCGCATTTCTCGCTTTCGGAAATGATTTTAGTTGTCTTTATTGACCAGCTTAAAGTATTATTACAGAATGGTTTGCTATTAGATAGATTTTACTTGATATAGAAGAATAGCACTGACTATTTGCACGTTGGAGAAAAACATTTCGATCACATCGTTTTCTACAGAGTTAGATTCAATTCACATGGCAAGATATTCTGGTATTTGAAAGCATTTAAGTTGTTGCATTATTAATCAAGAAACCTGATTAATAATGAAAATCTCCCCATAATGCTACCTAATGCTAAAAGGCTTTGACTATTATTAATGTGAGTTGAAGAAAGTCATTTCTGCTCTTTAATAACATTACTGATTATCATTAAAATAATTTATATAAGCAAACTTTGTGACATCGAACAACGTTCAAACTGGTTTTGGGTATTTAGTTTACTTTCCAGAAAAACATCCTAATACAAAAAAGGTCAATATAGGTCAATATCACCGTCTACCAATAAATAGTTATTTCAGCTTTTGTTTTAATTCTAGCAGGTTTCTTACACGTAACTCTTTGAATTTTACTTTGTTTTTTTCATTTTGCAAGTATTTTTCTCTATTAAAAATATGAAAATGTTTCTTCATGGGAAACATATATCAATGAAAAAGCTTTCTTGTCAAAATATCCATGTTGACAAGTGAGGTGATATTGTAGCTAGTTGAAAGATTATTCATTTAAATGCTTCTAACAATCTCAGCGAATAATGTTGGGTGGAATTTTTTCATTAAACTGTAAATATGACCAAAAGCTGTTATGAAAAAGTTGCTTCTTTTTCATAGAACGTCCATATCTGAAACATTATATTATTCAATTAATTTCTTTGTATTATCATTTACATATTTGGAAACAGTTACAAGGTACCCACAAAGAGAAGAGTTTGATACACTGGATGGAACAATTTCTCTTACGAGTAGCTAAAATTGTTATAATTGAGATATATAAATATTTTACTAGAAAGGAGATTTAAGACTAATAGAAAATATATTTGAGTAACGAAAACGTACTTTGTCAGTAAAATTATTTGAATGGACCTCAATGATGCATGACCTAATTTGGAAGATAGAGAAAGGAACAATAAGAAAAGTATATCATTCACCAAAAGACTACCTAATAAATTTGAAATACATATCAGAACATCCGTAGTCGATTTTAACCACGAAAGAGCAAATTATTAATCTGATTCCTTATCTTAGACATTTAGTCAAATCCAAAATCACCAGAGGAAACAGTTTTTTGTTAAAAGTAATCGGTATTCTTTTCTGAAAGACATTCAACATCTGTCCACACTTAAGTAATTCTAAACGGAAACTAAATTAGAAAAAAGTTCTACGCAAATTCAGATTTAATGTCATGTCGTCTGTAATGCTGACAGTGAGATCTTCGGTTTCTAAGTAGGAAATATTCATTAACCAAATAGGTTGTGTTACTGTTGGTTGAAATTAATAGAAATCTTACTCTTAAATCTGTTTTTCAGGAAATTAAACTTTTTAAGTTCACTCTTATTGCTCGATTTCGTACTAATGGTGGTTGCCTTCCAAACCTTTTGATTTTTTGTTTAGAAAGTTAGCAAGAAACGGAATTTGTTGCAGTTTTTTGGGTATGTATACTAGAGCTAGCCCAAATCACTTGACTCACTTTATAATCCACCAATAGAAGGTTAACCAATCAGAAGACGTAGAATATTCAATCCGTCGTGTATAAAGGCGGTCATTTTGTTTTATTCTATCCTAATGTCCAGTGCCAGCTTGTCAGTCGAAGAGGAACAGAAGGAAGAACTACGCTCTGCTACTTTACCGGGATATCCACTGGTAACCTGAACTACACTTCCCTACTGTCTTCGAAATATTCACTGCTAACCTCTGGATTCTATACTCAAAGACGACCCTCATCATGAAAAACAAAATTGACATAAGCTTTTACACGCAGTCATGAAAAAAGGTTTCATCGTTTGTGAATCCGTCGTTGTAATGTGTTTCCGTTTCCATTGGTTATGGTTCTTTGTTTAGTTTTTCATTAAAAAAAAAACATTGTGATTTTAATGTTTGTTTTATAATTCTGCATGCTTTCCTTTCTTTGTTTCTTTTTATATTGCCGAAATTCATTTTTTTTTCAAGCATTTTAATGAGATCATTTTTATCTCTTTATTCCTGGTTAGCGCATTACCGACACAAGATAGTTCTTTGACTACAGAACAAATTATTATGGAAAAAACAGATGAATGCTGCTTTGTAGCAGTTCCAGTGCCTTGACCAAAATCTTCTCACTTTTACTACAATACCTTTTAACTAACAATATTATCATTACCACCAACGCACAGCACCATCACTTACACATCACACCCACTATTAACATATAAATCCACTACAATCTTTATTACTCCTCCAGCATATTTAATACCTTAAAACAATATGATCAGATATAATTTCCATATGTAACCATGAGAATAAACACCTATTACCAGGCAACTTTAATATAATAACAATAATAATTTTGTAATTAAAATATTAAAAATTATAGCAATCTCCAACTACCATAATTTTACACAGAATACCTATTATCAGGATTTATACCAAAATAAATTAATACATATAACAAAATAAAACAAAAATAAAATAAAATACCAACAACCACTTTTTAGTTCAAGCTACCACCACTATAACTACATTCATGGTTTTATCATTCTCCCACCACCGTTACTAATCATTTCTACCATTTTATAATTTCTACCAATTTACAACAACTATTAGCTAATTATCATTGTCTCCAATCCCTTGAAACATTACTATCACATCATATCATATAGACCCGTTATTAAATTGAACTACCCTCTCACCCAGCACATTGAATATTAAACTAAACATCACCATATAAATTATCCAATAAGGATTACAAATTTCTACCTGTTACATATACACAGTTACCAAAAACAAACAAGCTTTAAATATAACATATAAACCCACATTTTTTTTTTCAAAAATTTAAAAATAAATATAAATAATAATAATTTTTACCTATCATAATTTTACACAAACCCCACCACACGCATATACATACATGCGAGGAAATATTTTTCAGCGCGAAAACACTTAATATGACATGTATACAGTAACGAGACATTTCCGCCACACTTCGAATGTTTAAATTTCAACATTTCAACATACAAATGCGTATGTATAGATATAACACCACCCGTATACATACATGTGTCATAGCCGAAACTGACCACATATGTTTATATATGTATGAGTCCCGACGGACGTCCAAGTATGTATATGTGTCTGCATACATCGATGTTTGCGTTAGTACGATGAATGACAAAACGACGAAATTTCCCCCACCACTTCCACAATAACACCAATACACGCAATCTACATGAACCCAAATTTTTAAAACATTAATCAGTTTGTCTGACGATCGCTAAAGCGTGAAACCCAGGGTCACAAACTCACATCTATCCAACCAAATATGTTAGCTCTATCTCTGATATTGAGCGCTTTCTAATAAGTACCGCGCGTATAATATATAAATAATTATACATACTTATATTTATATACACTTTTCACACACACACATATATATATATATATATATATATATATATATATATATATATATATATATTACAAGAAAACCCAAAATCACCTCATATAGGGTATAGATCTATTTCAACCAACGAGACGTACGTTATTCTTATTCAACCCCGGTGTATAGACTGTGTATCGGAATTAGGAATTTAAATTTTACTTTGACAGCAGCCTAATAAAAAAAAATAAGTAAAATAAGCAACATTAAATTTTACATATTTTACTTTTTTAGAGTTGATGACGGAAATATTTTTGGTTTGCTTTGCTTTGCATATCAACCATTTAAAAGAATTCTGTTGTAAAATAGAAAGCTTAGACATCTTTTTGCTTTGCACCTAAATTAATTTACAAAAAATTAAAAACAGTTTTAGATTGCTGTCAATTAAAAATGGATAGAGTTTATTGTAAATTGATATACATTTTTGAGGGGTACCCATCTGCAATGGGATAGTGTCGACGTATTCTTGACTCCCACTAGAGATCTTTTAGAGGTAACTTATATTCAAGATGTATCGCAGGCATATTTGGATGAAAGTCTAAAACTGTTTGGTTAGGGTTTAAATTATTCCCCATATATCAGATCCATATGGATTTATTCTCTTCTTTTTTCTTTTCTTTTCAAATGAATAATCCTTAGAAGTTCGATATCTGTGTCACAGAGAATCGAATGTGTCATGCTTTGTTTATTCCCTTCTTAAGACTGTCGGCTTCACTGTCATATGACTGACTGTGTTTGCAAAATATGTTCTCTTACTCTATTGGAATCGGAGCCATCTGCTTCTTATTGATTCAGAAGAATGCTAGACTAGCAAAATTTAAAAAGAAAACTGATTATTGTATCTTTACTTGTGGAATATTTTCCCATTGTTTCTATTTGTGTATTAAATACAGAGTATATAAAAGATCATATTCCATGGAGCGGAAATTTTGCGTAGTAATCTGAAAATATTTTTTTTTTTAAATTAATCATTTTCAGTGAATTAAATGTTAATATGAAAGCGGTAATTTTTTTAATAAATTAAAAATACCATGTAACTGACACTATTTTTAAAAATAGTGTTTACCAAATACAAGTACCAAGAGCCACTCGAGATAGAGTTATACTGAATTAAGTTCTTGTAAGTGTGTAAAGAGGGGAGGTAAGAAGTGCATGGTAAGAGGAGTTAGATTCTTTCGGAGATGCATACGGAAGCGAGATTTTTTCCATTATCTTTAGTGATGAGTCGTATATACGGTTTCCTCGAGGTCTAAAGTGAGCTTGCATCCCACTACCAGATCTATTTGATAACTTTTACGGTTTTTTTTGTATTGGCACACTTGCAGTTCATCAAATATTGACATTTGTTCCTTAAACGACAGGTATCATTAGCAGATGTTTCCCTGAACAGTAAGCTATCGGTTGACTTGAAAGCAGTTATCAATAAAAAGCATTGAAATTAATGCAAGCTTTCACATTTCTAGCATCACAAATCAATCTATGAACTTTTCAGCACATGCACATACCTGGAAAGCAACAATGCAGGTATTAATGAGAATAGTCGAAAATAATGCATGCAAGATTGTACAGCTCTAGCATAAATCCATCATTGTCAACCTATGAAATTTTCAAACCACCCTCGTACATGGAAACAAACGATTCCGTTATTAATAAGAAGAGCTGAAACTAATGCATGCAAAGTTGCACAGCTGTAGCATCCCTCCTTCATAATCAACCTATGAATTTTCCAGCTCGCTCTTGTACTTATATAGAGAAAATACAGTTATGAATAAGATGAGTCGAAATTAATGCATGCAAGATTTTTACAGCTCTCGCATGACGCCATAATTGTCAACCTATGAACCTTTCAGCCCACCCTTCTACAAGGAAAGAAACGATGCTGCTATTAATAAGAATAGTTGAAATCAATGCATGCAAATTTCCCAGCTCGACCATCAATCCTTCATAGTTAAACTATGAACTTTTCAGCACACCCTCGTAATTGATGATTTAAACTTTTTTCGAACGATACAGGCATCATTCATTAATGATTTTAGTCTAATGGATTCTAGTATTCATGAGATTACATTTGTAATTACTGTCATTACAGGGGATATTTGACTGTAAGTGAAGCGAGAAGAAACAAGCCTATCGGTTTGCACGCACACTTCTTAAAGAGAAAAAGTCGAAAATGTTGACAACTTCTACAAAGAACGCACATCTCCAAGTAATATCTCAAAGACTATCATTATTTTAAAGAATATTTAATTTAAGAACTGTTTTATTCGCCTTTTTCTTTATAATATAAAACAGTTAAAATATAATTTATATATTTTAATATAATTGAGTCGAAAAAAGCATAAAACTATCCGTTAAAACATCAATTACTTTGTTTTTGAATAGTTTGTGTACAAATCCTTCCATCGTTTAAAAACTTAATAACTGATCAGCTGCAATTATGTAATTTGTTTTTGGATTGCATTGATAAATATAAGTCATTGCAGAAGTGAATTAATAGCGCGACAAACTTAAGGTCTTGAATGCTATTTCCAGGGAAAATTCGAACGAATCAAACATCACAGTATTTTTCACGTTTTGTTTTTTTAATCAAGTATAACTACAAATCTTAAAGTCCTACATCAAAAATGTTTATCGTAAACTGTAGATTATTTTTGTTTTTTCAATGTATTCAAATAGCTGTCTTATTACAAAATTCTCACTATATTATCTCTCTGTGGTCCGCTGAAGGTTAAGGCAGATAGCTCTGTAAGATACTGAAATGTCTGCTATAGATGGATGGCAACACGCTGTTTTTGTTAATTTTTGTTCTAAGAGAAATCATGTGTCTTATATTCATTTGACCTTGTTTTATTTTTAACCGCAGCAAATATAAAAACAATTCTCTTGATTTTCAGTTTCTTCGGAACCAACTGCATCAAGTTGGCTCAAAAAGATTAATGAAGATTTTCAACAATGCACTGAAGCGCCAAATTTACAGCAACTTTAGTAAGGTTAATAGAATGAAAGGATTATCACGAGTTATCACGAGGTTATTGCTACAAAATATATAAAAAAAGTATTTATTATTTCTTGCTTCTTTTACAACAAAAGAACATGTGGAAAAATTTGAAAACAAAAATTGAATCGTTCTTTTTTTCTTTTTCTTTAGACTCTGCGAGTTATAGTGAAGTATAAGTAGCCGCGCGGCGTTAAAAGTATTATCATCAAGTTGCAAATCATAATTTGATAGTGTTCGTTTAACGGTCAAAGGAGTAGGCTGCGGTGAGAAACAGTTGCATTTATCTTGCCAAGCAAGGAAACTGTTCTAAGGTAGTTTGAAAATATTCTCACCTACGTTACGTAACTTCCCTCTGTCTGTTATATAAGTATTCTCACGGCAACTGCTCTGGCGATCTGGTTTCCTTGCTGCCTCCACTATATAAATTCAAACATGCTACTAGATTGACATCTAACCTCCACCCGTTTATTTTTTAAATAGATAAATATAACCACCACGTCTACTCCGACAGTATTTATTCTTTAGGAACTAAATATTTCAAAACCAATCAAATGATTTGGCGAGAAAGCTTAGTTGTTATTTAGAGATAGAATGATAAAACGTTTTGTGCGTATATATATGTATATATATGTGTGCGTTTGTGCATCTGCCTGTGTCCATTACAACGTTCCTTTAAAGATGCATGAATGAACTCTCTGTATCTCTTTGTTTGGACTCTCAGCTTCCTAAATATATACGGTCTCTTTATTTGTCGTCCGTCACTGTTAATTAATGTCCGATTTCCCCCGATGCTAGCGTGCTTATACACGGGAATTGGCCATAAGTTCCAACCAACTTAACATCACGTAAAAACCACTAAAGCTATTTATCTTCTAACAGATGTCTACAAATTCTTAGACGCTCACTTGTCTTCCTCCTTTCTTTTTATAATACAATACTTAACATACAAAACGCGGAAGATGCAACTGTGGTCTTGGTCTTCTATATTTTAAACAAAGATTGAACCTGATCGTATAAAACATCTTATATAAGATATCACTATAATGCGGGACTGGCTTTTACAATTAAGTATTCATTAAAAGAGCTGCCAGTGATGTTTTGCTTGGAGATCATAAAATCTTTCCCTTAAAACAATTATTTAAGAAAATGGTTTCTCAAGTCCAGTAACTGTTATTAGTCTTTCCACTATTTATGAATATTGATGAAGACTTTCTTCATAATATTTTTTATAGAACGGAAACAATTTGACTGAGTCATTGTTTACTCTTCGAGTTAGAAGTGATACCCATTTTAGTTGTCACTGTTGCTGAAAGTCATCAAGCGACGGCGTCTCTGTTATTTAGTAGAGTCCTTTCTTTATTATTCTTTAGTGCTAGTCCACAAGGTTCGAAGAAGGGCAACCTCGGTAAGACCTACAGGCTTCATTCACGCGAAGCCATTTTAAGCATTGATCTGAGAAAGTGCTTGTATACAGTTTACACCTTCCCACGAATCGCTTGGTGGTGAAAACAGTACCCAAGAGGATGCTTTCCAGATCACGATAATCTTACCCTGTTCAAGTCTTAGAGTATTATCCCGTCCGTTGTAAACTCTGCAGCTTAATCTCTAACCCTCTACCTCGAGAAATAAACATTATTAAAAAAAAAAAAAAGATTTCTGAACTAGATTTGTTGGCATCCATATAACTGTCTCGATCGGTCGAGGGCTATTTAATACGTGAGAATTTTTTAGATTAATGTTTTGGTTTTGTATCATTTTGCGGCATTAGGCAAAACTAATTCTATCCTATTCTATTCTATGTTCAGTTTCCTTATCTTCTCTAAGATATTTCTTATAACTGATCCATAAGTACTTACTACCAATATGTCGAGTAATTTCCAGTTTATACATTGGGTATATTTGGAATATTTTTTACGAAAGTTGCCGTTATTTAATTCAAAGAAGAAAATAAATGTATTTAATCACTCTCCAACTTAAATGCTTCTTGTTTGGAATGTGCACTAATCAAAACACATCATGGACAAAAGTTCCAATATTTATCAAAATTTATTTTGACACCATCATCATCTGTGAAGAAACCTCTGATTTTACTAGTCGAAAATATTCTCCTAACACCTCACTCTTCTCTTCTAAGCCGTATCGATTTTTTTATTAATGAAGTAGGCACGTCGTAGACGACACACCAGTTACAGTCCATATGTCTGGTCATTCATGACTCAAAGCAACTTTTGAAAAATCATTTTTCATGAAGTTCTTGGCCTAATTTTTACTTTCTTCATTGTGATGGATACTTTAATAATTGATTGAAAATTTGGTTATTTTCTTGTCTTTAGCCAATATTTTTAGGATTCTGGTTAACGAATACATCACGTTGAAACACCAGTTTCCGTACGATCGCTGAAATTAAGCAACCTCGAATCTGGCCATTATCCAAATTGGTGACGTCTTAGGAATAATCTTGGATGTGCGCATCGTGTAGTGTATAATGGCTCGGAAATGCGAATCCGGAGAGCTGAGTTCCAATTCTAGTTGTGTTCGTTATATTTACTTATACGCATATACCCTTTAGAAAGGTATGAATCCACCTCTTATCCCCTAGCTATAGGTTAATTTGTAAGGCTTGTCTCAGTAAACCATTATTTCGCTAAAGAAATCAACCAAATCAAATTTTAGGATGCTTTATTTTTCTGTTTACCTTCTCAAGACTAGTTTCTTCAAATATTTACTTGCCAATTTACTTTTGATGTTTATTACGTTTATTTTTTTATATTTTTCAGAAGTGATATTCCTAAAACCAGATTTTCTATTCTTCGTATCTTTCCAATGATTTAAAATGTGTTGTTGTTTGCTGAATGTGTTAAACGCTTTTGGATTTTGCGTATTGAATATCTACTGTTTCTTCTTGAGACTTTATGTTTATTAAAACAGATGGCAATGTGTAAAGATCTGAAATTAGAAAATAAGTAAATAATCTATTATATATACTAATCTAAAATATTATGTACAAAACACGAGTTGTAAAATAAAATATGTATCTTCCATCTAAAAAATGAGATAAGAAAAAATTGTATTTATTATATAAATATATATACGTCCTGCAAGTTATGCCAACATCTTTGGTGTTTTCACAATCTCATAGTGAAAGTCTTCACTTTTATAATAAAATTTTAAATAGTTTATATGCAAAAACACTTTTTATACTCGTAATTTTAGGAAGATGATTTTGATTCAAAATAATGATATTAACTTAGAAGATAATGAAAAACATTGTTATGAACGCCTCACCTAATGATGTTCAGAAGATTGTTAATGTCATCTGATATCGATATGTTGGCATAAGAAAGTTAATAAAACAATCAGGCATGTCTAGACAATGTAAATCTAATTTATTATCACGGACAAGAAGATATTTTCGTCATTTTCACTGGCCGCTGTTTTCCACCTTAGAGAGAACGAACCAATCACGGGTTACTCAGAAGTACGATTTAGTTTGGTTCGATTCTGGTACAAAAAATACTCTTTTCATTATCAGAATAGTGTCAAGAAGTAACCTTTGACCTACTTACGCTACTAATAAAAAAAAGGGACACCAATACCAACAACATTGGCGGCATATTTCTATTTGAATGTAGTTCTTCTACGGCGAGAAAACACAATTGGTCCACAGAATTTTATTTTGCTTGACAGACACGAATGACCTTTTAAGTTCGATGCCGACAAACTTGAAAAACTTGCATTATTGTCCGAATATAAAAGAATTCAGTTCATACATACAAATGAAATATCTCCTATAACACACGACTACCAAGTCTCATATATAAAATCATACAGATATACAAATATACCTAATTGTATTCATAAAACTCAGCTTAACTATAGTAGACATATTTGCTGATCTAGATTCATATGTGCGATCAACTTCTACTCTTTGGTAGACAATGAAATTAGTTCGAAGGTCGCAGTGGAACCAGAGTATTAGCTAAGTAAATTTGTCCATTGTCAATTTTCCCAAAACTCACACGCATCTTGTCTATAGTGAAATTAATAGTATGCAAATGTATATTTATGTACCTATATGGATATGTGCACTTAGACATCAATCTATCTCTATGTGGAGAGAGAGAGAGAGAGAGAGAGAGAGACTGGGGAAAATTTGGACGTATTGTAATAAATTAAATCATTAAATTAGCAAATAGACTAGTGAGAAAAGATTACTAAACGGCAACACATAAACACAATCTTGAAGCCTTAAGATTGCGTTCAAGCAGTAAACACAACTGTCGTTGCTGGGTGTTGACCTCAGTGTCCAATTTTATATTTATATACGATCTATCCATGATATTGAGCACTTTAACAATAAATATAACATACCTTACAACTATATTTTTATCTTATGTTAACATTTTTATAATAACTTGTTTGCATACAAGAAAATACAATAACATAATAACAACCTTCAACGGAAGTATGCTGTCTGTCATTTTTCATTTTATATATATATATATATATATATATATATATATATATATATATATATATATATATATATATATATATGAGTGTATTTACCCCTGTCTATGTACATCTGTCTATATATATTTTTATATATATATATATATATATAATATATATATATATATATATATATATATATATATGCATGTTTAGAGTTGATGGAAAATATTATGAGCGTCTTCCTAATCAGATATTGATCTTCCATGTGATTGCACAACAGCTCTTGCCAGATTAGTCCCGAATTCTCCCAGACTTATAAAATTCCATTGGGTTCTGGAACTATGTCAGAAACAGCAGAACACTTCAATGCTAACAATTACGCTGTGAATATTCTGAATATCACAACGGTTGGAAGAACATAAATGCCTAATGAAATTGTCATCTGAATAGGTTTGTCCTATGAGTTATACAATATCGTTCTCTTTATGGCTTTGCATAGATTTCGGTAATAGTTTTGCAGCGTGGCACGACGCATTGTTCCATACATCGCAGAAAATAGTTGACATAAAGGATTTGACTGTAATAGACTGTACTTGATAAAACAACTTCCACGTGAATGATAAGACATAGTATTTCTAAGCAGAGTGTAGATCGAACAATGGCGTTGCTCCCACTGATTTGCTATTTCTTACACTTCATCCTCCTGCCATCGATTTCCAATAATAACGACCCACACCTACCAAAATCTCCGCCTTATTCAGACCAGGTCATCATCTTCTATTGAAACACGATGCAAGTCCTTTGATCACGTGTCCATTAAGGAGGCTTTCAATGTTGGACATTCTTTATCATGAGCATTCTAACACCTTTGTGCGCGGTTAGCAAACTCCATAAGCAAAAGGTCTATGTAATGCGCTTGGTCCTGAGGTCCTTATATTACTATCATTAAAGTTCTTTAATTTAAGCCACATTTGAACATGAGTTCCCTCGTCCATGGTAGAATGTCTGTTCAATTCACGCATGGAGAAGTCTTTAGTAGTCTATATAGTTTCGGCATTTGGTCATGATTCTCTCCTCGGCCAAATGATGAGAGGCATTCAAAACAACTTAAAGCGAAAACCCCACGCCAAATACACTACCATATTAGAAATAATTTAAATTATTCTTCATTTTCACCTGTAACATAATACGGCTAATAATAAAGTAAATACCTTACGTCGATATACCTGATTTCATACCTATGACCTTGAAAGCTGTAGTTATAACATAAATGTTATTCTTCTCACCTGCTTATCTCATCACTGAATATGTGTATGTGTCCCTTAGAATTGTCAGAAATTAGACATGGCTATAAGTCTACCATTCTTCTATGATAAGAATATTGCTGCCACTCATTATCCGGTATGCCTGCAATTCACCTTGAGCCCCTCGATAAAATCCGAAGAAGAATATTGTTGGCACTGATCTGGCGGTTCGGCTTCAGTTCCTTTCTCTCCGCCGTAACGTTATCTCTCTGTGTCATTCATGGTAATTGTTCGCTTTATCTTTTCGCTACGGTGCTTAGATTTAAGCGCTGTACTAGACTGGTATTGAGATCTCATCAATTTACAGTTGATCTGACTGGATGTAACTGTAAATTCTATGCTATCAGTTTATTTCTCGTTCTTGTAGAAGTCCCTTCCGGCTCCATGCATTCCAGCCAACATTAATGTTTAAATATTTAAATGCAATGCCAATCGCTATTTACTGTCCTCCCGATTACTATTTCCTCTTCCCGCACATTATTAATGCTTCTTTTCCTAATTCTTACACACCCTGTCACCCCTTGTGTCTTAGTGGCTTTATTACCTTACATGAGAGGGATACAGATTAATTTTTTCATGTAACACACTCTGAAAATGAATGTAAGATAAATTACTTGATATCTCAGGTCTACGATCAAAGTAACGTTTATTTTGTGATTTTATTCTTTTTATGGACAGTCCACAGGAGACAGAGACAAGATATAAAAGTACACTTCATTATAAGTATATTGAACTGATGCGCATGATAAAAGAAATTGCCAAAAGGTCTGCAGATAACCGCTCATTATCAGCCAGGTCAAATTACCTTCGCTTGACTCTGATAATTTTTGTGCAAATCTATATTCATAGACCTACCTGCGAGGCTCTCCGTATGAGTGATGAAAAAAAATTATATTCAGGCACACTTCAAAAAATCGGTATAAATAAACAAACATCAGAGTTATTGAGCCGAGAAATTGTCAGCAGCCCTCTACAAACGCTATAACTATGTTCAAAGGCAAATGCTCTGTGATATGGTACTTAAATTTGCATGTTAGTTTTAGATGGTTTTATATAAATAAAAACAGCTAAAACTGATATGTAACATTTAAGCACAATACAAACACAGACAAAAAGCTTTGAAATTTATAAAAAGTAACACAAGAAAAATTAAATAAAAGCTTAATCGCAGTACCTTTTCAGTCGATTTTATTGTAACTTGTATAAAAGAGGAATTGCTGCCCAAATAAACTATATATATAAGACTATATGGGACCAACCCAGAAAACCCCAACGGCGGAATAGGCAAAGGTCTAAAGAATCTCATAGACCAGACCGACGTAAAAAGGGCAGTGCCAGTCTGGCTGGCGTAACAATGACGGACTTTCACAGACCAAGCAGATCGGACAGTCCAGTTTGACAGATCATGACTGTTTCAACCCCCTTTGTGGAGCAACCAGGCACTTCCGGTCATGTCGTGAAGAGTTGTGAACCAAAATCAAATTCACGCGTATGGCCTCGTCAAACTTCTTTTGACTGCTAACAGAAATAGGCTGATCCACCACAGCCGTCTCTGTCACCACCACCAGAGGGGAGAAATGAAATACGGGGAGAGGATGACGTTTCCGATGCTCGGATGCGGGCCGGTGACGACTACTACTACAACACACACACACACACACACACACACACACACACACACACACATACATACATCGATTAATACATCCTAAACTACAACGAATAAATATAATTCCGTATATTCTATAGAGACACATATGTACCTAGAATACCAAAATGTGTATCTACTACATATGTGCAAATAAACTACCTATATAATTAAGTTTAAAAACATCCGTACACTTACATGCATACACATATTCATATATAAATATATATATGTGTGCGTGTGCGTGTGGGGGGTGTATTGTTTTATATATATATATATATATATATATATATATATACATATATATATATATATACAATATGGATATAGAACCAGGGGGAGCTCTATGTCAAAAGACAGAGCAAAATTATCAATTATTAAAGAATATCACACTTAAAATCCTATAGGTAATGATTTTTATTTCATTAGAGCTTTACAAACTGCAGCTCTCAGCCTTCAAGATCTACAAGCATATCACAATGTTTGATATTCTTTTATTATTAATATATATATATATATATATATATATATATCGTTAAGTTATAAAGAATTTGGTAAACCGAATTGGTAAATCCAAGGAGGATGAAATCCTGAGAGCTCAATGAAGAACAAGCTAATAAATGAACAACAGACACTTTAAGGTACCATTAAAATAGTTTATTTCACCAAAATCCTTTTTAAAGGATTTCGGATCATCAGGTAACACTTCCAACAATGAAATGAGAGGAAAAATGTGATTAGAAATTGATGGGTAGTGTAATTTTTGTAATTAAACAGGGAGGGTGAAGGTGGCGGTTAAAGAGACAATACAAAATATAGTGAGGGTTAAATTTACATCTCTCTTAAATAAGCCTTAAATTGGGGTAGGAGGAGTGACCTAAACTTGACCTATTTATGTGGTAAAAGAAAAAGGAAGTGATATATAGGAATAGTGAGGAAAGGAAATAAAGTAAATGGAAAAAGAAAGAAAAAGTGGAAAAAAAGCAGACGTATCCAAAAGAGTTTTATTGCAATGAGGGAGGGAGAGACGGGAGTGAATCGAAAGAAGTTGTAATTTTGTTTTAACAAAATTATGTAAAAGATAGATTACAATGTTTGATAGAAAATTAGGTGTCTAAAAAATTGGAAGATATTAAATTCAGTATTTAATTTTTTAATTAACTAGTTTAGGGATTTAGTACAAGTTAACTAATATTGTAATAAATATATTTATTTATCGAGAACATATTAAAGAAATATTTAAAATTGCAATAGTTCATTTACCCGACACATTGTGATTCACAATATAGGAAGAAAACTACGGTAACAATGAATTCATCTATATTAATATCTAAAATAATTTGTGAATGCAATTTTTATTTATTGTTATATTGGTAAGTTTAATTAAGGTTTAGGTTTCATTATTGAATGGTATTAGAGGGTAATATTAAAGATTTTGTTTTTTCTTATATATCTCTCACAAATCTATTTCTATAAATTTATACGTACATACTCACATTAATAAGTACAAATACACACATAGACACACATGTAACAATATACACAAAATATCATTCATCTTCATACATAAATTATATATACATTTCTTAATCATAATCTATATTTAAATATTTTAAATTTATTTAGATTTAATTTTGATTCCATAGTTAAAGTTTAAATTCAGGTAATTTTTGAAGTGTTACATATTATTAAAGGAAATTTGCTAATATTGTTATTACTAGTTAAATAATGGTAAATTTAAATTTAAATTATCATTTTTAAAAAGAAAACCCCTTCAGAAGATAAAAATATATTCAACAAACCTAATTATAGAGCATTACAAGATAATGTAATATTAAGGATTAAGAATATTAACTTTAAACGCCATTATAATGATCTCATTACTTCTATTTAAAATCAAATCATGCAAAAAAAACAAAAAATATATATATATATATATATATATATAAATACATGTACACATATATATCCCCACATATACATACAATATACATATATATCCACATACATGTACAAATACATATCTATACATGTAAATCCACACACATGTAGAATTCACACACTTATATATACATACATATAACGATACCTGACACAAAAAATAATGTCAGTATTCAAATATGCCCTCCACTAGTGTATTCATATTCGCATATACACACATACACACATATATATATATATATACACCTATACATATACACCCATACTTCCATACATATGTGCCTACAAATTAAAAAAATAATACATATATTAATATAAACATCCTTATCTATAATGTTCATACATATATATATATAAATAGGTTCACATATAACAAAGTCTAAGTTCAACAACGCACATATCAAAGATTACAGTGTTCATGTGTTCATGCATTCATTTCAAAAAACAAAATTAATATTTTCTTTTTTTATATGGTTGTATCTACACATATTTTGTTAAGATGAGGTGGTTTCTATGTCTACATTTACATATCAACTCGTTATGTCTGTTCAATAATATGTCCGGATCCTTATGTTTTATAATTAGGATTTTTTCCTTAATGCACAAATTGCATCGGTCTCTGAAATTTATTGGAGTTTTAGTTTTTGAGATGATTTTCCATTTTATTTGTGGGGTTAATTTGTTTTCCAATAACTCCCAATAGTGCTTAGAAAGTGCAGTTCAATTCTTTTTTGATTCATTAGTGAAGGATTGGCGATGGTTATAAAACCGTTGTTTCCAATTTCCCGCCGAAATGCCTATGTAGATCTTCTTTTGTGCAATATCCTCGTTGGGGAAAATCGTAGCCTCGTATATCATATCGTATATATATATATGATCCGAAATCCTTTAAAAAGGATTTTGGTGAAATAAATTATTGTAATGGTACCTTAAAGTGTCGAAAATTATAGCAATACACACAAACAAACACACATATATATATATATATATATATATATATATATATATATATATATATATATAGGCATGTTTAAAGAATGGTGTCTTAGAAATTAACACTTCATTAGGGATAACAATTTCCGTTTTAACGATCATCTGACGACTTTTGGCATTTTAGGTCTTCTTTGTATTTTATTCTAACTTAATGAGTATAATCCAATTTAATGATCTGAAACTAAATTGAAGCTCATTCCCTTCTGCATAAGTTACCCGACATGAATGTGATTTCATCATATGTTTCTACTTTCCGTTTTCTTCATTTTCTTCTTCTAGTTTCTTGAGTAGAATAAAAAGGAAATCCTTTAAAATTGAATTCTGCCTCAATTTCCTATGCATGAATTGTGTAACAATGACAATATTGTTTTTGCATTTTGTGCATTTTTTCATTTTTTTATTCTCTGTTATAATTTGATGAGGCGAATCCAATCATTTATAATTGAATACTCATTTTTTTTCTAAATTTAGATGTCGCCATAGAGGCGGTTTATGTTCATTTTCAGGGTTTTCAATATTCTTCATATTTATTATAATTTAATGAGATAAATCCAATGGAATCATTTAAATTTAAATTCTTATCTGATGTTCACTTAATGTGGGAAACAATCAGTTGCAATAAAACGCTGCTTTCTAATACATTGTATATCTACAATATTTCTATTCCCTCACATAAATCTTACAAAATCAGCAATATATATACATACATAAATTTGCCCTTTCACATCCACACTCACGCTCGCACACACACACACACACACACACACACACACACATACACACACACACGCACACATACACACACACACACATCTCTGCGGATGATAGTGCATGAGTTCAAACAGTGCATGAGTTCAAACATTATTTTGATGGAGATTAAAATGTCAATAAAATAAATATATGTGAAATCTGTAAAAGTGAACTTAAATTGCTTGCTATTCAATGATCCTTATCTCACTTGGCTTCAAATATAATCTTTTGGTAGTTTATTGGTTTGTAGATTGATATTGAAAGTGTTTAGATGTCTAGTTAATTAGGAACTATTTCTACATATGTTATTACACAATGAGCATGATGAATTCCGAGAAATTATTTGCATGCATTCAGTTGGAACCTCTGTTTCTTTTCATATTGCTCCCGCCCTCGGTGTAAATCGTTGGCGACGTATTCCGACCTCTCGACGTTCAGAGGTCAAAATACGTCACGAAAATATTATTATATTCTTTTTGAAGACGTTGTTAAAGACATGATGAGGTTGCCCTATTGCCGGTGGCTAGTTCCCCGGACTGAAAGACATTTGGGATCCTCCCAAATGGCATACAGTGTACATGTCCAAGACAGACTGGTCGTCACTTTTGAGAGCGGGCGTAGCTGAGGACCAGTGTGAACTCCATGATCGGTGACCAGACCTGACCATTTGATGCCCGGAATGTGTCTCTGAGAGCGAAGATGAAAGGCGTTGTGGCATCACGTACTGTTGAGCAGAGGATCTAAATCTCGCTGCCGTAAAGCAGCACCTTGACGATGCGATTTTGGTATTTGTAGTAAGCTTTCTGTTCTCGAACCCACACGAAATCAGGCTGATGAAAGTAGTGGCAGCTCGTCTGATATGTCCGTTGAGCTCTATGTCCTGGGAAGGTGTGTCCGAAAGGTGGAGTCGAGGTATGTGAATTCCCGAACCACCTCCAGGTCATACTTGTTGGTTTTGACTGGGGTGGGGGTGATGTTCAACGCCTTGGCCTATCACATCAGACTGATAGATTGAAATGTTGGTGGACTTTTAAGAAATTGTACATTAGTCGCTGCAGTTGCTTTTCAGCGTGTGCTGACAGTGCTCCGTCATCTGCGAATAGCGTCTCGAATGAACCCCTCACGGACGATGGATTTCGTCCCCAACGGAGACAGACTAAACAGCTTTCCCTTTGTTCATGTGAACAGGTAAACGCCATCGGTTGAAGCAACGAACGCACGTTTCAGCATGACTGCGAAGAAAATGCTCAATAAGGAAGCTGCTAACACATAAACGTGCTTTACACTGCTTCAGATATTGAAAGCTTCTGAATAAGAACCGCTAAAATATACGACGCCCTTCATATTGACATGAAATGACTAGGTATTGTTGAGGAGTCTCAGGGGACAAATGATCCTGTCGAGTATTTTGAATAAGATCTCAATACTCTCAAAATCGAATGATGAAGACAATGTACAGAGTTGGTCTCTATTCTAGGCATTTCTCATGTGGATGTCGAAAGAAGATCATTCCAATTGTGAAACCTCACACTACACTGGGATATATGCTTTCAGTGAACTTCTGTCTTGTACTGGGCTCCACATGACCAAACTCCTTCCCAATGATATTCAGCCGAGATATTCTTCTGTAGCTGGAGTGTCCTATCCAGTGTACTGGGCAGAGTTTTAACATCATTCATCTCCTCTCTCCATGCCACCCAAGGGAAAGTCAGAGACCAACACAGCTTGGCACCGGGCTCGTCGCAAGAGATTAACTTAACATCGACTGTCTTGGGGACTTCGGCTCCGGATTTGACCTCAGAATTTACTTTCAAACTCCTTCCTATGATTGGGTATAAACCTTTCCTTTTCTTAGATGAACTGCCTTCGCCGGCTGACAAGTTCGATGTACCCGAAACATATACACGCATAAAGACAGACAGATACACACACACATATACACACATACACACACCCCCATATATATATATATATATATATATATATATATATATATATATATATATATATATATATATATTACACTTGATGTCAGAGTAAAAACTTGGTCATCAGATGTTATTAATTAATGTTAACAATGGGATATCATATATAGATGAATAATATACGTAGTTATATCAATCGTCTAATGCCGCCTCATGAAAAATGAAATTATATCAAGAAACCCATACCCACAAGTATACAAATTTAATAATAATAATCAAAAGTGAATAGTTAATGAATTAACACAAAAATAATTAATTTCCTAACGCTTTATTTTTATTAAAAATTAATGAACGCTATATTATTTAAAAATAAAATAAATGAAAGCACGACGTAAATTCTGATGGAAGTGCAAGAGGAGGAGGAGACAAGCAGGTTACTGAAAATGTATCGATCATGATGTTTAATGAAATTTCATGCCATACGAACTCAAAAGGAACTTTTAGTGTGTATGCAATGAGTCATAATTTCCGATCTCTCATTCAAATACATATATATATATATATATATAGGAGCGTTCGGTAGACAAGGTCGAATTTATATCTATAAAAAGAACGTTAAACATAAAAATGTCTTTAATAAATAAATTGTCGGACTTTGTCCATTTCTTAATATATGACGTCATTTGTTTACATTTGATACGCCAGAGCAGTTATGATTGTACGAGATTCATGGAAGATTGAAGTTTATAAGGACGAATATTTTCTATGAAAATTTCTCGGACATTCAGGCCGGTAAATGTTATTTAATACTGTTTATTATAAACAGAGCATTTACTTAAATACTTGTATCTATATAAAAGAACGTTAAACATAAAAATGTCTTTAATATATATATATATAGTTTATATACATTTGCATATATATATTTTATATATATACATATGTATGCTACATATAATTATATATACGTATATATACTTATATATATATATATATATGTGTGTGTGTGTGTGCATATATACATATATACATGTTTGTGTGTGTGCTTGTCTGTGTAAAACGACATTCGTTGAGAAAGATTAAACCCTTTCAAGAAGTAATAAAGAGTTTAATGCGGGATTAAATTAGAGTTTTATGCGTTTGATAAAAAGAATAGGATTTGGCTTAATTGAAGAATTTGTATTCGAGGAGAAGCGGGAACATAGATGAAGCGATAAGCTTGATAGAATGTAAGAATTGGATTCAGTTAATCAGTGACAAAGAAACGTAATATGCAATAAAAGATCAAGTTTCCGAAGAAAATCACTTCACTAAATGTTAAAGAGAATTGAAGGTGATTGCTAAAAGATCGTGGGAAATAAACGACAATAATAAAGATAATAATAATAATAATAATAAGGAACAGTTTACAGTAGGAAACATGGGACTAAAGAGAGTTGCAGATCGATCTCAAATTGGGGTGAAGAAAAAACTGACGAGACAAAGAAAAAATGAAAGAAGAATCTTGAAATAAACCAGGCAAATGGAAAATAAATTTGGGAATTTTTAAAAATCAACTTCATGCTAATAATAAATTTGCTCCACACTAGACTGAAATTGTTACACTTGTAAAAGGGAATTTTTTTAGACTACCCTAATCGTTCTGCTAATACAGCCAGTTTGAGTGAAATTAATGAAGAAAATACGACATTTATAATAAAGAAAGTGGAAAAAAAATAATGTATGGTTATTGTTCGTAAGATTGATGATTGGAAAGGAAAAAATAAATATTACTGCAGGGAAACAGAATTCAAACAGACCAGAGAAAAAGAAGCATTAAAACTGAAGTAATGAGAATAAAAAGGCAAAATGTATAGCTGAGTTGGACAAAAGGTTTAATGGAAGTGAAATGAAGTTGTAGAGTTGAAAATATGGAAGTAAAGTAAGAAGCTTAGCTATTTTGGGTAAGAGAGTATGTGGACTGACGGAAGAGAGATTTCCATCTTTATTCCCTTTATCTATTTCCTCTAAATTTAAGATCTAAAATAAGCCAAAAATGGAGAGGTAGCATAAGAAAGAGCAGAAACGATGAGAAAGAAAAAGAAATGAGTGTGAAAATAAGAATGTCATAAAAAAGAATGAAATGTATGAGAAAGAAATAACGAAAAAGAAAGAAGTAAACAATAATGTGTATTAAAAATCTACGACTAAAACACAGGATAGAAAGAAAGAAACAAAGAATTTAGATCTTTTAAAGGAAGAAAGTAATGAGGAAGGAAGGAAGGAAGGAAGGAAGGAAGGAAGGAAGGAAGGAAGGAAGGAAGGAAAGAAAAAAAAACCAAAACAAATGTGCGTAATGAACAGAATGAAAGAAAGAGGAAAACAAACAACCAAAAATTGGGTCCGAAAAAGGAAAGAATTTAAAAAAAAGGAAAACTAAAAAAGAAAAAAGGGAAAAGGAAAATGGAAAAAGGAAAAAGAAAAAAGGAAAAAAGGAAAAAGAAAAACAAAAAAGAAGGAAAAAGAAAAAGGAGAAAGAAAAAAGAAAGAAGATAAAGAAAAAAAAAGAATTTTAAAAAGAGAGTAAAAATTAAGAACAAGAGAAACAAATTAACACCGACAAGTGGTTAATGAAAAAAAAATAAGCAAAAAGAAAGGCACAAGAAAGTTCTGTTTTTTAATCAGTTCAGCGCAAGCAAGGCGATAATGCCACTAAGTTGCAAGGGACTACTGGGCATGAAATATGATGTGAAGACTTTGGCAGGAACCAAAAATCTATTCGTAAAGAGAAAATGGGAGATAAATCTGTACCCCTCTTCAAGAGACCGGGGAGAAGTGTAAACCTGGCGATAGGCGAACCAATCTACATTTATTGAAATAGTAAATAAATTCAGATGTCAGAAGTATCAAACTGAAGTAAACTTTAGAAGGAACCTGAAATCCAATTCCAACCAGGAAACAATTAGAAATTTAAACTTGACAATAGACAAACCTGTTTACTCCTAAGTTGGTAAAGCAAAGGAAGGAACTAAGAAAGTAAAACAGAATAAAGAAAGAAAGTCTATGGAAAGCAAAACCCAAATACAAATGAAAATTATTAAAATTTCTAATGAAAGAAAAGACAGAAAGTGTGTAAAATGCTTAAATAAAGTTTTTAAGAAATGTTAAAATATTACAAAAAGTATGAGAAGAATAAAAGATGTAAAAGCAATAAAATGAAGAATCAGTAAAATCGAAGGACAGAAGAAAATGAAAAAGAAATATTCCGCAGAATAAAAGGAACCGGTGGCGAAAATTAGTCATGAAATGAGTGTGAAAAAAAAATGGAAGTAAAACTCGGGCAATGTTATCAAGATATTGAAAATTAAGAGACCGAAAAGCCGTGATCAGGTAGAAAGCAAGAATAGAGTGAAAGAAAATTTCTGAAAAATCCTGTTCAAATAGAACTTGGCATTAGAATCATTTTCTAAAAATGGCCAAAAGAAGTTGAAATAAAAAGCTGACTCAAGGAAATAGAATCTTTGAACTTGTCATTAAGGGTCATACATCATGTTGCGAGAAGCGAAATCGGATTTTATTGCGAAGGAAACGAAGCAATTTTGTTCAATCCGGATTGCTGATTTTGCCTTGATTTTCAGATTCTGATGTGGCATTATTTTTTTTTTCTATTGACTTCCTTCCTTGTATTTTCATCGAAGCTTCTGTTCATTATTTCAAAAGCAATAGCAATACTAGCCAAATTCTTTGCTATTTATACTGAATAATGTCTAAGAATAACGAACGGCTATAACAGAAGCCGTTGAATTAAGAGAATTAGTAGAAACTTGACGAGGATTACTTTCTTGTAAGTGGTAGTGGTAGTCTTGGTAGTGGTGAAAGTAGAGATCAGAATATGAATGCAAAGGTGAAAGGTACCTATTTGGGAAAAGAAGAAGAAGAAAAAAACAAACAAGAAAGGTTAAGGGAAGTGAAAATCTATAAAAAGAAACCCTACCAAACAACTGTCTCTATTTCTGAGATGAGGTATTGTAAGTATTAATATTTTTCGAACTGGTCTTCTTATCTCTATTGCCATATTCACGACGTTTCAGTTGTCGTATGCTCCAGCCTTCTTCAGATGACTAGGATATGGGAACTAGTAATACGGATTGCTGGTTAAAATACAAGACATTAAGATAACAAGTCCCCAAAATTCATATACTGATTTCCATAAGGACACATACCCCAGTGGATAAATACGTTGGCTGGATCCAGTGACTGGACTTAAAGCTTTGTGAGTTCAATAACTGACTACTGCGGTGGTGAAAAAATATACGGAGGGTTGAATTAAAGCGAAGTCACTGAGACATCCGGAAGAGGCATGAAACGTGGAGCTAGAAAAATCAACACCAGTGGACAAAATAAATGGTTCAGTTCGAAGTCTCAATCACATGAAGAAGGCCGGAGAGTACAACGGCCGAAACGTCGGGAATATGACAATAAAGATGAGGATAAAAGTCCAATGTAAATAAATATAATTTAAAATATAACTTTCCTTTGCAAGTTTTTGGTTAATACTTATCCTTTCTGTACCAGTTTTTTTTTTATTTTTTTTTGCTAAAACTTTTTTACTTCTCTAGTTTTTGTCTTTCCTTCTCCTTCCTTTCTTATAAGAAATATCTACTTATATAATTGGTAAAAAAAAACATTCGAAATTACTGTCTGAATTTCTGTGAGGATAGATTATCAAGCATAGAAATGAATACAATATGGGAACCAGTAATAAGTAGTGCCAGAGAAAAGCGTTAATAACAATGAAAATTGCAATATGAGCTCTGGTAAGAAAGATACAATGATAACAGAAAAATTTCAATATGAGCACTGGTAAAAAAATATTGCTGAGGCTATCAGGATTATAATACCCAGAAACTCACACACAGATGTCCTCAAGGACACATGACACAGTGGATAAAGGCGTTAGTTAGTTCCATTGACAGGACCCAAAGTGTATGAGTTCAATACCTGCTTAAGGCCGTGGAGAACTTGGAGAAGGGAATTAACAGGAGATAACTGATAACTGATATCCACATTTGAACTAGAACAGTCTTCCCCAGCAAGCAAAATAAAGGGTTTAGTTCGACATTTCAACCACATGAAGAAGGCCAAGCCTACAACGGCCGAAATGTTGTGGTAAATATTGCAACAATGTAAATAGTGTAAACATGATATAAGAGAAAAACATTTTCATATTATTTCTATTAATGCTCTATCTATATCTTGAATATTGATCAATCTACCACAAAGCCTGCTTGCCTTTTAAATGATTCCTTTTCAGAAAACCACTGAAAAAACTACGATTTTGGCATGAATTATATATATATATATATATATATATATATATATATATATATATATATATATATATATACATTCATATATATATATATATATATATATATATACGAATGCTGAAATGTTTCCTATCCATCATAGGTTTCCAAACATTATATGATGATATGTTGTGGCTTTAATCTTTGACCACATATGGAGCGAAAAGGGTATAACTTCGATTCGAACAATGTCTATTTCTCAGTCGTGAGACTAGGAAGCGTATTTTTATTGTTTAGGTGGCTGTCTCGATATTGTTCTTTTTTTCATTTTAGTTTATGTTTCCTTTTTCTTCTATTGTTTTTTTTTTTATTGGCCATTGCCTTTTATTTTTATTATGTTTTTGTTTTGTTTTCAGACAGGCGCGTTCTGTTGATGTTACCAAAAGGTTTGTGTTCAGTGTATATATATCTATATATATCTATTTTGGTAACATAAACAGAACGCGCCTGCCAGAAAACAAAACATATATATATATATTAGCAGTTTCTTCTTGTATCACTTGTTCAGACAACATTAGCTTATTTAGAAGTATTTCCATGTTTATATATATATATATATATATATATATATATGTGTGTGTGTATGTGTCTGTGTATATATATATATGTGTGTGTATATATATATATATATATATATATATATATATATATATATATAACTGCAGCTTTGAATGATTGATTGGCTGTAATTGGATTTACTAATTTTGATTCAGTTATTTCAGAGGGAAATCATTATAAAGTGTTAATTTATCTGAATCCTATTTAAATCACCTTTTTATTTTATTGAAATACGTATCTGTGTGTTTGGATATACTCTGAGGGAAAAAAATATTGCATATTATTATTATTTTGAAGGATGATATAAATTTTGACTTGGAACCTTAAATTTTTCAGATTCATATTAACTATCATACCATTACACCGTTTGTGAATAAGCTTAGGATGGTGACACATGCTGATAAAATGTCTAGTGTGATGAAAGAGTCATATGCAAAGAGACGGAGACACATACATACATTTGTACAAATAGAGGCATTTGGATAGGATTGGATTCTGGGTCTTTTAGATGCTGGATGGCAACAATGATAAAATGAAGGTTCCTACTCTAGTAGTAGAAATTTTCATCATTTTTACGATTCATTAGGAGAGTAGCAATGGCCGCAGTACATATCTTTTCAAATGTGACCCAACGTGTTTTGGGAATATTTTAATTTCACCAGGGATTCCGGTACGCGTATCTCACGCCTGCTGCATTCTTCAAATCTTCATGAAGTCTTCAGTGATATCGCAAAGGGACTACCTCGGAGATTTTAATATTCTTTTATGGTTAATAATGACATGATATTCTGTTTCACGTAGGTTGAGTTTACTTTCGCGCGCGACATAAACATGGGAAGTGAGGTCTCCCTGATTGTATTCGCTTACAACAAACATGCATAACCCTCTGGTATCATCATGTAGGATGCCATAACCTACAACTATCTCTTGATTTTTGTTCTTTTAGAGGTAATTTCGAACAGCGCCATTATTTTACATGTTCTGCGGGCAGCCCTGTAACAGGGGCGTACAACGGCCGAAATGTTGTAATAAATATGGCGACAAAGATGAGGACAATAGTCCGAATAATGTAAATTGTGTACATAATAACTCATCTAAGAAATATAGACGGTATTTACTAGTCCCCACCCCACGAGGGTAGATGTGGCACAAGGCCGAGTTTAACTTAGGCTATCCGAGCCCGTGGGCTCGGCGAAAAAATCCCCGTAGAACCCATATAAACGGGATCGGGACAGTCCACCTCCCCGAACGAGAATCTGCCCTACGCGTTCCTCTCTGCCCGAAGGCGGAGAATTCGACTGTATAGCCGAAAAGATTTCGACATATGGCGACAATAGCCTGAATAATGTAAATTGTGTACATAATACTTCATCTCAGATATATAGACAGATACAGATCCTGCTGTTGAATCCTCATACATCGAAAGCGACCGATGAGATAGACAGGTTTGGCCACCTTTGAAACTATAGATATACGCTAAAATTCCACTCATCCACCACTTCTGATGTACATATAAGGTATTCGCATTATGATCCAACACTAAAGTATTACCTCTTACAATTGTATATATTTACCTATAGTGACAGAGGTAGACACAGCTTAGGAAGATGTTCTAAACTACCAACCAGTAGGAAATGCATAATTTTCTTTTTTTGTTTTATCTTAAGAAACGGTTTTAACAGGGACTGCTTGAATTACACTATTTATACAATTTATAAACACTATTTATACAATTTATAAACACTATTTATACAATTTATAAACATTATTTTGTAAACCTCACCTACACTATCGTCAACCGCAAATTACAGAATGGACTTTGCCCAAATTTGACAAAATGACTTTCCTATTTGATTGTTTTTCGTGATCAATTTTGAACTTTTTTAGAATCAGAATGTATTTGAAAAAGAAAAAAAACATAAAATAAAAATCTATCTAAAGATCTTAATGTGCGAATATCATATTTTACACTTTATTTGCTAATTACAAATTCAGTTTTGTAAGGATTTCTGTTTGTATCAATCATAAACTGATTTCTTCTCTCACTTTCTCCACTTCCCTTAACTGAAATCATTATTGTTATTAGCTTCAAAATATCTGCAGCTCGTCAAAACACAAACAAAACAGCGAACAACCAACCAAATTAAATGCAGACACCTGTGAGTGTGCATGCGTCAATATGCTTTTCACGTGTATTTATAACATTTCTCGAAGCTACTCAATCACAAGTTTCGTATAGACATTATGTGATAAACTGAATTTTTAATTACAATTTTGAAAGAGGAGATTTTTCTCTAAAAATAAAACTATATTAACAAATGTCCGATTTCAGTGCCACTTGTAGTTAGTTCGATATCAGGCAGATATATCCTTGGCCATACGGAACTGAGTTTTATGACAATCAATTTTTAGTTGCCTCATTAAGAATCACTGTCTTGCATGATAACCTGGCATCCACGCCCCATATGTTGGTCCTTGTGTCAACCGTCTTTATCTTTACAATGACAATTTATTCAGGTAATCCCTAATACAAACATTAACAGCAGATGAACCTAGAGATTGATTTCTAAATCTATCATACAACCCAATGTATTACATGAATATTTTGTGTGTTTTACGTTGATTAATTTGGTAAATATTAAAAAAAAGTTGCATTTATCTGAAGGTGGCAATAACCTGATAGAAAATTCAATATCATTAATGAGATCTTCTACTGGAGCGAGAGTTGTAATGTAACATCATTATCAGCCATGTTTCTCGCAAATGCTTTTGTATCAGATTGTCTGTTGGTTACTCGAAACGTAACACCTGTCTATCATTCTTTTTTATCACGTACAATAATTTCTACTTAACTTTCAAATGGAGTATGCTTGTTGGCAAACAAATCAACCAACCACCAGGATTGTGATTTATATCAAGAGAGCTGAACTAAATTTGAAGGAGAGATCTCGTGGGGAGTGGGAGATGTGTTCATCCCGCTAAAAAATATTTAAATTATTTACATACGGACTACTTTGTAGTGGATTCAAGTGTTATTTCGTGGATTTGGAAACATGACAAATGTTAGTTCAATCCTAGAACCGTGAAAATTGTGACTCATTTACAATTGAGAACAATTTTGGCCTATAGTTTTCAGTTTCTATTTCCCGAATGTTACCTGGATCAACAAGCACCACGTGAAGGCCGGAATACACAACGACCGAAATTCTGAGAAAATCACTAAAACGATGAGGACAATAGACCAAATGTAAGTAATGATAAATCCTCATCCCAAAAATTCAAACATAAATTGGGTTTTATCGTAAATAGTTTATGAAAATGTTCTTAATTTTTCAGAAGCTAAAATATAGCAATGAGCATATCACCAGTTTCTATTGTGTTGAAGTTTTTTGTGTTTATTATGTAACTAGTAAGTTAGTCCAAATGACTTGACTCACTTTATAGTCCACTAATAGAAGGTTAACCAATCAGAAGACGTAGAATATTCAATCCGTCGTGTATAAAGGTGGCCATTTTGTTTATTCTATCCGAATGTCCAGTGCCAACTTGTCAGGTGAAGAGGAACACAAGGAAGAACTACGCTCTGTTACTTTACCAGGATGTCCACTGCTAACCTGAACTACGCTTCTCTAGTGTCTTCGAACTATTCACTGCTAACCTCTCGATTCTATACTCAAAGACGACCGTCATCATGAACAACATATTTTTGGAAGGATCTGAGGGCAGGAGAAACATACAACTTCCTCCCGATTGATTTATCGATCCGCTATGATGTCGGCTGATTGTTCACCAAACTCTTAACCAAAAGGTAAAGACCACGGAGTATGGTGTCATTCGCCTTCGGGTGTACACGAAACGACCCTTCTCAGGTTTTGAATTCTTTCTCCTAGACCGGTTGCTACCCAAGGATATAAGATCTTGTTTACCAATCGCTGACGTAGGGTCATGGATCCATATCTTTCCTAAATATGTTAGAACATAAGTGAATATAACGGACTTGATTGGAATTCGATCTTAGTTCTTTGATTTCTCAATCCAAGTAGATATCTATTACTCCACTTAGATATAATGCATACAAATTTCTAATTTCTACTTAAAATATCAAATTGGTACTAACCAATATCAAATTGATACTAAACAATTTCAAGTTGGCAAATCTTTTTTTCAACTAAACAAATCAGGCATAACAATGAAACAGAACTAGCAAATATTTATTGTCACTAACTCATGATTTATGGAATATCAATGTCCTCATGCATATCAAAAATTCACATTCTCAAGTTCCAAGGCTGGCTGTATAAATCACTGAATATGTGCCAGCAGAGTAGGACATTTACACAGGGTTATTGGAGGTATATTATTAGCAATCACCTACTCAAGTTGTGCACTGCGAAATTCAGTTTGTGTAGTATTTCCTGTCCTTCGCTTGCAAGAACTCGAGAAAGCTTCAAAGCTACCTCAGATTTTACACCAGACTTAAGAATTGACTATGCTCTTTCTGTCGATGTTTGTTTTTGTTGATATTCGTTTTCTCCGGCTCATTGTAAACTTTTTTGAGTGTGAATAATATTCTATTCAAATGTTGTCGAACACACTCGGAACTCACAACTATATTGAATCTCTGTTGTATCAAAGCTGGCAGCTGCTTCAACGTTATTCGTTGTTTCTCTTCCACACAGGCTTCAATAAAAGCCTTGTCTTCAGCACCAATTTTAGAACGTCACAATCCACCATATTGCTTTTCGGGTTCATCACGTGTAGTTATCCATCGGTATTTTTTAATTCCGAGAATGTCTCCATTAGTATCGTATGCTACTCTTATTTGCTTCTTCAAATCAGCCGCCTGGACTTTCTCAAAATGATTAACAACGGCCGCCATGACAATCGTTTCAGGTGTGGAGGGGCGAAGAATGAAATATTTTATTTGTTAAAGAAAATCACGTGATCGTGATTAATTTAATCAATATGCATATATGGTGTGTTTAATTCATGACGCATGTAGTGAATTTCTGATCTTGGACAATTACATTTACAACTGGGTAGAACCAATTTAGAATTGTTTAGTCCCAAATTGAATTTGATTAATCCAACTTGATTATTCTCAACTTGAACTTGAAATACTATTGAAGCAGCCGTGAAATTTTAACTATTTTCTTATTTGTATTTTCTAACTAATCATAATATTTATTGAATAAAGAAACTCAATGCGAGTTCCACAACTACAAATTATCCAGGAAATTCCCTTGATACATTAACAACCTAAAATAATTGCAATAAAGATCATATATACGAATGCAGTATTTTTTTATTTAAAAAAAGTTAAAGAAAAAAATGAAAAAAAATTGGCAAGTTTGTTTTTAGTTTATTTTCACAACAGCCGATTTTAAACAAATAAGAACATAATCGCCTTCTCTATTTTCCCTTTCTTTCTTTTTCTTTTTCTGTCAATGGAACCAATCAGAGTCCCCGTTATGTCTTTTCTCGCTGACTATGTAACAAACAGAATGATATTATGTTAGCATATAACTGATTTTACATGTTCTGGCTCTATTGGGATGAGTTTGATTTGGTTTGTTTTATGGCATATCAACCTCAATAGGTTATTTAATGCCAACAAAATTTTTATTGTATTTTTTTTTTCCAAAAATCTATTTCTCTGTTTTTTTTTTCTTCAAAAATCTTTCTGGTAACATTTTTCCTTCAAAAATCTATTTCTGGTAATAATTTTCCTTCGCTGGTAATATTTATTTTTCAAAATATATAGCTGGTAATATAAAAAAAAATGTATTGCCGGTAATATTTTCCCCTCAAAAATTCATTGCTGGTAATAATTATTTTTTACAACGTATTTCTTGTATTAAAACCTATTTTTACACTTTCATAGTGTTTTGACCCCAGTTTTTTTTTGGGGGGGGGGTCAACTATTTACCCATAGCTGTGACCCTAACAGGTGCTACCACCCTGGGTCAGGATGGACCTGGGAACACCAGCAATTAAGAGGTGGTTTCATGCTCTTCAAAACCTCCTGATCAGAGGCCATGCTGCTGGATGTAGTTTATCATCTTACCCAGGACGCGGATAGAGTTTATATCATACCCAGGATATGGGATTAGTGATTTTCTTCGGAGAAATGCTCATATATTTTCGTTATTCACTTTCTCTTGTTCTGTTCGTCATTTTTTTATTTGTCAGGAAGAATAGAACTTACCATAGCTGTCTAAGTAAAAACATACCATCAAAAACACCTTCGCGAACAACGCTAGTATCATTTGTTAGATTACAAAATTCCATAAGTGTCTCTGCAATAAACTTGAAGATAAGAATTTTATTGGAAACTGATTCGTGTGAATGCAGATATGACACGAATGCTCCCAATTTTCTCTGTGGCGTTTCTGTAAAACCTCGACATCGAAATTCGATAGGAAATATATTGCTCATTTCAGCCATTTTTACGAATTGATATTGGATTATCTTCGTGCTTTTCCTGCTTTCGTTAATATTTATTTAGGAATGGCGCCGATTGTATTTTATATTAAAGATAATCTTAATTGACTTTAAAATTCCAAACTAGGAGTGATCAAACCACCAATGGGTGCGAGATACCATTTCCTTTTTTTTATTTGTATTAAGGGAAAAGTCTTATTTATCTCTATCTATAAAAGGCAGGATGTATGTGTGTGTGTGTGGGGGGGGGTAACTAATGCACGGCCGCAATTTTCGACGGATTTGCACCAAAATTTACATGCACATGCTCCAAGTTAGCGGAAAGACCGACTTTGCATTTCCCAACTCCCATCGATAGTGGAAATAATCGATTTTTCATGTAGTTTGCGGCCATTTTGTACTAGCCAGAGTGAGAGCCTATAGCTGGCTGTCACGAATATGCAGGAAGTTTCTATTGGCCAGCGTGAGAGCCAACAGCTGACTGACACGAATTTTAACTAGCATGCTATCATGCCAAAAAATCGATAGCTGCATTCGTCACAAGTGGGAAAAATTTAAATCTGCATGGCACTTTACTCCAATTGGCTCATTCGCTTGCTTAAACTCAACGTTGATTCTGATTCCGCAGAACTGGGTTGGGTGTGAAAAAGTATTTATTGTTAACATTCTTTTTTTCATTCGGTTTTTCCAGTTACGAGTCCATTATTAAAGTTGATCGTCTTGTGTTCATTTTGTTTAGTTCTTTTTTCGTAAAAGATTTAATGTTTAGTATAGAGCTTAGAAAAAAAAGTGTGATAGGCAAGAAGTAAGGCATGTAGCAACATCAGCACGGTAAAGGGCATGTCTTTAAAGGCAAGGAAGGTCAAAAATATTTTAAGTCAAGTGATAGCGATTGCTGTATTAGTCGTACGATTTTTTAATCAAGCACGGGCAACGCCAGGCCATGCTGCTAGTTCAAGATAAAACTACCGATTTTTTTAAAAACAGAGGTCATTTCTATCTTTAGATATAAATTACTTTTTTTTCTCTATTCAATAGAATGAGATTCGTTATGAATTTTAGCACGTTTCGACGCGCTGTTTCCTTTTAAATGGTATCGCCTTATAATAGTTTTTAATCTGTATATTTCAAATGGGGTGTTCAACCTTGTTGGTTCATCTTTTATAGCAAACTACGTTTGATTTTTATTTCTTATTCATTTGTGTTATGTATCCACGTGATCGTGACTCCAGAACCTTCCAGAAGTATCAAGAATTAAGTGATGACGTCATTTGCAGAATATTCGAGATTGTCCATGATGTTATGTGACATATATTCGAAAATATTCATGAAATTTTCGCAGAGTATATAAACCCATGTGTGATGCTTTGGTCGTTAGTTTATTGTCAGTTTATTCTGTGTTTATCGTTCAGTTCGCGTTTCACTTGTGTCTTTAATAAACACTTATTATACTTAATGTTATCTTTCTTCTAATAAACTTTATCCTTTTTTTTCAGATTATAATTCTTAAATTAATAATTAACTCTTCATTGTGTGAAAGAAAAGGAAATAGAATGTTGATATGTCCAGCTTCATTTCACTTGCACCGTAGCAACTGAGGATCTGCAAAAGCCCCAGTGCATGCATTGAGATGCTGACTTTTGAAACGTAAATTTGAAGCCATCTAAGCTGCAGAAACACTTCAACAACTGGCATTGTGGAGCAGATGTTACAAGACATGATGGTAAATCATTGAAAGCTAAAAGGGCCCGATTTGTTTCTCGAGCAAACCTTATAAAATTATTTTTTATATCTGCTGACAAACCACTTTTGATGATTTTATACCGCATGGCGTATAAAGTAGCCAAATCCAAAACTTTTCTCTGTATTACATATTTTCTTCTTCGTCTCTTTTTGGTTTCCTTTTCCGTATTTGTTGTCAATTTTAACTATCCTTTTCTTTTTCAATTATTTTGTTGTGAAGTCGAAGTATATCACTAGTCAGTCACTAAGCTTGTATTCCATCCTAAGTTATTCTCAGTGACCAGTTATATAGTCTTTCTCTTGCACTTATGCAAATTAGGCATATTAATTTGCCAGTATCACTACATCTCTCTGAAACGTATAGGTTTTATACCTTTAGTAGTTCTTGTACTTCTTCTTGTGATAGTTTCATTACTTTGCTCTATATTATATCTTCTTTCTTTGCTTTTTGACTCAACTGTCTCTCATTTTCTTTTCTACTCTTATTTGTACCCCTCACTCTCCTTGGTGAACACATCCTATTCCCAGAATCCAATTCATTCTATCTTCCTAATTCTTTTTCCATTATCGTCCACTTCATTCCTCTTTACGTTCCGCTAAAAATATTTTCTTTGATTCGAAAAATTTTAAGAATATTCTAGTCTTCATTTTTCCTATTCCTTCTTCTTACTCTAATTCACATTGTACCTGTTTTCCCGTGAATCATGAGTTCCTTGCCATTGAATTGGATCCTTTAATATGTAGCACCTGTACGTAAATTCTGAAAGATTTCTCTGCAATGTCCATACCAGTCATTGTTCTTATATAGACACCACAGTTAAAAATTATTTCTCCGTAATTCATACATTCGTATATTGTTATTTATTATTAATTATGTCGTGTAATTAGTCATTTTTAAAAGTAATTGCGAGAACTGTCCATCAAACTGAAATGACAAAGTCTGCAATAAATAATGACAAAGGAAAGAAACGGGCAAAAATAATATTAACCAATCAAAAAATATAGAAGCAAGTGTAATATCGCAAGACGTTCACAAGCTAAGAATGGTGCTAAAGACAAAGTGCATACGGTCAAGCGATCGCTCGCAGCGTTCTGGCTTCAGGACAAGACCGGAAGTCAAATGAAACAGAAGCGGCTTCTATCTTATTGGCTAGAAATAAATGCCAGCATGTATTTTCAGTCATTCCAATCTTGGCTGGAAATAAGAAATTGTAAAAATTCTTGGATATTTCTTCAGCTTTGTCCAATAAACATCAGAATTCGATGCCACGTGAAAAACGTATTTCGTAAAAATGGTTTTAGGAGAAATACATTTTCTTAAATTTCAAGCGAAAGAAAGAGTGTGTGCTCTGTCAATGAAAGCCAAAGGATTCCTCACAATCAAACTTTCTTTTAACCATTTTCGCCAAGAAATGAAATTAAGCCACTGAATGTAAAAGAATATAAGAAAAACGAAAAAGAAAAACATCATTAAAGAGAGAGAAAAAACAGGAATTAGGAGTAACTTCACTACTACAACAATATATAGGATATTAATTAAATCTGTTTTTTTTTAATTGATACACGTGGAGGACGAAAAGACACGTCCCTTCATGCTCATTCCAGAGGTTGTTGCGTGCTTTGTCATGACACCGGATTAATCTGTGACAGAGTGAAGATGGTGGGAGCGAAGGTTGTGCACATAGACACTCTTGCTTATTGCCTTCTATTTAAGCATCATCGTCGAATACGACGGATTACGGAAAGATATATATATATATATATATATATATATATATATATATATAAAGATATGTTTGGTAGTACAAAATTTTATCACTGCCATGAACAGACAAAATTTAGTTTTATTATTACCACTCATGTTGATAAAAAGTAAAAATGAAAAACGGGGTAGCTAACTGTTTCGAACCTCGATCAACAGAGTTAAATCGAGGTAAGTAGAGTAAATTATATAATAAAAAATAAAATTTTTTTTAAAAATGTATATATAAAAGTGTGTGTGTGTGTGTGTGTAGTGGTGAAAATTTACCAGCCCAACCTACTTTACAAGGTCTGATGAAATAAAAAAAAAACTATCACATCATGCTTGTAAGGGTCCTTAGAGTCGGACGTGTATAAAAATTGATTTAATTTGAAACTCTGGTGCATGGCCATAGTAGTGAGCCAGACAGACAATTGCACACAATAGCAAAGGTCAAGATTACAACTTTACTTGACATCATTTTACAATATAAACGCATCACTATTTTTCTATTATTTACGATTTATGATGTGCTAGCGACAGATAGATAGATAGATAGATAGATAGATAGATAGATAGATAGATAGATAGAAAATAAATACAGACATAAAAGTAAAAAATATTTAAATTAAAGAAACTTTCAAAACTTTTTTACTTAAAATACCCAGTATATGTCTATATTTCTGAGATGAGGTATTATGTACACTATTTACATTATTCGAACTATTGTCCTTATCTTTGTCACTACATCTATTACAACGTCCTTCTTCAGATGGTAAAGGGTTCATTTGGAATGGCGAACTGAACCCTTTATTTCGATCACTGGGGTAGACTGTTCTAGTTCCACGTGCCATCTCTAATGGATGTCAGTTATCAGTTATCTGCTGTTAATCCCCCTCTCCAAATTCTCCAACACCTTAACCAGGTATTGAACTCACACTGTTTGGGTCGTGTTACTGGATCTAGCTAACGCCTTTATCCACTGTGCTATGTGTCTACCCCAGTGAGCGAAATAAACATGGCACGTGGAACTAGAACAGCGAAATAAAGGTTTCAATTTGACATTCCAACCACCTGAAGAAGGCCGGAGCGTACAAGGGCCGAAACGTTGTAATAAATATGGCGACAAAGATGAGAGCAATAGTCCGAATAATGTAAATATTGTTCAAATATCCACTATCCAAACAAGCAAAATGTGACCTATTACCTTCTAGAGTTCTTTTGCAGAGTTTGCGGATGAAATTGGGTACTGAGTTTTTGTCTCGATCCACAACAGTTATGCTGAAATATGTCGTGTAGGTCTCACACCAGATGTTACCACAGAGTACTTTTTGCCGTTGTTTTGATAAATTAGCCACAGAATGCTTACAACCTCTTGATGCCATCTGTGATGAATGCATCTATCAACGACGACTTGTCTACACTTCGAAAGCTAAAAGTAAACTGTTGATTTATTGTTGTAAAAATACAACAATTGTGACACAAGTCCAAACGGGGAAGTGAGGATGGTCATCATTAACTATCTTATACCTAACTAATATGATTCACGACCCATTCATTCATTACAAATTCACCAAAAGATGTCATTTTTCACCATTCGCTTATACATATACCACAATACACCAAACAGGGAACCTACAAAAACACGCAATGATATAAATTTTGCATAGAAAAATATATATAAATATATATAAAAAAATATAATAATGGTATGAAAATGATTGGAGGGGTAGAATAAAAAAAAACAAAGTTAAATATAAAAAGTATCAAAAACATGAAGTTTTCATAATGTTCTCTCAGGTCCGTGTAATAATTGGGAACTTTTTTTGTGTGGGTTCTATCTCCTACCGAAAACGACAGACTTTCAACAGCAGCTGTTGAATCGACGGACTTGAACTGCGCCATAACATTGGCGTTCCCAGGACGCAAACAAAACGGAAACGATGAACAAGTTGTCACATACAGCAAATAAAACACGTCACAAAATCCAATAATAACACAAATTTAACATTAAACAACGACAAAATCCAACACCTACTTTTAGAGATATTAAGTGATGTAAAGACAGCTAAAGTAAACTGGTCTCTTAAGATTATATTTCCTGTATTTATCCTCACATCTATGTTCTAAAATCTCTCGAAATTTCCTGAATCTTGTAGAAAGTTCGAAAAAAATCTCTTTTAGCAACTGAATCGTCTGGAATGTAATGGGAAAAAGCTTAGTTTTAAAATATCAATATTCAGGTTACACACGCAAAGTTTGAAGGGTATAATGATTATTTTCTTTGATGGCTAAACAGAAGCAATTAGGAAATCATACTTACTGTTCAAAGACAATAAATATCATTATTTTGTTACACAGTGTAATGGGTATACAGAGATAGATAGATAGATAGATAGATAGATAGATAGATAGATAGATAGATAGATAATGAACACACTGCGATAGTTAGATGCACTTTATATATTGCCACTGATTTGTTTAACGGAAGAATATCACTCTTAGTCAAAGTTTTAAGTTGATGAAAATCATGCGCGGTCTAAATTTATCTCATTTTTATTATTGTTTACATAATGAATGTGTGTAAGTGGATGGCAGTATATGTAAAAGAAATGATATCAAAAGGTGACATATGCAGGATAGGAAGTAGGGAAGAGCCTGATCGTTTCATATGCTAGGCCACAAAAATCTCCTGAGCCGACCAAGCATAGAAATGAATACAATATGGGAACAATTAATAAGGTGTGCCAGAGAAAAAGCAATAACAACAAAAATTGCAATATGAGCTCTGGTAAAAATATGAAATAATAACCGCATAAATTGTAATATGAGCACTGATAAAAATGTTTGCGGATGACATTAGGTTTATAATACCCAGAAATTCATACAGAGATGTTCACATGACACAGTGGATAAAGGCGTTGGTTAGATCCAGTGACAGGACCCAAAGAGTGTGAGTTCAATACCCGGTTAAAGCAGCGTAGAACTTGGAGTGGGGAATTAACAGGAGGTAACTGATAGATGGCATCCATTAAACATGGCACGTGGAAGTAGAACAGTCTACCCAGTGAGCGAAATGACCACCTACAACGGCCGAAAAGATAGGGACAATAGTCCGAATAATGTAAATAGTGTACATACTGATTCCTCCTATATTCATCTATTTTAATAAAAGTCAGATAAAAATAAACATTGTTTCCATCGTACTTGGACTGGCGCTACCAAATCCTCACTTACTCACTTTGACAGGCTTCAGAAACGTTTGTGCAGCCTTATGAGTGAAGAATTTTTTTCCACCCTACAACCCAGAGACGAAATGTTTTTAGAACCCTCGCTATTTTATTGTTATTTTCATAGTAGATGTTTGGGCGAACTACATACATTCATTACACCATCCCATTTCTTCATAGCTAACATCCACCAGCCATATCCACCAGCCATATCCACAGCGTCGAATCACCTTTCATCGCCTTCATACTCCATTAGTAAGGTGTAATTCACACAAAGAGTGTTTCTAGCCTAGAACTGACTCCCACAAGAATTCTCCTATGCTCACAACATACATAATGTTTTTCAAGTTTTGGATCAAAAGTTGTCAATCTTTACCTTGTGCAAAATAATTGAAACAAAACGAATAATTCTGTTGTTATTTACATTTTCCTCGTATTTTTCCAATAAAACATAATCCAGTGCAGGTGTTAGTATTTCGTCTGTCAATCCCACGAAGTCTTATAGATTGACTACAAATTCCCGATTGAATTTAAATCTAGAGAGTTTCCGAGCCAATTTATAGAACTTTTCATCTGCTTACTAGTAAGGATTACCAGTGTGTTCGCACAGCGTTACAATTTTCATGCGCTTCCTTGGAGAAACATTCATCGCAGAGAATGTCTGTAGGACAAGTAATCGACAGTCGAGACAATAGTGTATGAGCGTGATAAAAAATCTGATGCAATCACGGATGACTTAATGTTTTTCAAGGCCAAACAAATTTCATCATACAACTTGAAAATAGATTCATATTATTCCACACCACTGCAAATGGCATAATTTGAGGAAAAATAGAAATCGATTACACCCTGTTACTCCAGTGGGGCTAAAACAGAAAATATCGTGATAGAAATGAAACTAAAGAGGTTATTTCTATTAATTTGCACAAGGGTGCACATAGTTTCATAATATGCATCGGTTACACCGTTCTTGCTTTCCTTAAAAAGAAAACTAACTTAATGAACCTTATGTGCTTCATTTGCCTTGTAAAGAACAAAACCTTTTTTATTGCACGTCTTACCTTGGTTTTTTTGCATGTTTATGTGTAAAAATTGCCGCTTTCCGCTGAAACCTTATTTCAGGTGTATGACTTACTTTGACCATATCCCGTTAATTCAACGATAACGTGATACCTGAGCGAGGCATTTTCATACGCTTGGCTCATACTTCGTCTGATCTCTGATATTTCTCGTGCTGTGATCTGGCAAAAATAAAACTTATTTATGTAAATTAACGGAGCATAAAATAGTACAAAATTTTTATTTAAAAAATATTACTCTAACTTATAATTCTAAAAAAATGATGGTGCTCTATACTTTTTGACGCTCCAAATATATATCGATTTAATAGGGAAGAATAAAATAAAGACTGAAATCAATACACCGTCGAAATTATCCGCATGACATGTTAGAATTCACTATTATTCCACTCTACCAGTTTATTAGTAAAATGTATTACTTAAAATCGCCTACGTTTGAAAATCTTACTTATTTCTTATGGGAAATAGCTACATCTTTCTGATAATTTTCAATATTTTTGCTCCTTGGTTCTCTTTTTTTACCCATCATTCATTACGCAAGTGAAGCTTATAATTGATTCCTTCCTTACGCTTGTCTTTCAAAGAGCAAAAAAAGTACATCCATTTTAATTCGAAAAAAATCCCTTACAATTTTATAATCCAGTTCAATTTCTAGCGTCATTTTGATTAAATTTTCCACGGAAGCAGCACTGGCATCAGTTAAAGAATAGTCAGAAGAATTATATTTTTTATTCCCATTTTGATCCGACTCACTTTTTAATATTTTACCAAATTTAGTAAAAGAAAATGTCACTAATTGTCCGCTTCTGCCATTAACTGAGTGCTGTCATGACTCAAGGAATTGAAGGGCTCCACTTCTTTGTCAGTGTCTCACAGTTAAGTTACGCTCTCAATTTCGTCAGAAAATTAAATCAGATTTCTTTTCTTTTTCTTTCTAATTATTTTTCAGTCTATTGCTTTTTGTTCCATTTCTCGCACCAGGTTTCTTGCAATTATTATTTTCTTTCTATTTCAATTTTCGCAGCTTTTTCTTTGTTCCCATCTGCTTTTCTGCGCCCTTTTCTCATTTTATCAGCTTCTCTTATCAGCTTTTCTTCATCCCCGCGTTCATTTTGTTCCTTCTTCAATTATAGTCAATGTCATGTCTTCTTAAACTATAGCTTGTGTGATATCTCAGTTTTGGTTTCATCACCACAATGTTCATATAAAAGAACCTCATAAACACAGGAATAAAAAAAATAAAGATGGTTTCATCCTCACTATCTTCATCTTCATCTTTTCGAGCCTTTTATTCGTCAACCAAGTCTTGTCAAAAGTTAAATTTTATAATTTGGTTTTAACGATGTGGCCTGATGGGATTTTTAACAATTCATCATTTAAAACTAATTTGCAAAAAGGTATATTGCGAAATTATTATTATTATTCAATGATTTTATTATGTTCAAAATTTACGATTTATTTTGAGAGTATCTTATACGTAGAGATATTTATTAAGTAACTTAATTTGATACGATGCAATCACATCCAGCCACAATCACAATCACTACAGTAATAACGAATGCTGGGAAATTTATTCACATGGCTTCATGCAACATTTTTAAGAAAAATAGATACTAAAAATGACACACAGAATCACAAAGAAAAATTTGAAATCTTTGGGAGACATAATGAACAAATAGAGTTTGGAAAATTGGACACTGAAAGAGTAAAATGGCCGAAACGTTGTAATAGATATGGCGACAAAGATGAGGACAATAGTCCGAATAATGTAAATAGTGTTAAAATAATAGTTAGAAATTGTCATCCCTTCCTCAATTGCTCTATCAGGTGTGTGCGCAGGTGTGTGTGTGTGTGTGTGTGTGTGTATGTGTGTGTGTATTAGCCCTCCGAAATACGCCTTGGCCCTATCTTGTTTCTTACCTTCATCAACCACCTACACTATCTATACAGTTCCTAAATCACTATTTATGATGATGACCGAAATATTTTCCTCCTGTTTTAATATTAAGTTCGATAGGTTCCATAAAGTAAAACTGACAACTGATCGCAAAAAACAACCCCAATCCGTTTCTGTGCGCACGACATTGTAAATTTTAAGGCTCACAACACGTAAGGGCAATATTTTAGTCATCATACAGAACAATTTTTGCCTTCAATCAGTATGGCTGATGCTAACCCCTCAGGAAAGTAACTCGTGCCTTCTTTGTCTCACGTTTTCCATTGACATAAAGTGACGCTAGATTTATTGCTAGGAATGTTGGTTCATTATTCCATGCCAGACAATTTTTCTCCTCGTTTATGAATCTACAATTCCTCTGTACTCCGAATATCGTTGTCATATCTGATCTGTTGCTCCTGATATCGTGAGATTCCCGATAAGCTCTAAAGAAATGTCTGCAATATTATCGGTCCTGATGTGGCATCTCGAATTCAATCACGTTCTCCATGCCGCCATGTGTTGTCCCTGTGCTTTTTCCATAGATATTTTCATAGCATTTATTCTAATGAGCTTTCCTTCTTAGTATGTCGACCGCATGAATTTAAGCGTATTACTAGATTGGCAACTAGTCGTTTTAATTTGACACAGGTTAATGTAAATTCTATTCTAAGATTTTCTTTTCTCGCACTTCACACCTGTGGAAATATTTACCCTTTCCTTTCTTCTGTGCCATCTACAATTTTCAAACATTTAGCTGTAACGTCAAACTTAACCTAATGTCTTCTTGAATCCTGTTTTTTTCTGTTTTTCTTCTCAGTAAAGTTTTCTCGTTTTCTTTCACGCTCAGTAATCCATTGTATCTTAGTGGCATTATAGCCTTTCCTGGAGTGAAATGATTTTAAAAAATTACCAGGGTCATCTATACAACGTTCATCTACGTGTTAATATGCCCTTAATGACAAATTTCCAGCTGAAGTGGATTAGCCATTTACTCGCTGATATGATTCTTACACTTTAAACCAGATGCTAACAATATTTAGTCGATACAAGAATGTTGATTCCATCATAATTGCCACTTCTGAGTATTCTGTCCTCATTTTTTTCCTTATTAAAGAGCGTACTAAGATAGATAGAGAGAGTAGGGAGAAAAGAAGAGGAAGAGATACATATATATATATATATATATATATATATATATATATATATATATATATACACATGTTGGATTGAAATTGATTTAAATTGAATTATCTTTATCAAATTGTATTATATTTTTTTTAAATCCCCAAATTATCAACACTCCTACATTTTCAATCTTTTTTTTAAATAATCAATAATCTGGAATCTGGAATTTGATTTCATATTTCATACGGGAATTTTTTCGTGCTTATATATATATATATACAAACGCATGCAAGCATATGTATATGTATGTATGCGTGTTCATGTATGCATATACATTATATATTTCAAGAATTTAGATATAATCTATATATATATATATGTACACAGACTTACATGCATGTATATGTGTGTGAACATGAAAATATATATATATATATATATATATATATATATATATATATACACACACATATATATATATATATATATATATATATATATATATATATATGCATGGACACACAGACAGGTACTCACACACATACCCGTACTATATATATATATATATATATATATATATATATATATATGAATGTGTGTTTTATATAAGAGGTGATAACCAATTTAATTAAATTTAATGTACAATATAGTTTCCTCGATCAAAAGAAAATTGATAGAAAATGAGAATATTTATTTTTGGATGCTATGATTAAGATAATTCTGTAAAATATCTGTCACTATTAACAAATGAAGCGACGCTTAAATTCTCAATTTCCTCAAATCGAACTCATTTCTAATCTTCAATAGCATCAAAATAAAAAGCAATAATCAATTCAATAAATCAAGCTTATTAAAAGTATATGAAATTTCGAACTGGACCATTCATTTCGTCAATCGGGGTAGATTGTTCTAGTTCCACGTGACCTGTCTCTCCCGACTCTTTCAGTATCAGTTATCTCCATTTTAACTCAACTCTCCAAGTTTTTGTTAACCTCTTATCTAGTCAGGTATTTAATTTACAACACTAGATAAAGCAGAGTTATGTTCGAAATTCCAATTTTCTGAAGACGTCACGCGTGTACAACGGCCGAAACGTTGTGAATATGACAATGAAGATGAGGACAACAGTCCGAAAAATATAAAAAAAAACGGAAATAATTACAATACCTCATCTTAAACAGATAGACAAATATTATGTATAATGTATGCTAATTCCTATATAAATCATCATGTTTGTGTCTAACATTAGCCCTGATAACTGTATCAATAAAGTTAGAGAAGCTGTCTATGTCAATTTGACAATGTTCCGATGAAATCCCATTGATCCAGATGTCCTGGATAGCGTCCACAAAATCGTTAACATTGGTTGTCTGCCTGTAACTTCCCTACACGCAAACCACTAATCTGCAACTAGGTAGCATGCCACAAGCGTTTATCGCGGTGTGTCGTCTTGGTAATGTTACCACTTGCGGACCGCTAGTGGCCCACCGTTTGCCCGCAAGTGGCTGTACAAGAGGACTGCTGGAGTTGCCATCGGCGGCCTGCCAGCGGGCCTCTAGCGTCTTGCGTGTAGTGATCATCCTTCATGAAATCCTATAGAGTCGGATTGCATCCAGGTTTTTCAAAAGTAGTGATCTTGATTTTCTTATATCATTGTACCGTATCGCTTGTATAAATATGATGCCCCAATTTATGTGCATGTGGATCTCTATTTTATTCCACAACAGTTTCATCCACCTTTGTTTGTTTCGAGATCCGGGAAATATAAGACCGTTATTCCAAATACATCTGGTATGTTTTTGTTTGTTTGTTTTTTTGTTTTGTTTTTTTGGTGGGGGGATATTTTTCATCATATCTCTTTCTAGGTGACCTGTTGACAAAATGCTTACTTACAGCTAACAGATACAGTTTCGATTAATCAGAAAATCAATTTTAATTCTTTGTTTCTCCAATATTCATCCTTTTAGACGAATGCCGGGCGATTATCTTTCATTTCTACAGTCGATCTGACTTTTTTACATTTTTACAGGTTCTTAGTTTAAAGACTGTGACAAACTGTTCTGTGACCCACATCTGTACACCTGAGAAGAAGGGCAGCTCAAAATCTGATTTTTTTTTAACTTGACGGAAAACAGGGAAACAACGAGTATTATGATACCCACTAAATTTTTTTTTTTTTTCTGGAGCGAACAATTTTCATTCATTCCCAATATACGCCATTAGCTTGATACAAGGCGAGATTATTGTGACCTGTAGTTTTTCTAAAACCGAATTGAACTGATCACTCTCCTCTGTGTAATATTAGTATCTAGGTTTTAAGAAAAGCACTATGAAACAGCCAAATGTTAGTGGAGTCCAGGCAACATTCACATGCATATCACACAGCAGCAAAAGTCAAGATGAGAAGAAACATCATATGAGTCAACGCAAAGTACGACGAAAACGTAAATATAAACACAGAAAAAATATCCATTAAACTCATACGCAAACACCCACCCATCAAACTCTGTCTACAAAATATTCATTAAAATCAGTAAAGTTCAGCTGAATTTGCACCGACAACTCGACATAAATAATAAACAGTTACAAGGAAACAACCAAAACACTACCCATGCTAATCTCGCCCACGTGTAATCATCGAACAAAAAACAAATGTCCCTTAAACGGTAACTGCTTGCAGAACAATGTAATAAACCGAGCCACTCTATAATCAGCAGATAACGAAGAAATATATATATAGGAGTAACTGAAGAACTCTGAAAACAAATACAAATCATCCTTTGAAAATAGAAAAATATGTAAACAGCACATTGCTTTCTAAACATATCTGCGATCTCCAAAACAAAACAAAAAAAACAACATTTGTGTTAGATTAAGATTTGAACCGTTGCATCTTAGAAACGGTAAAGATATCTTACTGGAAGTCTCCGAGGGTTTTATAACACTATTACTCCTTTCTTTGAATAATAACAATGTATAATTACTCTCCAAGCTTAACAGAAGAATCATGATGAAATCGACTATAAACGACAAAGATATGTTCATCATTAATTCATGATAGCTCATGAAGTATTGAAATTCAAATATATATATATATATATATATATATATATATATATATATATATTATTCCAGGATCCTTTTCTAACTTATGATCTTCGCGCTCGTTAACTTTCTAACTTTCTGTCCACGTAAAACTCCATTGTCAAGTTTTTTTCAGTGCTCTGAAACTTCTATCTCACGTGCCAAACGTCTTACACATTGGGCTGGATGATTTCTATTTGATCCCTTTAGATCAGTGGATCTCAACCTTTTTTTACCCATGGATCCCTTTCCCCTTCTTTTTATCTTGGTGGACCACTTCATAGCTATTGGACATAAGAACAATTTTCTATTCTTCACTAATATAAATTTTATGGTTTTAATTATCAAAGAAATAGTATACGATTAAGCTTTATTTTTAAATGAAAACTAATTTAATACAAATAAAATATTCTACTATAATTATAATAATAATTATTATTACTATTTTTAATTAACACAACAATTGTGTTTTGCCTGTGGACCCCCGGAAATATTACATGGACCCCTAGGGTCCATGTAGACCCCGGTTGAGAACCACTGCTTTAGATCTAATTTGAAATTATTATCCCTCTTCCTGTTTTGACCTCCTGATCCAGTTTTCCTCTCTACTGTTCCCTCTTTTTTAAAATTATTTCCCGTTCAATTGATTGTTCATGAATGGATTTTGAAGATGGAAGCCTGAGTATAAATGTTGATACCATTAATGAAGGCTTTGATGATCATTTTTTTCTAACCATTGCTCATTTGGAAAGACAGTGGGTCTGAAAAAAAAACGATTTAAACCTTTTCGCATTCTAGTTGAATACCTATAAGGGTTTTTCGTTGATTCTTGCCACAAATGTTGTCAAGATGGCTAAATGTATTATCTAAAACCTGAAAAAAGAAACCCAATTAGTTTCATGATATTTTACATATTAAACATTATACTGTTTGGAAAATTATGCCGTTAAACGATTTGGACTATTTTGCTGTTATACCCTCCTCTACACACACACACACACACACACACACACACACACACACACACACACACTCACACGCGCGCGCGCGCAGAGACACACACACAATAAACGACATCAATACTGGAACAGGCTATACGGTCAATGATTGACGAATGTTTCCTCGTAAGGAAACGGCTAATATTAAATTTACTATTATAATATATATATATATATATATATATATATATATATATATATATATGCATATATATATATATACATGCATATATACATATATATATATATATCCATATACATGCATATATATATATATATATATATACATACATGCATACATATATATACATACATGCATACATCTATATATATGCATGCATACATTCATATATATATATATATATATATAATATATATATATATATATATATATATACATGCATATATATATATATATATATATATACATGCATACATACATATATATACATACATGCATACATACATATATATATATATACATGCATACATACATATATATATATATATATATATATATATATATATATATATATATATATATATATATATATATATATATATATATATATATATATATATATATATATATATATTTATATTTTTATTTATCTGTACTATTCTTTTTTGGCGAATTACTGTATTCCATTCTTTACTCTGTTACAATTCTTCGTCACATTCATATTTCTTTTTCACATTTCCTTTGCCATTCCTTACTTCCATCTTTATTCTGCACTGTTTATTCTTTCTCAATTCTCCGTTTCAATTATTCTTCTGGATATTTTCTCTTTTTCTCTCTTTTCTGTTTTTTTCTCTCTCTCTCTCTCTCTTCATATCTTCCGTTCATCATTCTTATAATATTTTATTCCATGTAAATAATTTATATTATCTCTTCTTATCTTTTCTTACGATTTCTTACGATTTGTTTTTCTTTTGCATATAACCTCTTCCTTCTACCAATTTCAGATTCCTAATATCCTAATGCGATATTCTCATACACGTTCTATTTCTATATTATCCCGTATTTTGTTCAATAATTCGAATACTAAACGTATTTCTATATTTTATTCAGTCGTATTCCACACTTTCTTTTATTTATTTCTGCGTTTAGAATTTTTAAGCATTTTTGTCACCTGTTTCATTCTTCATTTATTATTCTTCTTTTTCTTTTTTTTCATTAATTATTTTTAACATATCCTTCTTTTATTTCATCTATTGATTTTTACTTTATTTCTTTCGAAGGTTCTTTCTAAACTTAGCAATTTGCCCCAGTCATAGGTCTTTTTATCCTGTCCAACTTTCGTTCAATTCTATTCATCCCTTTTCTATTCTTTTCTCTGTTCGCTTTTCTTGACTTTCCATTTTTCTCTCTCTTTCTCTTCCTTACCTGGACATTTTCTCTTAAGTAACTGAATGCGTTTGGAGAATTTACTCCCTCCGGAAAAGACAAAGAGCGTGCGATGAATAGTGAAAACGAGAGGAAAGAGAACAGTCGCCATTTTGGGCAGCGCCTAATGCTTTCCAAATGACTTTCCCCGGGGAGTTGTAAATCAACGCAAAATCCTTTTAGATGAAAAGTCACCAACGTACGAATGGCAGTGTGTGAGAGCTTGATCTTCATCTCTCCTTCGTTTCACCTGTTTTGCTATTGTCAAATACCTTTTTCTTGCTCGCGCTCACGTCTTGCACGCTGCTCATTCACTTTCTTTCAGTAGACAATAGCCAAAGTGACATTTTCCCGCTTTTCTTCCTTCTTAGCCATTTTTTTAATATAACGATCTCACAGAAGATTCTTTATGACTATATGCCATGTGTCTATAGAAGAAAATTCTTGTTTCTTACGGAAAGTAGGAATGGCTTTTATTCATGCCAAGAACTTCAGAGCCAACATTTCATACTTAGCCACATTCACATACCAAAATATTAAACGTCATGGATGCAATAAATTCTATGAAGGAGTCGTACAATTAGATTGCATTAAATATTGCATGCCTACTCCCCATTGTTTCACTCATATGCGAGTAGATCATCAAATAAATCTCGATTAAATGGCAGATAGATAGATAGATAGATAGATAGATAGATAGATAGATAGATAGATTTTTTAGAAAGAATTTATTTATCGGAAACCTGTGCATCAACATTATATTGGCTTTTTACATTACAAAATATCAAAGCTTAAAATCAAAAATTCAAGATAATTGGGCAGATTGATCAAACTTTTCATGTGCTATATTACTGTTGCCTTGCGTTTATCTCGTTTCCTATTTTATTTGACCATCGTTATCAACCCAGAAAATGAAGAACTGTTTCATATCATTTGTTTTCTTTGAGAAAAACAATTCGCCCCTTTTTGTAACACATCGCAAATAAGCTGATCGTGATTTTAAAAGACATTGTTTACAGAATCTATTGCTCAATTTTATATGCTGTTAAATTATCCTGAATAAAAGACAAGACTAACAATAATTTCAAGGCGATGGATTATTAGTACGTATAATGGAGAATGAAAGCGGTGGATCAAGAGATGAGCTTTCTTCATCTTTTTCCCAAATAATCTCAGCGAACAAAGGAAAAATCTTCTTTATTACAAATTAACTAACCGCTTCCAATTATAGTAACAGACGGTAAAAAAGACAATAAATGTAATATTTACTGATCATTTTGCATATGTTGGGAATTTCCAGATCAGCACCTAACAACATGACATTGTATGCGCTTCCGCCAGCCAGCGTATTTTCATTTAAACTCTTCACAATAGAAAAGATATGTGGTGTGATTAACGGTCCTTATCATATTCACTCGTCATGGTCTATGATGCGATTTTGTGACACTACTTTGTTCAAAATAGATACATAGATAGAAACTATGACGCGTTTTGTTCTTTAAGACTTCATCAGACTCATGTGATGTTAATGCGACTTCACATGCGGACTATGGAAAGGGCACGTTCAGAAATTTCATTTTTTTAAATTTTTTTTAATATAATGTTTTGGTGTATAGTCTAACCGATTTCATTTCATTTCTTTTTAGTTTCCTTCAGTTTTTCATTACTTCTGTTATTAAATATCAGCTTTTTCAAATTTGTCATATTTTTTCCTAAAATTTTTCTTGATAAAAAATTATATCTCGAATCCCCATAGATATATAGATAGATATATAGTGTTGTGGATTCCGGGTTGAAATCCGGTAACAATAAATAACAAACGCCAGGAATGAATATATGGAAATAATGTATTAACGTAATAATACAAACTGGTAAAGCAGGTTAGTAGTTCCAGGAATACGGGTTAGTAGCAATATATATATATACAGTCTTTGGTATTGAAGTATCGCTGTATGACTTCTTACTGAGTCTACGTGCTCGCTCACTGTGACTCCTACTAAGCTGTTACCTCACCCTCACTCTTCTGGTTACCTACAACTCGTCACTCTGGACTCGACTCGACTCGACTCTCAGGTATTCACTGGCAGTAGTATAAGTATACACTGGGTGAGTCCATTTGTATAAAAAGGGGTGGACACCTCAACATATAGATAGATATAAACAGTTTGAGCATAAAAATAAACATTGAATGGTGACGAGAAGTTCCCGGCCTCAAGTGACCACCAGATCTTTTAATTCGTGAATTCTATGACAACAATGTTTGTTTCTACAAATGTTCTATAGCATTATGAAACAAATTTCCAATATAAATATTGTAAATATTATGTATCTATGTACATATATATATATATGTACATATACATATATATATATATATATATAGAGAGAGAGAGAGAGAGAGTGAGAGAGAGAGGGAGAGGGAGAGGGAGTAAGAGAGACATGTAGGGAAATAAGGATCAACAGTGCATGGTGACTCTCATGTCTCCGAGCTATCTTCAGAGGAAGAAAAAACTGTGATTCACTACGAAATACGGATCTGTATATATATATATATATATATATATATATATATATATATATAGAGAGAGAGAGAGAGAGAGAGAGAGGAGGGAGAGAGACATCTAGGGAAATAGTGATCAGAACTGCATAGTGACTCTCACTTCAGAGGAAGAAAAACTGATTCAACACGAAATACGAATCTGTGCAAATGTTGCCTCCTGTGTTGAGCACGCATCCATTTATTTATACAAAATTATAACAATACATATATGTAATGTCACAAATATATATATATATATATATATATATATATATATATAGATAGATAGATAGATAGATAGAGAGAGAGAGAGAGAGAGAGAGAGAGAGAGAGAGAAAAATACATCCAGCAGCAAGGTCTCTGATCAGTAGATTTAGGTTTTGAGAAGTGTGGAACCATTTATTAATTTTTGTTGTTGCTAGGTTTATCTCGAGCTGGGGTGATAACACCTGTTAGACTCCCAGCTATGGGAAAATATTGATCCCCCCACAAACAAAAACACTATGAAAGTAGAACGATACTTTTTAATAGTAAAAATACGAGCAATACATTTTTATATAAAAACACTGAAAATACATAAGCATTTTATCTGTAGTTGAAGGCATACAATTGCGTTCAAAATATTTAGTTGAAGCCATAAAATTGTGTTCACAATATTGAGATGTCAGCATTAAATAACCCATATAAGTCTTGCTATGCCGCTAAAGAAAATAACCGTATCGACATATATATATATATATGTGTGTGTGTGTGTGTGTGTGTGTGTGTGTGTGTGTGTGTGTGTGTGAAAAGTGTATATAAATATAAATAAATATGTATAATTATTTATATATTATATGCGCGGTACTTATTAGAAAGCGCTCAATATCAGAGATAGAGTTAACATATTTGGTTGGATAGATGTGAGTTTGTCTTGAATGGACCTTCGGTGGCACCGATGTAGTGCATAGTGTTGTTGTTTGTACTTACCTTGGCCTTGTATATTGTGTTCGTAAATTGGCAATTTCCCTGGAGGGACATGTTGTTCTGTTTCTGCAGTTGCATATTGGATCCTTGGTTTCATTTTATCTATCCAACCAAATATATATATATATATATATATATATATATATATATATATATATATATATATATATATATATATATATATATATATATATATATATATACAGGGCGTCATCGGAAAATTTTCGCGATTCTATATTTTTTATTTCGCTAACGGGAATTGTTGTTTTCTTTTGCAGAGTATAGAGAAAAAGGACACCATGATGCAATTCACTCTGTCTTGATTATTATGTTTGGCGCGTGGGCAAGCGAGAGATCAACAAAACTCCTTGATGAACTGAAGCCAAGTATTATGTCATCATTTACCGACTTTAACAAAAGAAGATTCCAAAGTCCTTTAGAGGCCGCGGTTGAAGACAATGACGATTTTATATAATAGAATTACTCTTTAATATTTCAAGATATTTTTGTGTTATTTTGGTAAATATGTCTAATAAAATGAGAAGCCAGTGTTATTTTGTGTATTTTAGACGGCACTTTATCAATCGCACTATGTATAACGATATTAAATTTTATATCATTTTATGTATCAACAAAGAGTATTTAGAAAAGTAAGACAAACTTAAAAGGTTGTTTCTGTGACGCATTTCAAAGAAAAAAATATAGATGATTTCGTCTAGATTGAGGATATATATATTTATATATATATATATATATATATACTAGCAGTAGAGTCAGGCGTTGCCCGGGGATGTAACAGTAAGAGATAGATCAAGTATCGACCATCATAAAGACTGAAAAATAAGATTGACAAAGATTATTGTTTAAGGTTGACGGACACGCATGTCTTCTTGATTTTATTTTTTTTGTTGTTCTTTGGGGTTTTTTTTACGAATTGGTCAAACCCAAACTCAAACAAAAGCATTGTTTTCAATCGTTATGAGTCTACTGATTGAATACAATGTTATTATAAACAATTGTGTTGTAAATCTAATGAATTTTTTAAATGAATTTTTAATGCATTCTGAATGTAAAAATAAAGAAAAAATTGTGCAAGACAATAAGAAACACTACCTGCCAAAGAAAATGAAGTTTTGTTGAAATCGGTTGAAAAATGTAGGAAATCCGATCCTAGATATAAACAAACACAGACACACACACACGCACAGACAAAATCTGGGTTTTATAATAAGTATAACTCGATATGAGTTGCCCTCCTTTCATTCTCGACAGTGATGCCTCTTAATCGTGTTTTCAAATTGATTTCGTGCAAAAACAATTGTGTTTTTCCAATTTTGGCCAATCAACATATATATATATATATATATATATATATATATATATATATATATTGATTCAAATATTTTGAAACTACCTGCGTCTCTCGTTTCGTACGCATGTGAAGACGTGGCAACATAAAAAAGCCCAGTCTGATGATATCCTAACGGATTAAACGTGTCACAAAAACATTTCTAGTTTGTCATATTTTTCTAAATATATATATATATATATATATATATATATATATATATATATATATATATATATATATATATAATTAAGAATTATCACTTTTTTTTACTTTACGTACATCATATGGTTTTATTATATACTTTAATCTCTACCTAAGAAATGAGATTGAAAGCATAAATATTTATTACTAAATTTAAATCATTTTTTCTATAGTTGCTCATTTTTTGTAGTCTTTTTGCATACAAATCATACCTTCTACTTACGTGTTTCCATCATGAGCTATCGTCATTTAAAACGTAACTACAAAAGAATAATTATGTAATCCATAATTCCTTAGTGCTAATATCAAAATTCCGAAGGAAAGGTGTTGTGTTTAAATGAAATTTGCGATTCTTAATTTTTGTGTTTATTTTTTATCTTTTACATCTGTTTTAAATAATGTACATTATTTTTTGATTTTCCGTTGTCAAAAAAGGTAGATTTTCTACGGCGAAGTTTGATTTAATTTTGAATTTTACCAAATGTCGACATTCAGTCATATTCTAGTGCATTCTATTTATCTTATGACTGCATTTTCATTTCTTGAATGGTATGATTCTACTTTCTCGTTTTAATATACATTTTTATCGTAAGTACAAGTTTCTGTTAATTCTTCTTTGCTTCTGTAACAACTTTGCGTTATGTTACCTAGACTATAAATATAAGTGCAATACTAGATTGGCGCCAAGTTCTCATCATTTTGCGCTTAAAATGGCTCGATGTAACCGTAAGTTCTATTCTAATATTTTCTTTCCGCACTTTCCATTTGTCGAAATCTCTTCCGGTTTTTTGTGCCGAGTCAATTTTGATCTGTAAAAATTTAAATGCAATGTCAATCGTTATTTTATTCTCTCTCTCCTTATTAATTATTTTTCTCATATTCTCTAACACTCAGTATCTTCTTGCGTCCTAGAGACTTTATTCCCTTGCTTGGGATGAAATGTTTAAAAATATTATTCTTTCACCTTATATGTTTTATTAAGAATAAATTTATACAATTTATAAACAGTAACACTCAACAAGAAATTGCGAGGAAATAACTAAAATCATTGCGTAAATCTTTACTAAAAATAATGCAAAAACATGTTTGGATTATGTTATGTATACATATGTGTGTGTGTCTTTTAATGTTTTTAGTCAATATTTATTGTGTGTGCGTGATAAAGCAGATGACGAAATGGTCTCGGGACTTGTTTTCTGTTAAGTAATTTTATCCCTATGGATGCAGTAACAAAGCATTTCCGGTTACATGATCCCTAACACATACCTTTTACTACGTTTCGTTACTGATTTTCATTCTTTTCATAATTTTTCTCGTTTATCTTTCTTTTTTTTAACATCACCTCTTTTCTTTTCATTTACCCTTCTCTCATTTTTTGCACAAACTTATGTCTCCTCCCATAAATTTACTATTAGCCCATACTTTGAATATTGCTGTCACAGTCTGTTGCTACTGCTATATTCTTAGGCAACCTTGATAAATCTGCAATTGTATTGCTCACTCACACATCGGCGTAATGTAGCTTCCCTGTGCCTTTTATATAAATATTTTCATGGCAAGCGTTCTAATGAGTATCCTTGGTATGTAGACTTTACGAATTTAAGCTAAATACTAGATTGAAAGCTAGGTCTCATCATTTCGCAGTTGAAAGGATTACATCTGACGGCAAGATTTATGCTAACAGTTTCTCCCACTTCTCGCTTGTGGAAATCTCTTCCAGCTTCCTGTATTGCAGTCATGGTTGAAATTATATACAATGTCAATCATTATCTGCTGCCTTCTTAAATCTAAATATTTTTATCATTCTTTCTCCTTAATAATTTTTTCATACTCTCTCATATTCAGCTATCCGTTGCGTTTTAGTGGCTTTATTGCCTTGTTTGGAGTGAAATGATTTTGAAAATATAAAATATATTGTATTGTTTAAGAAGCAAGTGTTCTATGATTATAATAGGGAGATGCGGGTTCATTGTTTTTGTGAACAGACTAACCTTACTTTGAAAGATAACAGCAAATATAGATTAATCTGGCACAGAATAATAAAAGTGGAAGCCCCAGCAGGCTTCACAATAAAACCTGTAAGACAAGCTCTTTAACCATTACCCTAAAGGACATATGTGGAATAAAAAGTAGATAGACCTATAATTCACAGTTTAATTTCAACCACTTCTGCCAGAGGACAGAATTTTTCTAAAGAAGGCTTTCTCGTAAAACTTTATCCCCTGTAGAACAAAATCTTTTTCGAAATATTATTTAATATTTTCTTATTAATTATTATTCGATATTTTCTTCTTTCCTTCCTTTCTTCATCGTTTCCAGTGGCTTTTCTTGGAGGACGCGTGGGCGGTATGAACCGCAGCTGGTGGCACCGTCTGAACGGATGGCAGCTACAATTACCAAGCATCAAAATTGTACACATTAATATTGCTGCTATTGCTTTAAATAAGAATCATTTCACAAATTATTTGACTTTTTCTAAAATAATGTGGGAAGGAATATTTGCGTGCTTGTGTCAACAACATTTTGGAGAAGGATGTAATAATAAAATGAATATGACAAGGAAAATTTGATAATTTTATAACTTTTATTTATATTATTCATATTATCTAAGAAATATTATATTTAATACATTTCATACAGAAATTATGACAAGTTATTCTACAGTTATATATTGTCCCTTTAACTTCTTTTTCTTGGGTATGCTAAAGGAGAATGTGTACTCAATGAAAATCACAGATGCAACACACTTCACTGAACGTATATAGAGTTAATGTGATAAAACTGACGACAATGTTAAGTTGCTGCATTTGTATAAAGCGCATTGACTTTTGCATGACAAGTGATGGAAATCATATTGAAGATGTTATTTGTTAATATTCCAATTCAATAAAATGTTGTTGAATATTTCATTTATTGAAAACTAGCAGCATGGCCCGGCGTTGCCCGTGCTTGATTAAAAAATCGTATGACTCATACAACAATCGCTCTCACTTGACTTAAAATATTTTTGCCCTTCCTTGCTTTTAAAGGAGTGCCGTTTACCGTGCTGACGTTGCTACATGCCTTACTTCTTGCGAATTTTTTCTAAGCTTTACACTAAACATTAAATCTGTTACGAAAAAAAGAACAAAATTAACACAAAACGATCAGCTTTAAAAAAGGACTCGTAACTGGAAAAACCGAATGAAAAAATAATGTTAACAACAAATACTTTTTCACACCCAATCCACTTCTGTGGAATCAGAATCAACGTTGAGTTTAAGCAAGCAAATGAGCCAATTAGAGTCAAGTGCCATGCAGATTTAAATTTTTTCCCACTTGTGACGAATGTACCCATCGATTATTTTGCATGCTAGCATGCTAGTTAGCATTCGTGTCAGTCAGCTGTTGGCTCTCACGCTGGCCAGTAGAATCTTCCTGCCTATTCGTGGCAGCTAGCTATTGCCTCTCACTCTGCCCAGTAGAAAATGGCCGCAAACCTTATGAAAACTGACGTAGAAGCATGAAAAAATCGATTGTTTCCACTATCGATGGGAGTTGGGAAATGCAAAGTCGGTCTTAGCCTTCCCGCTAACTTGGAGCATGTGCATGTAAATTTTGGTGCAAATACGTCGAAAATTGCGGCCGTGCATTCGTCACACACACACACACACACACACACACACACACACACACACACATCCTGCCTTTTATAGATAGAGATATGCAATTTGGCACATGTCAAGACATTAGGAACACCATGTAAAACATTTTTAAATTTCTCGTTATAGAATATAAATTTTAAGTGTGTAAACCGCCCACTCCAGTAGCTTGTAACACATTACTTATCATCTCTCAGTTGCCTCTCTGTCTGACAGAGTAACTACTGAGGAAAAATATATTGAGAAGTGCCCAGCCTTGGGAAACAGCTGCCCGATTCCGCGTCCTTTCATTGCACCAGAGAGAGGGATCGGTGTTTGCACTGACGGTTGCGGGGGCTGCGGACAATTTTTGTCCCTGGCCCGGGTGAACGCACTCAGGATCATCACCTTAAAAAAGACCTTGTGTCACACTTCGTCTTAGTGGGGAGACAGAGTAAATATCTAGATTGTAAATTTCAAATGAAAACAAATTTGATGGATTACGTAAATGATTTTTTTTTTAAATTATGTTGCTTTTTTGGAATTCTATGTCATCCATTTTAATCCGAAAGTACTCAATACTATTAAGATTTTGTGACTTCATTAAAATTTTTATTCAATAATGACATATAAAAAAAAATAAGTTAACTAAAGAATGTATAAGGTATATGAATAAAAAGTATTAGTATTATTTTCAGAATAAAGGCATGTTCAAAATTCTTACCGAAAAACATTGACGACAATGACCGGAGTTATCATTGTTACATTAAAGACCTTTTAATCTCTTTTTAAATTAATGTAAAGAATATTAGTATGTAGATCTATATCGAGCACTTCAAGAGTTGCAATTTTCGTCCTTTATAATTATAAAAAAATTAATCAGCATGCTTAAGATTAAGATGAAAACTTATTGAGGCCAATAAGTTAAAGGGTTTTACTGCACACAAAGATTGGGAAAATACAACACTGCCATATCGAAGCAATTTCAAGTGCCAATTCCAAATGTCCAATGCATTATCAAGAAAATAGACATTATAAAAAAAAATGACGGGTGAGAAAACCGAACGTATGACAAGCTAAATAAACAATATGAATATATCTAAGAATCAGGTATAAAATCCCTTTTTTTATGATGATAATATAAATTCAATCATTCGCATAGGGAATACCACAATTGCGGGTAAAAGCAATCTTCTCAGAGATTTCAGTTACATTATTTTTTTTTCTTACAATTTTTCTCTCATATAAGATAGAGGTTGGCTGGATGCTGAGGCTGAAATGCATACAGTGAGGGAGCAATGATTGCATATTATATGCATCACCTCGGGTGTCAGTTCCATATTGCAACAGTTCTGGGAATAAGTTGTCTGAGAGGAACCAATATAATATAAAGAGACTAAGTATGATTCGAATAGTATGAACATGAAGAGACTGAGTATAATTCAACTCGTACGTGGCCTGGCGTGTCCTCGTTTAAAATGTCTAAACTGGTGGCCCAGGGAATGAATATTTCACTCGAACATCTACTATAATAACAGCGGTAGAGCAGGGATTTTTTTAGAAGGGTTTGAAGAGTGGAAAAATATTTCACAGCTCACAAGACTGTGCAAACATATTGAAACTCGGCCAAAGTTAGAAACAGAGAGCTGGGCCTCTCCAATTGAAATATGGCAGCAATACTCCATTATTGGCCGGATCTCCATTTTGCCAATGTCTCTAGCAGAAGGTCTTATAAACGAGTTTCCCTTCAGATCTGATGTGAACTTGAGCCCCAATAGACGTTAGAGGCAAGGTTCTTCAGCGTGAGTATAAACGTTCATCATCCCTAGAGAAAACTCACGGTCTGCTCGGTGATGTTGAAACGTAACTAGGTTGGTTTTGGAACTATTGTATGATACAAGCCAGTTCGCCCGCATTGAGCTATGCATGCAAGGCTAGAGGAGAGATCTGTTCCTGACCATCTAGATTTTTGGTCATACTCCCATAAACCGTGATATCGTCCGCATATATATTTCTAAGTGATCTGAAAATGTTGTTAGACAGATTGTTAACACAGGGCAGAGAATGAGTAGGACCGAGGAAGAAGCCCTGGTAGACGCCTGCATTGATATCATCCGTGTCGGTGGACTGACCATTAGCAACTATTAGTGAAACCGTGTATTTTATTGGTCAGTATACAAATAGTTACCCAAATTGATATGGACAATTTTCAAATTTTGTCTAATAGTGTGCATGTGCTGATCTTGTAATGGATAACGGTTCTGAATGAGAGTCGAGTTCGAATTCTAATCGGGATTGTTACATTCACTTATGGATAAATACGTTTGGAAACGGTATGAATACATCCCGTCATACACCTAAAGGTATATATTAAGATATTTAATTGGAATACCATGGTTATCTCCTAAAATCTATTACAATATTCCATCTCAAAACAAACTATTTTTACAGTCGAAAATCTGAATGTAGAAAACCATCAAAAGATTGATTAGCTGTAAAACAAACCAATGTCTAGTCGAACATTATTGACACAACTCTAATTATTTCAAATATCCTGCCTCTATATGGCTGTTCTCTCAATTTACTATTTCTCTTTGGTTTTCATATCTTTATCGAGGCCTCCTTCATATAAACCATTCTCTTTTACTAAACTTCCGGTTGGTCATCACCCATATTAATATTTCGATATTGAGTTCTTCATACATGCATTGTATACTAATAATAATATAATAAGATGGTTCTTCATTTCCTCTCCTATTTATCATTACAATTGCCTTGTTATGACCCTTGTTATAATCCTTGTTATGGCCCTGGTGCATTATAAACTGAGTTCTTTCTGAGTTCGATTTCTTTCCCTTTTATAAATCATTATTTTCGTAGAGTACAACCGCGGCAAAGTCGGACAAATATATCCTTCGATTAAAATAGAGAGGCTTTCAAATTTATCGGCATCTAGAACGGTGCAATATATTAACAGTAGGCATAGCATAAATCTCTTAATCTTATTGTGGGGAGGAGAGGAAGTCTTCAATTTATTCTTACCATTTGCAATATTCTTCCTGCAAGCCAATTCGATTGTATATATTAAGCGGTGTTTTATACACACACAAGATTCCATAACCAGTTATCTGATACTAAAATCTTCGGAAATGCGTTTTAAGAAAAGATTTCTTGCAATATTTGCCTCAGAGTGCAATTCCTTCTCGAAAAACCCCGAGCAACTTCAAGCCATTAAATAAGGAATAGTGCAACACGGGATAAGGTTGGTCCGTGTAAATACGAATCCAAAGATCCATTTCTTTCGGCTATGAATGAATTTTGCTTTGTTGAGAGTTTTATTTCTGTACAAATTCGATATTATGGACGGAGGCCTTAAGGCGAATACTCAGGTAACTATTTTGGCAATAGTGCAACAAATTATTTTTTTTTGTTTTTGTTGCAATTCTATAGTATACAGAAGCATCTACAGCTTTTTCAATATTTTTTTCTTATATGTTCGAATTTTATATTTATATCTCCATTAGATACTGCCCTATTTTCAATTGCTAACTTATAACTGGTTTATAAGAACTTACTGCTGTGGAACAATTACCCCCGCCACCTTATATTTCTTATTTCCGAGTCAATTCTACTCATTGCCTAATCAGAGTAGGGTTTATGGAATAACTTAATACAGAAGGCGTCATTTTCTATACAGTATAAAACATATATTCAGTGTTTTCTGTCGTGTTTTCTTTCGGTTTGTTTTGAAAACATAACCTTGAAAAAGCATTAATATGAGCAAAAGAGTTTGCTTTATAATATATAACAATAAAATTAGTTTTAAATCCCATCTTTATATTGGCAATAATGTAATATTTGGCATTCGAGTGCATATCTATAACCCATATGCACTTTGATTACCGCTATTTATTTGAAGTATGCATCTATTTGAATTTGATGATAGGATGTCTTTAGATCAAATGAAAATCTGTTTATTCCAGCTATCTTCTAATAGAAATCTAAATAATTTCCATCAAGCAAATGTCCTATTCCCTTTTGTAAAACGACAATTGATGACCCATTTACTACAAACAAGTACAATGTAAATTGGTCATTACCAAAGACAGATGTTCAATAGAAACAGAATACTTGCCATTTTTATTGCTAGTAGATGAGCCAACGAAGGAACAAATGTATATTCTGATTTTGAACCAAATTAAGAAACAGTTTACCAAATTCTCATTGGAAACTTCCACTCGTTGAAGTTCATCGAGAATTGATTCCTGGATAATGTCAACTTTCACAAGTGGTCAAGCCAGAGTCTTCATTTTACCCTGGTAATTCGGGGAGAGAGCTGGTTGTACGAGTAATAACGAGGAGGTCTTCTAGACTTAAGGATAGAGTGACCTTAGCAAAATATATGTGGACTAAAATCCCTGTTTAGAATGGTTGAATAATTCTGGGAAAAGTAAACGTGATGCTTCGTCATTTGGTCACATTTTGGAAAGCGAGTCGAGCCAATAATAGTTCAGTATCCCTGAAGAAGGATGAAGAATTAATAAGAAAAGGTATGACAGGTAAATCGTAATCTAAATATAGAAATGTGTGACATATTAAAAAGTATTTTTTGCGTAGAAAGTGAGAGCAAAGAAAAATAAAATCGAACAAACAATAAAATATTTGTAGATTTTTATTCAATTCACATATGAATATATTTCATGACTGCATAGAAAACATGGATGTGCAAAGCCTATTAGAATGGATAAGATAATTATATGAAGATACAAATAAATCCTCACAAAATGAATAATCTTACTTGCCAACAAAAGAGCAATGTCCATGGGTCAAGTTTTTTCATAGTTGGTTTTATAATGATAATTTTAATCTAGCTCATACTTTATATATACTTTTACTTGATTTTTTTTTATCACAACATTCTTAATCGATAAAACGTTTGATTGCTATAGGCAGCAGCTTGGTTCAAAACATTTGATGTATTTCATGGATGTCAGCTTAATTATTTCCGTTATAGAAGTCTCATTTAAGCAGAACCAGATCTATAGTTATTATCCTAACTTGCCGATTTAACAATTTGTTACACTATTTTTATTTAACGTGTTAAAGTATCTGTCTATACTTCTGTTATGGTCTGGTTCCTTGTACCACGGTGATACTCCAAGGTAGAACCAATAAAGAAGAACTCGAACACGTATATGGAATAACACAGATATATTACAAACAGGAATATATACAGAGAAGTAGAAAATGTTAGTACGAACAATCAGGTTTAGTAGTAATTATCTGAACGCGACTCTGTTTCGGACTGCCTCTGACTCGACTGACTGACACGCTCGCTCTGACTAACTGACAGACTTCTGACGGACCTCACTCCAGGCTTCAGACTGAACTCTCTTCTTCCTCTTGAGGCGCAGTATTTATTACGTATGGAACAGTCCATTAAGTTATTATGGGTAAGGCTTCATAACAACTTCTGAGATCAGGTATTATGTACACTTTTTACATTATTCGGACTATTGCCCTCATCTTTGTTGCCATATTTTTAAAGTAATTGAAATGCATCTTTGGAAATAATTTGTATGGAGCAATTTAAATATAATATTTCTTTCGTTCTAAACTTTCATCATTGGCACCATTCTTTCTTTTCCTTTTCAGAATTACCTCCATTTTTTTTATATTTTTATCCAGTTTTTCAGTTCCATATATCATTCATTCATCACTTGATTTCCTTTAAAGATGCCTCTTTCCTTCTTACATGTTTGTTTTCCTTGTTTGTTTTCTCGTTTTTTTCTATTTATTGTCAAGTCGTTCTGTTACTTCTTTCTTGTTCCATTCTCTGTCAATTATTATTTGCTTATTTCACCCTTCGTTCCATCATTGTTTTATTTCTTCTTCCTTTCTTTCATTCATTGTATTCTTCATAACTGTACTCTATCTCCATTTATTCCCTTTATTTATCCTTTTAATTATTTATTTCTTCGTTCCTTTCAATCTTCTCCTCTTCCTTTCATTTATTGTTCCATTCCCCACTTCACCATAAGATTTTCTGTTCACCTTCACTCTTTATGTTCCTTTATTCCATAGCTCTTTTCATTCTGTACTTCCATTCATTAATTTGTTTCACTTCTCCCAACATCATTTCATTCTTGATTTGCATATTTTCCTCGTGATTTTCTTCTTTCATCATTTTTCTTTCTTTACTCCCTTCATCTTTCGTTTTTTCATTCATAATTTCTCACACTATATAACATTTCATTCTTCCATTGTTTCATTCCTCTCTTCATCGTTCCTTTTTTTTTAGCATATTTTTATATTTAGCAGCTTACTTCATTTGCGTTATTTATTCCCTTATTCATTCCTTCCATCTTTCTTTATCGAATTCTTCATTTTTCCTCCCTTCTTCGTTTTTTTTATCCTTCATTCCTCATTTCTTTCTGATAAATTTTACAGTACCCTTCCTTCGTTCATTTTCCTTTCGTCATTCTTTTCTTTTACGTTCTTTCATCCTATCGTCGATTCATTGTTTTATTTCTACCGTCCACATTTCGTTTAGTCCGTAATTCATTCATTGATTATTTTTCTCCTCTCTCAAGAATTCTATTTTCTCATCCTTTCTCTCGGTAATTATTTCATACTCTCCTTTGTTTCTAACATTTTTTCCTTCATAAATATAATGTTTCACTCTTCACTTGAAACTGTCTTGCTTTCCTCTCGACATAGTTTTTTCTTTCTTTCTTTTCTTTCTTTTTTACATTATTTCTTTGTTTTTTATTGTTTCTTTCGTTATTTCTTTCATTTCTTTTTTTTTATTCCGTTATTTATTTATTTTCTTGCTTTCTTTCTTTCCTTACTTTTTCTTTTATTTCATTTTTCTTTCTTTCGTTATTTCTTTCTTTTCTTTTCGTTATTTCTTTCTTTTCTTTCTTTCTTTCCTTCTCTAGTTATTTTCTTACTTTTTTATTCTAACAAAATCTACCCTCTCATGTTTTCTTTATTTTTCACATCTGTCTCTCCGTCCTATCTTCTTTTTATTCTTTCATTTATTCTTTTTTTTTTTGTTGTTTCCTTCCTTCATTCATTCATTTATTCATTACACTTCCTCCCAGTCTTTCTTTCCTTTCTACATTCTTTCATCGGCAATTTCTTTCGATTTAAAATTTCTTCATTGTTTCCCTCTTTCTAGCATTGTTTTACTTTTAGGCTTAACTTTCATTTGAAAAATCAGTTTTTATTCTTCTTGCACAAAAATACACTTCGTAAATTTATTTTTTCTCCTAAAAAATAAAATGTTTATTTTTTTCGTTTCCCAGATATTGCAAGGGAGATGAAATATCTTGCTTCCAATGATTTGAAATATTTGCTATAAGTCTAAGAAGATGCGCTTAGGTTAAAAATGTTATTACTTTATGCCAACTACTTACTTTTTATGCAACAGAAAAACGATTTGTCGCCGATATTCAAACTCTCTCCCCTTCTCTCTATTTCATTCTCTGTTTCACTCTCTATCTTTATATACCTCTTAATGTCGTGGACCTTTTTGTGCTTACTAGACGTTATTTCGAGACCACACTGTTTATTCGTCTTCAATTAGATAGATAGATAGATAGATATATAGATAGATAGATAGACAGAAACACAAGTAGATAGATAAATAGGAACAGTGATAGATAGATAGATAGATAGATAGATAGATAGATAGATAGATAGATAGGAACACAACTAGATAGATAGATAGATAGATAGATAGATAGATAGATAAACAGGCTTTGATAGATAGATAGATAGATAGATAGATAGATAGATAGATAGATAGATAGATAGATAGATAGATAGATATGCTTTCATAGATAGATAGATAGATAGATAGATAGATAGATAGATAGATAGATAGATAGATAGATAAACAGGCTTTCATAGATAGATAGATAGATAGATACGAATAGTAGGAGAGAGATTAGAACAAATTGAGATAGATTAATCATAGATAGATTTCATCATCATGATCTAACCCCGAACTACCACCAATCAAGATGAACGGAGGTTCTCTCGGTGAAGCAGCGTCCTTTTAAAGCCCGTTGGGACTCAAACTCACAGCTGACCTCAAGTGGATCTCGTATATAGAATCCATTGTTAAAATGTAAAATTGTCGACTCCCTGTACCGCTTCAGTAAGTACCTTACTCCTTCTACTATCCTCTATCTTTACAGAAGCCAGAGCAGGCAAAAATAGTACTGTTGTCATATTTGGGCAGGATCTTCCCAAACATCACTCTCAAGCCTTGATAGATTGCAAAAGCTTCTCCGAACCCTTAACCCGACTAATTAATCTCCACACTTCAAACTCTCAGGTGGGATTCGGCAAGTTTCTCGTTGCTCTACCGCTACGTCCACGGAAAGGGCTCGGACGAACAACATTCCCTGGTCCCGCCGAGGCAAACCTTCACAGCACCAACACTTTATGCCACTAACATAGTAGCAAAGCACCCACATTCCCTCGGTGTGAAGTACCACACGACCAACTTCTTCCCGTAAAACACTGCCCTGTGGAACCGACTCCTGACAGAATGTTTCCCCGTACACTACGAACTAAGGCTAGGGTTAACCGTTATCTCACACTCCTATGCACAAAAATAACGTAACCCTCTATTTCTAGTGGTCGTGAGCCTTGTAAGTAAAACTGAAAATAGTATTGCCCTAGAACAATAATATTGAGCACTTTATTAACATAAGCTATGTTAAACTTGATATGCGTTAAATTGCTAGTATTATACACACACACACACACACACACACACACGTGTGTGTGTGTGTGTGTGTGTGTGTGTGTGTGTGTGTGTGTGAAGAAAATTTGTCAGTTGATTGATGTTACCTTCAGCATCACGACTCCAACGTTTCTTTGACGGACCTGTTCGTCCACTCTTCAGTAGGTATCAGCAATTTACTGCTTATATTATTTGAGTGGTTTTCTTTTTATACACATTTAACTCGGGTGTAAATTTTCTTCTGTATTCGCTGTGTTTGTGTGTGATATTGTCCGCGAGCCAGTCTGCATGGATGTTGCCTTTCTTCGTACTCTTTCTTATCTGTTTTTTTATATAAATAATTGATGTCAATGATGACTTTTCTGGACAAAGGGTGTGTAAGAACTGTCCGAATGTTTTATATTTCCGAGCGCTTTCGGCTATACCTTTAGCCATTATCAAAGATGATTCGATTTTCAGCTTAATTGAGTGTGTGCGTTCTTTGTATGTATCAGTGTATGTATATATATATATATATATATATATATATATATATGTGTGTGTGTGTGTGTGTGTGTGTGTGTGTGTGTGTGTGTGTGTGTGTGTGTGTGTGTGTGTGTGTGTGTGTAATAAATCCGTTTGTATATATATTCCACGTGGATCATAATAATATTAAAACCTAAATAACTCATGAAACTTTTTCTTTCTTTTAGCATCACTTCGTCTTTCTTATAATTATAACTTGGGGTGTTATGGTTAATATCTGGGTTGAATTTATGTAGCTTCTTTCCATTTAAGTCAGACAACATCCACCCTCCGCTTGCCACCACTCGGACAGTTTGTGGTGTCTGTATGGGTTGGCTATTTATCAATTTTTTTCATCCGTTTTTTTTTTTAATATTAAATTTTAAAAATCTTGTTCCGACACTAAATACAGTATACCACTGATGTTAGTTGATATATATATATATATATATATTGGCGATATATCCAGTCTAATTCGCTACCTCTTGGTCACTGAGGCCCGTTGATACAGTTGGTATTGTATTTGCCTGATAACGTAACTGTAACGGTTTCAATTCTCGGTATTGGATGCGCACTGATGATAAAACTAAAATTGGACGAAACGGCCTTCCAATGCTTTCTGCATTCTGTTGAGTAGATAGATAGATAGATAGATAGATAGATAGATAGATAGATAATACATTAAAGTTGTCATCACAATTACGCGACACACTGCGGGTACCAAAATTGGCAGGTCCCAGTTACAAATTAAGACCTCTTCCGGGGATTGACATGGTCGGACTTGACCAGTCAGGGATGAAACCGTTCTGAGCAAGGAATCTGGTAAAAATCTCTATTTGTTTAGGAGCACAGCAGTCGCTAACCAATTCGGAGAGTCGTCGTGAGACTGAGTCAGTCGCTACCAAGATAGGGTCAGTCGCCGCCAAGTTGGAGCTAGTCGCCGCCAAGTCGGGTCCAGTCGCACACAGTCGTCGTAAGAATTGCCAGGAAATGTCACCAGGAAGATGCAGTAAGTACAGACGTTAAACGAAATCGCCAGAAACGAGACTTTCCCGAATTGTAGGAGTCCCTGGCAATAATTACTTTACCACATACATTTGTCTGGCTTGTGGAACTCCCTCCCGGCTCTAAGGTTTCCAGCCAACTTTAATCAGCAAAAATTTAAATGCAGTATCAATCGCTGTCTTCTGTCCTCCTGATTACTCTTCCGTCCTGTATATGACGATAAACTACATCCGCGTCGTGGGTATGAGAATAAACTACATCCGCATCCTGGGTAAGACAATAAAGCAAGGCCTCTGATCAGGAGGTTTTGAGGAGCGTGGAACCACCTCTTAATTGTTGGTGTTCCCAGGTCCACCCTGACCCGGGGTGGTAGCACCTGTTAGGGTCCCAAATACGGGCAAATAGTTAACTCCGAAATTGAGCTAAAAAGCATTATTAAAGTGTAAAAATAGGTTTTAATACCTGAAATACATTGTAAAAAATTATTACCAGAAATAAAATTTTTGAAGAAAAAATCTATTATTAGCAATATGTTTTTGAAAAAAAATATTACCAGCAAATAATATTACTAGCTATATAATTTTGTGGAAGAAATTTTACCAGAAATAGATTTTTGACAAAACAAAATATTACCAGGAAAAAAATTGTCGGCATTAAATAAGCCATTGAGGTTGATATACCGTAAAACAAACCAACCCAAACCTGATTATTCTTCCTCTGTTCTCGCTCCTTAGCAATGTTTTCTATTTTCTGTTTCTAACTATTCCACACCCATCTCAGTGGCTTTATTGCCTTGCTTGGGGTGAACTCAATTAAATACAAATAAAATAAATACCTGAACAAGTGGCCACACATTGTTTAGCTAATGTTTAAACTCGCAGCATCGACAGTATTAAATATTGCTGACATCGAATTAGACCAAGTTGTTATTGTCTATAAGAATAACGTTGACTTCTGTTTTGGCAGAAGTTATTTATAATGCTCTTATAATCCGACTAGTACGGTCGATTTCATCTTGTCCTAGAAACCTGGCAGACCTCATCGGATACATCTTTTACATTATCTAAAAAAAACAGAAAATGGGCTGGAAAAGACGGATAGACGTGTGTAGAATCGACGATGAACTGGATCGAAGAATTAGCGACCCAACCAACCAGAATCAACGCTCAGAAGTGATGCAGACATTTGCGACTGTGTGTCGGAGAGAATTTAAATTGGTACAGTTATAGAAAAATTTAAGATCCAAGCCATTGGTGTTATACATATATATTATATATTGTTTACAAGTTTCAAAGAATATCTATATATATATATATATATATATATATATATATATATATATATATATATATAAAAAGGAAAATTTATCTTAGCCGACATGTTTCGCCTTCTGAGGGACTTTATCAAGACAATTGGCTTCATAAAATTTATCAGCGGACGAAACGCGTATGCTACGATAAGATTTTCTTTTGTCTTCATTCATATTGTCCTTTCAGATATGCTCTATCTGATATTTTTACACACATATATGCTTTTTTACAAACACACGCAGATACACAAACACACACACCCCATATATATATATATATATATATATATATATATATATATATATATATATATATATATAAAAAGTGAATAATGATGTCAACACTTAGAGGCGGCAAGCAGTTTCATGCTAGACGCAAAATCAGGGCTGACAATTGCGTCTAGCATGAAACAGACTTTCGCCTCTAAGTGTTGACTTCAATGTTCACTTTTATATTTACACACGCTCTATTTCTGATATTGAACACTTTATCCCATAAATATGGCAAACAAGACTATATTTCTTCATATATATATATATATATATATATATATATATGTGTGTGTGTGTGTGTGTGTGTGTGTGTGTGTGTGTGTGTGTGTGTGTGTGTGTGTGTGTAAATCCGTTTGTATATATATTCCACGTGGATCATAATAATATTAAAACCTAAATAACTCATGAAACTTTTTCTTTCTTTTAGCATCACTTCGTCTTTCTTATAATTATAACTTGGGGTGTTATGGTTAATATCTGGGTTAAATTTATGTAGCTTCTTTCTATTTAAGTCAGACAACATCCACCCTCCGCTTGCCACCACTCGGGCAGTTTGTGGTGTCTGCTATGTTATGGGTTGACTATGTATCAATTTAAAAATTTTTTTTTTGAATATTAAATTTTAAATCTCTAGTTCCGACACTGAATACAGTACACCATTGATGTTAGTTGAAGTAGTCTATATACATGAAGTAATTTGAGATTTCTCTGTTATGTAATATATATATATATATATATATATATATATATATATATATATATATATATAGGTGTGTGTGTGCGATTATTTTGCATACATTGCATTTATAATAGTTTTTTTTCCTTTTCGGTGCATTCTCTGATTTCCCTTCTTATAACGTTTCCTGTATTTTTTCCTCTCAACCGAATATTTACGAAATCCTTTCACGCTAAAACAAGACGGACATTTTATCTAAATATGACTAGTGGCCTGACGATTGCGTCTAGCATGAAACAGACTGTCGCCTCTAAGTGTAGACTTCTATGTTCACTTTTGTGTGTATATATATATATATATATATATGTGTGTGTGTGTGTGTGTGTGTGTGTGTGTGTGTGTGTTTGTTTTCTAAATTCCTTTTCTTAATTATATAAGAATGCCCTATATTTTCTATGCTGTGTACTGATAGCTTTGCGGTAGGAGCTACGACTGATGGCAAATCAGTCGGGTTTCGTTCCTGTTTTAATCCAATCGTATGTCTAGACACACTGATGAGCTGTGATACAGCGAAACCGGCTTGTTTTTGGATGACAATCTCTCTCTCTCTCTCTCTCTCTCTATATATATATATATATATATATATATATATATATATATATATATGCTTGGGATCTGATATATATTAATTATTGATATAAATGTTAATTTTAGTGGAATTACGTGATTGAGCTGTTGCATTTTTTTTATTTCTTAAACAGTACAATTATTGTACACGAACGTGGATATTTAGGACATAATTTAAAAACATAAAAATAAATCGACAATGACATTTACTTAAACATGTGTATCCGGTAAGTAATTTTTTTTAGTAATAAGAAATAATGTCGGATTATGAATAAAATCCATAAATGTGTGTCTGTCAGTCGGACTTATTGTATCACTGTGAAATATCAAGGAAACCTTAATAGAAACCCCTACAATATGTAACAAATTTCTTTAATATTACTAATTGATATTTACTTAAGTAGCAACGTCTATCAATATTTAACAACCTTAGTTTAATACAGCACTGTTTTACAAGTGTATTAATATATATCTGTGTATGTGTCTGTGCATGTATGTTTAGATCTTGTCTCTATTCACCTCTATAGATATCGTTGAAAAATGTTGAATTCTATAACACAGAAATATCTTTAAAACATTTCTGTTAAATCATAACACAATTATTACGATGGGTTATTTTTAAACATTCGAGATAAATATCGCAGCATAGTTGAAATAATCCCAGGAAATGTAGTTGCTGTTTAGTGATTGTTTTCGCTGTCCTGATCTAAACTTGGACTCAAGATAATTTGATTGAAGACTATTTTAGTAATGGCCTATTGTAAACCGTAGCAGACAGCTGTAAATCCTTGTAAATGATATTGAATTGCAATCCAGTATCAACTCCACTTGTCGGATAAACTTTTTATAAATACGATTATTATTTTGCTCGACAATTTTCTTTTTTCTATTTTCAGAAATTCTGTACAATCATCGGTGATTTTCTGTGTAAGATTAGAACAAAATGGTTGTGAAGTTATATGCTTAACAAATTATTTTACAGGTGTTTTTCACCAATCGTGTATATATTCTCTTTTTATTAGATTCGTCCAGAAGGAGGGAGATCATGGGTCTCCACATTTTCCTGTTATTTGTTACTCTTTGCTTGTCCTTTTGCCATCCTTCCTAATCCCTTGTCTGTCAACCATTTTCACACGCAATTTAGGTAGTTTGTGCGCTTCTTCCCTCTTTCCCTTTTACCTTCAATTTGCCATGCGAGCGTCAAATTTTCTAAGCTGTCTTTCCTTATTGCGTGCCTTAGAAATTTCAGCTATCTCTTTCCGATGTTAAGTATAAGTAACCATTTTCTTTCCATTTTATAGAAAACTAGCAGTAGAGCCCGGGATGTAACAGTAAGAGATAAATCAAGTATCGACCATCAGGAAGACTGAAAAATAAAATTGACAAAGATTATTGTTTAAGATTGACGGACACGCATGTCTTAATTAATTTTTTTTGTTTTTTCACGAATTGGTCAAAACCAAACTCAAACAAAAACATTGTTTTCAATCGTTAGGAGTCTACCGATTGAATAGAATTTTATTATAAACAATTGTCTTGTAAATGGAATTTTTAAAGCATTCTGAATGTAAAAATAAAGAAAAAAGTGAGAAAGATAATAAGAAACACTACCTACCAAAAAAAGTGAAGTTTTGTTGAAATCGGTTATGAGTTGTCCCCCTTTCATTCTCGCGATGCCTCGTAATCGTGTTTTCAAATTGATTTCGTGCAAAAACAATTGTGTTTTCCCAATTTTTGGCTCTGTTAGAACCACTGCAAGGTAATTTTACGTAGTCCTGTGAAGTTTTGTTGAAATCGGTTAAAAAATGTAGGAAATCCGATCCAATATATAAATGTACACACACACACACACAACCTGGGTTTTATAATAAGTATGATTTCGTCATTGCTCTCATGTTCAGTACATGGTATTCTCATCATCCTTCTCCAGAACCAAATTTATTTCGCCGCACGTCTCATCTTCCCTTGACATGAGACTGTCCAACATTCACTGCTATGTAAAGAAATCAATTTTATATAAGAGTACAGTACTCTTTTCTTTGTTTCTAACGAAAGTGACTTGATTCTTAATAATTTGCTTAGCTTTTGCAAGGCATCTTTGATTGTCCCAATGCGCCTTTGGTTTTTCATGTACCATTGTCCGTCTTCTGTGAAAAGATTTCCTGGTTATTTAAATTTTTCTACTTGCCTGATTTTGGTGTTTCCAATTTGTAATTCCTGGTCTGTTCTTTTTACAGACGACCACACATTCTAAATTCGAAAATTGATGTTTAAACATGCTCCTTGATTTCTTTTACTATCTTCTGCAAGATTTCCAGTATTTTCATTTCATTTCCGCTATCAACACGATGCCAGCTTCATATTAAGACTTTTTTTGCTAATAATGAATTCTGGCGGGATTGTTTCACACTGGATTGTTTCACTATAAAGGTTGAATAGGTCTGGTGCAAAGACACATCTTTGTTTTACCACCATTTCTATTTTTGTGTAGTTACTAAATTCATTTTCTATGCACATGCAGGCGGTTTCGACTCAGTATAACTTCTGCATTATTCTAATTTCCTTTCCCAAATATTTCAACATTCTAGCAGTTGGAAAAACTCTTTTTGACGGTCTATATCAAACCCGTTTGCTAAGCTATAGAACGCACACACACACACACACACACACACACAGACACACACACACACACACATACATATATATATATATATATATATATATATATATATATATATATATATATATATATATATAAAATTCGTCCAGTCTAGACGAATTCTCCGTTTCGTCCTCCTTTGGGACTCATCAGGAGTAGGCATCCTCTACCGAGATTTGAACCCGGACTGTTTCGATAAAACGCAAGCGTCATAGAAACTCATTCAATATTCATAACCTACCGGATAGTGTCCTAAGTGTCCTTTAGTAATATATATATATTTGACCCATGCCTTGTGAGTGAAATTGTATACATGGAACTCTTGGTGCCTGTCGATAGCTGTGCTAACACGAAGCTACAAGTCATCGTGACCGAGGGATTGAGTGTGCTGGTCTTGCTTCAAATTGTTGATCATGCTAGGTAACACTCTCTCTCCCAGAAAACTGTAACTACGGTAAGCTCAGCATAGTTGCAATATAAAACAAAATGTGCCTGAGAGAACGTCTGCAATAGGGATTGGCTAGCTGCCCTAGCAGATTGGCATCCTTATATATATATATATATATATATATATATATATATATATATATATATATATATATATATATTTTGATTTTCCTATCTGATAAAATTCTGAACAAAAAATATCGTATTCTTTTTCCAGTGTCTTTAACGAATCTGTAATGTTTTATTTCTGGTCCAATTGTGCTTCAAGCTCTCTTCATCAGGAATCGGATAAACTTTGTTCTGTGGACCATTAAGCTGGTTTTCCAATGCATTTCGCTTTCACCTGCTTCCTTGCACAGAACTATGAAAATGGATCCACTTAGTTTTTTCCGGTACATCAACACTGTTGTAGATTTCATTCCTTTTATGCCTGTAATTCTATGAATACAGAAATGACCTAAAGATGCCGGCATCACTGCAAGAATTCCATATTCTTTTGCTGCTTACTTTTCGTTCAATTTGCACAATATTGATTTCTCTTCAGAGTTTAATATTTCTGCTTCTTCGATATTTCTGTGTATTGCCGGTTGTTCGCCGAAGAGTTCTCCGATGTATTCGTTCCATCTCTGAAGTATTTTCTTTCTATATCATCAGTGTTTCAACCTTGGATTTTATCATTTTGATGAGCATGTTTTTGTCCTGTTGTCTTTTATGGATATCTGCTTTATCTGTAATGCTCATTCTTTCTGTTTATGCACAATTTTTGTTGAGCTATTCCTTTTTCTAACTGCATCTTGTATTCTAATGTAATATATAACTGGAAGGTGATCGCTTTTCTATTCGGTATATGGGTATGTTTGACAGTGTAAAACTGAATTCCTGAATCTCTTATTAATTGTTATTGGGTTTTTCGTTTCTCTTCATGGGCATCGGCATATCCATATACACCTAGTTTAATCTTGAAACCAGGTGTTCGCTGTGCACAATTTGACGCGTTCATTCAGGGTACCAAGTCCGATTTTGCCTTGTGTGTGTGTACTCTGAGTAACTGTGTGCCTGTGTTTCTGTGTTTGTATAAGTACAAAAGTGGACACTGAGGTCAACACCATATGGCAACAGTCTGTTTCTTATTACTTTCTTACTTCAATGAACGTAATATTCATGGCCTGGCGATTGCTACCACTTAATATTGAGCACAATGCCCAATTTTATATTTACATACGCTCTATCTCTGATGCTGAATATTTTTACCCATCACTTTATCATACCTTATATATATATAGAGAGATAGATAGATAGATAGATAGATAGATAGATATTAGTGGTCAATATATATATATATATATATATATATATATATATATATATATATATATATATATATATATATATACACATTTCCAAGAGTATAGAATCCAGGTAAAGCTCAATGTCTAGGTCAGATCAATATATATATATATATATATATATATATATATATATATATATATATAGAGAGAGAGAGAGAGAGAGAGGAAGAGATAGATAGATAGATAGATAGATAGATAGATAGATAGATAGATAGATAGATAGATAGATAGATAGATAATATTAGTGGTCAATATATATATATATATATATATATATATATATATATATATATATATACATATAAATTTCCAAGAGTATAGAATCCATGTAAAGCTCAATGTCCAGGTCAGATCAATATATATATATATATATATATATATATATATATATCAAAATTAAAAAAGAAAGAACAATCAGATTAATAATACACAAATTTTTAGATTTTTTTCAAAAAATACTCGATACAAAGTAGAGCATAATATTCTAATATTATTATTTAAAAATAATTTTTCATCGCGACATAGAAATTACTATATTTTCAGAACGATGAAAACATATTTTTAAATTATAATACGATAATACATATATATATATATATATATATATATATATATTAATCCCTCCCCAGCAGCACGACTCGATTGTCTAAATTTGTTATTCCATCTTTCCAAATATTGCCTCATTCGTAAACAAGACTGAAGTGACAAACAACGAATAGGCAGTTTGTGAAATAAGCCTTCGGCAAAAGTTATCTAGTTAATCGGAAGGAGAAAGACTATGCACACGTTGCAAAAGATACGGATACAGGAGCTGCACTTAAAGTGTCCTCTATGCGGTAATGTGTAATGTATGACATGCTAGGGTCACTTGACTTGCGCTGATACCTGGAATGTCTCCGACAGCGTGTAGAATGTGTTCTTCATGGTCAGGCGTGCAAGCGGATTTCGTGAAGTTTACATAGACTCCTTAAGCAATATATTTCGAAACTTTCGTACAATTTTACAAGAAGGCCTCAATTGTGAATATAATCTTCACGAATTTCTGACTAGGTACAAGCTAATATTTAATTTTAATTTGTCGCGAGTAATGGTTTACTTATTGATATCGAACAATATATTTACAAAACTGCTTACCAAAACATTTTATATTCGAACAATATTCTACTCGACATTTTGTGCTTCGCATACAATTTTAAACACATTTTTTGTTATAAATTCCCTTTGTATTTAATTTATAAATAAGTTAAATACAAGAGGAATTCCGGGGGGTTGGACAAAACTATAAGTAAGCCGCATTCTTCGGACTCTTTTGTTACTTTTTATGCGCCATGTCCTTTCAGGACTTAGGCGATCATGGCTCTCCACCTCCCTCAATCCCTTCTAGCTCACAATAAGTTCCCTCCTTCTGCTTCCTCCCCCAGACACCGCTCTGTCATCCATTTGCTTAAGGCATGTCACGCGTTGTTTTCCCTTGTCTCTCTTTCACTCTATTCGACCTGTGAATATCATATTCTCCAGGTCCTCTTTTCTCATTATGTGTCCCAGACACTACAACTGCCTCTTGCTGATGTTAAATATAAGCCTCCTCCTTGTTTACAACCTCTCTAAGAATTCCTCGTTGCTAACACGCTCAGTCCATGATATCCTTAGCATCCTTCTGTAGAACCACAACTCTGTCGCTTCGAGTCTCTTCTTCATCGTTGAGGAAATCGTCCAACATTTACTGCCGTAAAGAAGGACAGATGTCACGTAACAGTTCACTATTCTTTTCTTTGTTACCAAAGAAATCCTCCTGTCTCGCAATAATCTGCTCTTTGGGATGTGTCCTTTGCCATCCCAATACGTCTACGGATCTCAGTGTCACACTTACCGTTCTCTGTCAAGACAATTCCCAGATATTTAAACTTCCGCGTCTGCTTGATTCTCGTGTTCTCGATCTACAAATCGCATTTCGGAATCTTACTCTTACTAATGACAATGTATTTCGTCTTCTTCTAGTTTATGCTTAGTCCTTTCTTCTCACTCTCTGTCGTTACCTTCTGTAGTCCGCTATCAGTACTGTGTTATCTACGGACTTCTTTACTGAAATTAAATATAATATATGAAAAGTTACACCGAAAGTTATGTGTTAAATTAAGAGTGAAGATATGAGAAGCGCTAGTGAAATATAAATGATATTTTTCTTTTACACTTTCAGTTTATGACTGGAACAACATCTCTGGTTGAATTAGTCACTGAATAGACAATTATTGGTTATAATCGAATATTCACTTTGGGAAGAATATAAGGGCGAGCATAATTGCTTTGTCTTGGCTAATAATTTCGATTTCCAAATTTTTTCTACAAAATTGAATATCAAGTCAGAAACAATTCATTAAGTTAGAAGCAGAATACAACAAATATTGTCGATGATAATAGCAAAACAAAAATAGATATATTTCCTTTTTAGTTGCTGGCACATCACGTTGAAACACCGGTTAAGCAACACTGAGCTTGGACAGTACGGAGATGGGTGACCACTGGAGAATACCACGTACCATAAGCTTGGATGTGCGGATGGATTAAGAAATAATGGCTCGGAATTGTTAATCGGAGAACCGCGTACTAATTCCAGTTGGGTCTGTTATATTTACTTACGCGCACATGATCTTGAGGAAGGTATGGATCCATCTCTTCTAGGCACCCCCCGCCATAGGTTAATTAGTAAGACTTGTATCACTAAAACCATTATTTACTAGTCGGCATTAAATAACCCCTAGAGATTGGTATGCCGCTAAACAAAATGTCCAGCTTACTAACCAATTTTTTACTTGCTGGTACTGACCTCGTAAGAAGATATAGAAATGTGTTTATAAATAAAATGTTTCTTTTACGGATAACTTTTCAGTTCGGTAAAAAAAAAGGATGGTTTTATTCTTTCCATTTTCAATTTTTGGGTCATTTCTAGTATATTAACGATACTAGACACCTTCAAACAGACATACAAAATACAAATATGGATCTGTCTATGTGTGTATGCGTGTGAAAATCTTGGGATGGATTGTGAAAAGGTAACGGCAAAATCAAGATATTCTGAAAAGAAAAAAACACGTCTCTTTGCGTCATCCATGATTACATCAGATTTTCATCACGTCCAGACACTATTGTCTCGACTGTCGATTAGTTGTCCTGCGGCCATTGTTTGAGATGGACGTTACTCCAAGGAAGCTTACGTAAATTGTAACACTGCAAGTACACACTGGCAAGCCTTACCAGTAAGCAAATCAAAGTACTATAGATTGTCCCGGAAACTCTCCTGATTTAAATCCAGTCGAAAATCTGTAGTCAATCTGCAAGGAACGACTTCGTGGAATGGGCATACGAAATACTAACATGTGCATTGGGTCATGTTTCATTGGAATACGAAAAGAAGTAAATAATAAAGGAATGATTTGTTTTGCTTCAAGTAATGTTCATAAGAGTGTACATATATGCATGTTTATGCGTCCTTTTGTGTCCGGAATGCAGCAGCTGAATGGGAACATATAATATTAGAGACAGAAAAAATATTCAAAAAAAATACTCAGTACATTTATTTCTTCAATGTATGTTAAACTGTGGAAAAAAATTTCTTTTCTATAAAATCATCCACTGTCCCAAAGTCAAGCTGGCCTTACCTCGGTATTATGGTCAGCTGGATGTCACTCGTGTCGAGTATTAAAGCAAAAATTCCGGCCATTAACATATCTTTGGTATTGTGGGTCTGTTGTTTTCTCACCCTCTCGACGACGACCCATGTGCAGTAATCTGTAAGATTCAAATCTGAAGAGGTCGGAAGCAACATGATAATGGGTAACATAAAGATCCACACCCGGGTCAGGAAAACCATGTGGCTATACCTCGACCCAGAGCTTGACACCCATGTCCAGTGATTCCATACAGGCTGTAGTATTGACCTTACGCAGCAGCAGCAATATAGTTCATCAACGCCAAGAACAACACATATACGAAATGAAATATGTGGACATCATTCTGTGGACAATCGAAAGTTCTCCGCTGATATACATTGCATCCTTATTTTACTGGCTACCTAAATTATTTCTGAATTCCTGTGAATCGTGCCTCGTCCCTCAAGCACGGCATTTTTTTTTCTTAACTGCAATTGGAATCTGCCATTTATATGTTCACTATGTCTTCAAGGGAAATGATGTTGACAATTGGTGCATGCTGTGGAATATTACGTTTGACCAATATGCATTTCCGACCAAATCTGTTTCGTTCACGTTCCACTAATACCTTTGGTAAAGGCAAGAATATATCTTTTCTCAAACAATTATGAACAATTTAGTAGTGCAGACAGCATGATCTTTATTTGGTAAGGTAGACGTAGAAGAAGCAATTTGAAACCAAACATCCATCGGTATCTGTAAGATTCCTTCCTACGCACCTACAAGAGAACACTTGAATTCTGCGAGGGACTGAGAAAATGATTTATGTCCGTAAAATAGACATATGGCATATTATACTTAAGATAGTGTGCTGAACGATCCTCTACGCGAAATATTGTCAAAAATAAGAAGCGAGAAAGACTACGCTGAACTGAAGATGAAATGAAGGCCTGCTTATCACGCATTCGACCAAACAATGAAGAAATCGCGAAAAACAACACCAAGCACAGGTTTTACACTAAATAAGCTGTAAAAATAGTTGAATAGAAGGCACTGAAATAAAGTAAGTTCATATTTGTGAGGGTATTTTTTTATTAAATCGATAGTTTGATTTCATAACATTGAAATATATACCATTTAAAATTTTAAGTGTACCTTGATGATTTCATCTGTTCCGAGGCGTCTAGGTGCTTAAAACTTTTCAGAAAAACTAGTTTAACCGAATATCAACACTTTATGGGTCATTTAATGCCGAAATTTTTATTTCTTGTGAACTTTGGTAATTTACTTTCCTAAAAATGTATTTGTGGTAAGTTTTGTTATTTTATTCTTACTATGGAAATGTATTGCTGGTAGTTTTTTGGTGACGTATTTGTATATTTTCATGTTTTGACCCTAGTTTGGCGGATTAATAGTTTGTTCAATTCTGGGGCCATAACAGGTGCCACCATCCTGGATCAGGGTGGACCTAGGAACAACAGCAATGAAGATGTTGTACCACGCTCTTCAGCAACTTCCGATTACAGACCTCGCTGCCGCATGTAGTCTATCGTCAAATCTAATACAGTTAAGATACTTTCAGCAACAATGACGCAAATCACAACGCAGTTTAGGCGTATATAAATTAAATATTTTTGGAAAAGTTTGAATAATCTGAAAGAGAGAGAGATGTAAAGACTTAAATAGATAGATAGATAGATAGATAGATAGATAGATAGATAGATATTGATCAATTTTAGATAGATAGATAGATAGATAGATAGATAGATAGTGATCAATTTTAGATAGATAGATAGATAGATAGATAGATAGATAGATTTTTCTAATTATCAAAGTAACAAGACAAATATCTTTTGACATGTTTATTTCTCAGTTTTCACCTTTCTGTATGCATGGCTCCTTGAAAGCTTCTATACATCCTTAGCTTAAGTCTTCAAAAAGAGTAGTTGATATGTCGGGCTCTATACCTGCCAAAATCCCTTCAGAGGCACATTCAAGTGAACGAAAGCATAGATTTTCCAACATGCTTTGACGAGCGATGAAAGACATTGAGTTGAACACCTCTGTAAACACTTTTACACATTTTGCCAATTCAAGGTGTTGTTCTGTTTTATTGCAACGTGAGAGAGAAGAAGCGAAATCCTTGGGCAACATTACGTCTTGTGGATTTTATTGCTTTTAGAATCTTACATGGCGAGATTCTTCGTGACAACACCTGACATTCTCTTGTTTCGGACGTTATTTATTCCTGAACTTGACGTATACGTTTCATCAGATTTTGACAAGAGCCAACGATGAAGCCAAAGCCTGTTTCAGAAAAAGTTATTCAACAGCTGACCAACTTCATGTAAACACGCTTATTTCATTTTACCCTTTTTCTTTCTTGACGCTATTTTTCTTTCTTTCTTTATGTCATCCTTCATAACAGGTTCGGGTTTTGTAATCACCGATTTCACAGATAGAACTTATTAAACACACGTCAAAACTTTCATTCACTTTTATAGTTACATGTATCGTAGAACGGTAAAATTTTTCAGTAGATTTACAATAAGAAACAATAAACATAGTGGATTTTTTTAGCTCAGTTTCATTGTTTTCAGATTATTTAAAGAGGTTTTAGGGTTTTCTTATAAATTTTAAGCCTAATCTTATAATCCCCTGTTTATCTGTAACTAGTTTCTCAACTAGCTAACAAAATGTATCAGACATTAAAATTAATTAATTAAAGTTATTATCTTATTTTTATTTATTCAACGAATATCTGCTACATGAATTAAATTGATGAAGTTGTGTTGGTCACCAGCTTGTACGGGGAGCTGGTACGACATGTTACTGATTAGGATGAAGATTTCCAAAGTAAAGGAATTCAACAATTTTAGAATAAATTAATATGTGAACGATTTTTATTGGTATATACAATATAGTACACTGTTGTGACCAAGTAAATGGTTAAGTAATAACAAAAACCAGTTTTCAGATATATCGTATATTAAGCAGTAATTACACCAGAAGAGTATAACATGATTAAACAGTAAGTTTAATAGTAATATTAAACAGTAATTACACCAGAAGAGTATTACACGACTAGTGAGAGTGTATCGAATAAACTAGTGTACAACTTGTACATTGTTCACTGTTCCTTCTCTCCTACTAAACTTATAGTAGGCGGAAGAGTCTAATAGACTCGTAGAGGGAGAACACCACAACATTCACAAAAGATAAATACGAAATTATATTTGTCTATGTATCTGAGATGAGGTATTATGTATATTATTTACATTATTCGGACTATTGTCCTCATCATTCTCGCCATATTTATTACAACGGCTGTTGTACGATCCGTCCTTCTTCAGGTGGTTGGAATGTCAAACTGAACCCTTTATTTCGCTCACTGGGGTAAACTGTTCTAGTTCCATGTGCCATGTTTAATGGATGTCAATTATCAGTTATCTCCTATTAATTTCCCTCTGAACCCACACACTTTGGGTCCTGTCACTGGATCTAACCACTGTGCTATGTGTCCTTAAGGACATATGTGTATGAATTTCTGGGTATTATAAACCTAATATCTTAGTAACAATTTTTAAAACATATGGGGAGAGAAGGGAGATCACCGCCCTCTGTGGGATCAGGTTGAGATCAGAGACAAGAAACACCTTTGGAAAATTTGTAAACTTAAGGAATCAGCACATATGCTAAGCCACAAAAATCTCCTGAGCGGACCAAGCATAGAAATGAATACAATATAGGAACCAGAAAGGGTGCCCAAGAAAAGAGATGATAACAACAAAATTGCAATATGAGCTTCTGGTAAAAATCTGCAATAATAACAGCAAAAAAATTGCAATATGGACACTGGTAAAAAATGGTTGCTGATGACATTAAGTTTATAATACCCAGAAATTCATACACAGATGTTCTCAAGGTCACATGACACAGTAGATAAAGGCGTTAGTTAGATCCAGTGACAGACCCAAAAAGTGTATGTTCAATACCAGGTTAAGGCAGTGGAGAACTTTCAGAGGGGAATTAACAAGAGATAACTGATAACTGACATCCATTAAACATGGCACGTGGAACTAGAACAGCCTACCCCAGTGAGCGAAATAAAGGGTTAAGTTCGATATTCCAACCACGTGAAGAAGGCCGGAGCGTACAACGGTCGAAACGTTGTAATAAATATGCCGACAAAAATGAGGACAATAGTCCGAATAATGTAAATAATGAAAATCATATTTATCTGTATACGACGAAAAGAGAGTTGCACTAGGGAGAAGTGAGATAGAAGAAACTGTCAGCAAATAAATTACGGTTATAGAAAGTCACCTTATCTGTAAAATGATGGTATCTTGCCGCCAATCTAGTACTGCACTTGCATTCATGGAATCAAGGTGCGATAGAGGAATGTTCATTAGAATACACACCATAAAGGCATTTACAGAAAGGACGCATGGAAGCTACATAATGGTGTTAGGAATGTGACTTAGGCCAGGACTAACAACATTGAATATTCTTTTGGTTTTTTTTTTATCAAACATCTCTAAATATATAACTGGAAAACAAAACGATACGTGACAGCAATCTTCTCACCGTGGACGAATGAGAGATTCGTAAATATGTAAGATAGATTCTGTCGATAAAAGAGAACCAACTTTAGTAGTAGCACCCCTAGCAATTGATTTGATATTATTTTTCCACTTTATATCAGCGGAAAACGTTTGTCCGAGAAGGTGCAACAAGTGACTCTCCTAAGGTGTGCATTTCTCTCCGACGATTCATAGTGAGCAATATGTTCAGTTTCCAGATTAGCCGCATACAATGGCTAAAATATTTATTTATTTTTTAAATATTTTTCTTTCGGTTATACTGACTGCGATTGTCTAGTAAATATTCATTATTTAAGTTTGCTCTTTATTTTAGGGAGACACGAGGGAGTAATATATATCGGCTCTGATTGAGGAATCGGAGAGCTGAGTTTGAATTCCAGTCGAATCCATTACATTCACTTCCGTGCTAATACCCTTGAGAATATGAATCCTCCTCATCTCCTCCGCAAGCTATGGGTTCTATAGCATTGGATGTCAACTAGTCTACCCCAGAAAGAAAAAATTCAGCCTCGTCAGTCATCTTTCGAAGGATACATGATCGTCTAAGCGTTTATCACGCATGGCACATAATTGTCTGACTTTATTTGAATGGTGTTGGAAGAAGTTCAATGGTACAAATGAACCCAATATATCGGATTAATTTGTCATTTGTAAACATTTTAATGCTTAAAGCCATCCACTGCTTATTCGTTCTCTTCTTTTTCTGTATGCTATTTTTCTTTTCAGGACGTTGGCGATCGTGGCTCTCTACAATTTCCGTTCTTTGTATCTCTTAATATCTTTTGTTTTTATCTCTCCAGTTCCGCCATCCATTTACTGAAACTCGTTAGGTAGTTTGTTCGTTGTTTCTCTGTCACTCTTAGCTTCAATCTGTCCTGTGAGTATCAAATTTTCCAAGCCCTCTTTCTTCATTATGTGCCTATACATTTCAACTGTCTCTTCTTGGTGTTAAGTATAATTGTATTTGAAATAACAGACCAACAGAACAGGAATTAAGATGACAGAAGGTAACTAAAGACATTGTATTTATTTTTTGAGAATCAAAATTGACTTGGAATCAAGGAGCCGGAAGAGAATGATACAAGACGCGCGATATATGAAACTGTAAGCATCGAACTTATAGTTACACCTAGCCATTGACACTGTAAAAGGATGAGACCAAGACGTCAATTTAGTTCTAAGCTCAAATTCATAAATATCTAGATACCATAAAGGAAAGTTGATCAGAACAATTATCATGAGAGTATTTATAAAAAGGGTACAGAAAAGCTACGTTGCGACGGTAGGAAAATGATTGAAGCTGAGATAACAGGTCAGGACCAATAACATTGTAGATGTTTTGATAAATTTTTTTTTCTTCAAATATATCGGTCTAACTTTTCTTTTTTTTTTTCATAGCAAGCACGATGTTTCCTTCTCTAAAATTGCTTTTCTGGCGTCTGGCCAAAGGCAGCATCAGATAACATTTTGGTAAGAAAAACAAAATACTCCATCTAATTTGCTCCCAGCGGACTTAGGTTTTCGAAGAATAAAGAAGTGAAAAAAAAAGGTATAGCGTATTCAGTTCCAGAAAAAGAACTCTTCCAAGATCATACTTCACATCCAGGGATATCAAGAAAATCTTATGAATCATCATCTCCGTTGACACTCAGAACTAAATGAAATGACATTTAGATATCGAAAGCTGCTTATCCTACGGGAACATTCTCCCTTTGACATTTTGACTGTAAGCTCGAAATTTTGGCGTTTGTGTTGGGTCATCCACCTGAATCAGAGCGGATGTGCTGAGAGTCGGTCAGCTTTGGATTCGGGTTCAGTAAAGGTTGCGTTTATTTAACCACTGCCACTGTCTACGTCAGTGAACGAATTCGCTAGAAACATAAAAGCTAATTCCTTACACGATAATCTTTGGTATCTTTGAAGAGTAAAAGGAAGTTAGAAAGCTTCTGTTAATAACTGGGAAATTTTCGTCAGGAAATGTTGTTACGTTAAGTAGATGGATTCTGTAATGTGGTGGATTGAACTACTTGGATGGTCGATGGAGCGACATCTTTCCCCAAGATCTAAGGTAAGCAAATATCCATGAACTGATTACCTATGAATCCTTACATGAGATAGCAGCTCTGAATATCTCCATTTTCATTTTTGATGTGTCTACATATATTAGCCTATACGCATCTTTAATTTTTTCAAATACTACAACATAAACTCTATCTTTCTCTCCTATTCTTCTATCTATTCCTTCCTCTGTCTCTCTGTCCCTCTCTATCTATCTATCTACCTATTTATCTCAATCCCTTTTGATGTTTGTCACGTTTTTTTTTACTTTCTCACGCTCACACATTCTTTCACCCATTTCCCTACGATCTGATATAGTCTTTCATTCTATTTTTCTTTCATCTCTACTTAATCATATTGGATATTTCCCGCTTGAGGATCCCTTTAAGTATTACTAACTTACAATACAAATTGAATATATATATATATATATATATATATATATATATATATATATATATATATATATATATATTTTATTTATATATATATATATATATATATATATATATATATATATATACATTGGTTGAATATATATATATATATATATATATATGTAGTTGGAAAAATTCCGTTGGTATATAATCCAAATGGATGCTACTAATATAAAAATATGAGAACTGATCCACAAAAATGCGCTCGATGTATTTTATTTATACTGAGCAATATATATATATATATATATATATATATATATATATATATTTTATATATACATATATATATTATTTATACTGAGCATATATATATATATATATATATATATATATATATATATATATATATATTTATACTGAGCAATACATACATATATATATATATATATATATATATATATATATATATATATTGCTGCGTATAAATAAAATACATCGAGCGCATTTTTTGTGGATCAATTCTCATATTTTTATATTACTAGAATATATATATATATATATATATATATATATATAATTATTTCTTTTTAAATAAGATTCCATCACTGAAATTACTGTTTCGAAACTAACACCAGTCCCAAAGATTAGTTTCGATATTAAACCTAAAACTCAGATCCCAGTTTCATTCTCAAGAGATGTTTAGAAATAAGTAATTTCTGCGTCGCAATAAAATCATATCTAAAATAATAATTATAATTTTAAGCTCTATTTCTGTATCGATCACTGTTTTTAAAAATAAAAAACATAAATACTAAAGAACTTTGGATCATTAATCAAACTCTTCTTTCCTATTTCATCAATATACACACACATACGCACACACTCACACACACACACATATATATATATATATATATATATATATATATATATATATATATATATATATTAGTTGAACACACAATACATACATGCATATAAACATGCACACACACACACACACACACACACACACACACATATATATATATATATATATATATATATTTATTTAAAAATTTATAACATAAACATGTTATAAAATCAATACAAAAATAACCATTTAGTTTCAACAATCCCGGTGTCTTATCAAGTCATCATATATATATATATATATATATATATATATATATATATATATATTATTGAACACATACATACTTATATATGTACGAGTGTGTGTGTGAATATTTATTAGTTAAATATCTTTCGAGATCACTAGAAAGTATTATTTGACCAAGTATTTTTAATTATGACACTCGCAACAACGTCTACATTTCAGCATCCATGCCGAATCACATTTCCCTTTCTTAAATATTATTATAAGTAAGAACGAATATGTTGTGGATTCCGAGATGAAATTCGGTCTCCAATGAATGACAAACGCAAGAATTAAATATAAGAAATAAAATGTATTTACACAATACTACAAAAGGTAATACTATTAGTAAATCCAGGAACGCGGTTAGTAGCAATAAGATATATACAGTCTCGATGTAGGACTTCCTGAGAGTCTATGTGCTTGTAACTGACTTCTACAAGCGGTTACCTCACACTATTACTCTACCTCCAACTCAATCACAATCTCAGTCTTCTCTATCTCTACTCACTCCTACTGACTGTATTTAACGGCAGCAGTCCAGGTAACACTAGTAGAGTCCACTTATATGAAAAAGTGGAGGACCCCATAACAGAATAGATAAAATACATAGATATGTGATCGAAAATCGTCTGAAATTTTCTTCTTTTTTTTGCGTAATGTCACACGTATTGGACTATCAATTAGAATCGATCTAACACATCAATTGTAACATATAGAATAGTCTGCCAAACATTAGACTGTGATATAGAGTAGGATTAGCTTTGACTAAACGATAAAACTATGAAGCAACCAGTTAGGAACGAACTCTCGACACAGTAGCAATGATCAAAGTGACTAATTTCCTATTAAGCACACCCAGGACAGACAATGCCTTTGTTGTTTCTTAAATGCTTTTTGAAAAAAAAAAAAAAACTAGACGTGCCATTGTCTATTCTGTCTGTTTTGTCTATTGTACTTAAATCTTTTCCAATTAAATTAATTCAAATCCTTGGATGTTTGTTTTATTTTCCAAAGTTTCTCTCTATAATCCAACTTTCTTTTATTTTTCATAATTTCTATCTTTCTAACGCTTCTCATTTTTCACTCTTTCAAGACATATAAACATACACACACGCAGAAGCATCGAAAAATTCATCAAATTATGATACAAGAATTTAATTATTTTACAAAAAATCAAAAAAGCATAGCCCTAATATATATATATATATATATATATATATATATATATATATATATATATGTGTGTGTGTGTGTGTGTGTGTGTGTGTGTGATGGATTCTCGCGTCGAGTTCGACATATGAGGTTCTGACAACCACGAACCAATTATCTCCACGCCTATGATGGGCATGACTTTTGAGACCGGCTCAAAAATGGTACAAAATATCAAAAAATTCTTACAGGAGAATGTACTGTATCCAAGTGCAGCAGGAACACTGTTTGATGTCATATTTTTTCTTTCTCGTTTCATGCAATCGACTGATGCTTATTTCTCAATGCAGCTATATCAATGTTGTACTTCTTTAGCTCTAATGCGACCAGAGTTGTTTTCTTTCTGGATATACTCAGTGTGAAAATAATTCATATATATATATATATATATATATATATATATATATATATATATATATATATATATATTGAGTCAATTAACTTCTTCCACCGCGAGGAAAGTTGGCTCTCTGTGCCGCGCCAGGAAATTTATCTCCCTGAATCAATACTTCAAATATTCAAAACAACTATTCGCACTTGCATGGAGTATTGCTGCCATATATGGGCTGGAGCACCTTCTGCTTAGCTCGGAGATCTTGACAAGATCCAGAGACGGATATGGAATCTAATTGGCTGGCGTCTCGTCTGCAGTCACTCTCTCACAGACGCGCCGTCGCCTGTCTCTGTCTTTTCTACAAATACTTCCATGATAATTGCTCTGATGAGCTGCTTTCACTGGTTCCCAGACTCCATGAATTCAAGCGCCCTACGAGGCTGGCATCCCGCTATCACCCTTACACTGTAGAAACTTTTAAATGTAGCCCTCTCTTCTACTCCAATAGCTTCATACCTCGCACCTCTCGCCAGTGGAACACCCTCCCCAATTACTGTTTCCCTGAGCGCTATAATCTCCAACTATTCAAATGTAATGTCAATCGACACCTCCAGTTACCTTGATCTACCCACTATCCTTCTCCTATTCCTTTCTCCTATCACTCGTATCTGCTCTCGCTCCAAATCTTCCGCAGCCCCCTGCATCCTAGTGGCTTCAAACCTTGCTTGGGGCGTAATGCTTATATATATATATATATATATATATATATATATATATATATATATATATATTTCATGAAATAATATAGACATGTGTTGTCTATTGATTTTATGTAAATTCTTTTCATAACGTCTGATAAGCTTAATAACATTATCATTAAACGAATAAAGAAAATCACAATATTGATCCATATTTTTTTAATACAATCTAAGCTTTTGGCTTACATAAGCCATTATCAAATATGTCAATTACTGTACTATATATTAAGCAATATACGGACAAGACAGTGGCGATAGTCTGTTACTTTTTACATGGATAATTTCCAAGCAACGATAAACATGTGCATATAAGACGCTAGAAGCGAAAGTCGCACCGCAGCTCATGACGTCAGACATGACCACGCAAGAGTGAATTCGAGAAGTATTAAGTATGGGAAGCCGTTGGTATAAACCAATGGCTTCTGTTACCAATTATAGACATTTAAGGATATTTGTGGTGATTTCATAGTTTATTTTGTTTGGGTTAGTTTTCAACTGTTTTATGTATATAGCTTCAAGAATTTTTAATTTTTGTTTATTGTTTTCATGTTTAAGTATTATTGTGTTTTCGACAAGGATTTTCTGGAATTATGCATGCGGGAAGGGCATGTTGTTTTAAATGCCTAAAAATATTAGAATTATCAGTCAAATGTAGTGTTGAGCGTCGTGAAAGCGAGTTTGTCGTGTGATCAACATAAATATTATTTTATTCGTTGGAGATACAATCTGCCAAAGGGCACTTGAATTTGTAAACTATGTTGGTTTTTTGCAAATCGCTAACCGGTGGAGAAGAATCATTGCGAAGAATTAAGTTGGACATACTAGATTTAGTGTAGTATATGATTAACTTAATTTTTTGCTAGGATCTGTTGTTGATATATTAGTATGTACTAGAATTTTTAGTATATATTCCTCTTGTTTATAATTAGTATGCATTTGATTACGATATAGGAGATTAATATGTTTGAGATTAGTAGAAGCAGTATTATGTACTACTTGCTTAGTATTGAGATTTCTAAGAAAGCATCTTATTTGTTCGTCAACTATATAGTTTGGAAAGCTATTATTAATAAGTGTTAGTTTTATATTCTTTAGTTCACAGTAAAAGATCTGTTTTGTGGATGAATTAGTTTCTGCACGATGTATTAGATTCTTTATAATTGGTATTTTGTAGTAATATAGGCATTCGCTCTTGTAGTTAAGTGAACATGAATTTATGCTTGTAGGTTTTTTTTATTTTTTAATTTATGCTTGTAGGTTTTTCTGTATATATATATATATATATATATATATATATATATATATATATATATATATATATTATATGGATTCAGGATGAAATCCGGTGCCAATAAATCACAAACGCCAAGAACGAATATGGGAAAATAATGTGTTAACTTAATAATACAAACTGGTAATGCAGGTTAGTAGTTCCAGGAATACGGGTTAGTAGCAAAATATATATATACAGTCTTTGGTATTGAAGTATCGCTGTATGACTTCTTACTGAGTCTACGTGCTCACTCACGGTGACTCTTGCTGGCTACGTTCGTTCTGTCTGTTACCTTACAGTTACCTACAGCCTTTCACTCCCCTTCCTGTTCTCCCGGTCGTATTGTCTGTCGGGTCTTCACGTAGCAGTAGTATATGTATATACTGGGTGAGTCCATTTCTGTAAAAAGGGGAGGACCCCTCAACAATATATATAAAAATGATATAGTCTTAAATTATGGTATATGTATGGGCAATAGCAGGGAGAGAGTAAAATATAACATGTAAATATAAAAGGGTACACTAAAGTGGATGTCCTGAAGATTGCGTTAAAACAGACAGTCGCCACTCGGTCTTGATCTCAATGTCCATATATATATATATATATACAACCTGAAGTGTCGAATCAAAATGCTTTTTGGAGTGATGCTATAACATGTATATAACATAAATTTGTTAAGTAAATTTATATATATATATATATATATATATATATATATATATATATATATATATATATATATATATATATATATATATATATATATATTTTAAGAAATGGACAAAATTATTTTATTTAAAAAGACATTTTTATGTTTAACGTTCTTTTATAGATACAATTATTTAAGTAAATGCTCTGTTTATAATAAACAGTATTAAATAACATTTACCGGCCTAAATGTCCGAGAAGTTTTCATAGAAAATATTCGTTCTTTGACAGGATTCGAACCTGCATCCTATACGGAACCGTCATTTACGCTGACGTGCCTTGACCGCTCGGACACCAAGGATCGTTCGGTTGGCAAGGTTGAATTTACTGCTATAAACTTGCCAACCCATGAACGATCCTTTATGGCCGAGCGGTCAAGGCACGTCAGCGTAAATGACGCTTCGAAACCTGTCAAAGGACGAATATTTTCTATGAACATTTCTCGGACATTCAGGCCGGTAAATGTTATTTAATACTGTTTATTATAAACAGAGCATTTGCTTAAATACTTGTATCTATAAAAAAGAACGTTAAACATAAAATGTCTATATATATATATATATATATATATATATATATATATGTGTGTGTGTGTGTGTGTGTGTGTGTGTGTATGTAAATTAAACAGAGTGTATCTATAAATAAAAGACAAATAAATAAAAGACAAGGCAAACGGAAGGATTTATTTTGTTGCACGCGTTTATAAAGTAAGCAAATTCTATATAAACAAGTTCGTATTACAAAATGTATTTTTTTATAAATTCGACACATGACCAGACACGAAACACAAACAATAAGTATGTAAGTCACACTTAATGGCATGTGAGATATGCACGCTTACTTTTACTCTGTAGTTAAAAACATCATATGTCGACAGTCACGTAAAGTAGGTGCGAGTTCTGAAACTAATGCATCAGCACCTAATGTAAAATGGATTTCATTCCGTATTGAAAACGAGTTTCTGAATATTTAGTTTTCATTCATATTGACTTGGTGTCCCTCATTAGGGACTGACTAAATGTTATCACGCTTAGGTTAGCAGTGCACAACTACCCAGATATTAATTGGCCTATAATAAACGATGTTGTCGGCACATTAACTTAATACACAGGTGACAAGACACGGTCCCCTAACAGAGCGTAATCATTCGGCGTGAAATCGGTCAGAACAACTGATTGGAAAATCAAATCGTTTTCCAATACTTCGATCGCACGCCGTTTTGTGCAGGCTGACGAATCTTCCAACGAGCAACAATACAGAACATTATTTTCCAGTAAGCGCGATTTTTATTATTCGTAAAATGGAACAATAGATTTTCATGGAATCAATGTCTTTACGCTCATTTGTCTTTCATTGATTAGAATAACGCTAGAAAATCGTAATGCACTATTCTATAATATGAAATAATTATTTTATGTAGGTATCGTTAACGCAGCATGATATCCTGCATTTACTAATGAGATACTCTGTTATGGCAACGATTGTTAATACTCGACAATGAGCAAATTTATCTTGGAAACAAGGGAATCTCACCTTATTTACTAAAATAATACATTGCTTTTAGTATTTTGTTTTGTACTTGCTTATGTTGATATATGCTTAGTATTTAGTGACTTAAAACATGATTTTGTCTTAAAGGTGAGAAGAGAATCAATTGCACAAATAAAATCATAGAGAAATAAAATTAATTTTATCGATAAATTATGAGGAAATAAAATTAATTTTATTGATAAAGTCCTCATGAAATAAAATTTATTATATCGTTAAAATCATCGTGGAATATAATGAAAACCAGTTGCTTGAAAGATTAAATGATTTCCAATTGTCTTACGGCCATATCACGTTGAAACAGCGGTTCTCACGTGGTTACTGAAGTTAAGCAACGTCGAATCAGGTAGCAAACTTTAATGGGTTATCTCTGAGGTTAGATATGCATGAGTTGTAATGGATAACGGCTCGAAATTGGAAATCAGAGAGCTTAAATCTTCTTGGGAATGGTAAGAATCCACGACTTATCGCCCAACTATGGGTAAATTAGTAGGAATTGTATCAGTAAATCATTATTATCCGCCCTCAAATTATTACAATTTAGAATATTTTCTGGTTTTAAATAAACTGCAAAAGGGTCGATATACCGTAAAAATCAAATCAATTCCTAGTGCAACGAGCTTATTTAATGAAACACATTTATTATTTTTCAAATTGATTTCTCTGAGGTGTAGTTTCACATTTATTAAACACTAGCAGCATGGCCCGTGCTTGATTCAAAAATCGTACGACTCACACAGCAATCGCTATCACTTGACTTAAAATATTTTTTGCCCTTCCGTACCTTTAATGGAGTGCCCTTTGCCGTGCTAATGTTGCTACATGCCTTACTTCTTGCCTATCTCACACTGCGATTTTTTCTAAGCTCTATACTAAACATTAAATCTGTTACGAAAAAAGAACTAAACAAAATGAACACAAAAAATCAGCTTTAAAAAAAGGACTCGTAACTGGAAAAACCGAATGAAAAAAGAATGTTAACAACAAATACTCTTTCACACATTAACCCATTTCTGTGGAATCAGAATCAACGTTGAGTTTAAGCAAGCAAATGAGCCAATTGGAGTAAAGTGCCATGCAGATTTAAATTTTTCCCACTTGTGACAAATGCAGCTATCGATTTTTTGGCATGATTACATGCTAGTTAACATTCGTGTCAGTCAGCTGTTAGCTCTCACGATGGCCAATAGAATCTTCCTGCCTATTCGTAGCAGCCAGCTATAGGATCTCACTCTGGCCAGTACAAAATGGCCGCAAACTACATGAAACCTGCCGTAGAAGCATGAAAAATGTTTATTTCCACTATCGATGGGTGTTGGGAAATGCAAAGTCGGTCTTGGCCTTCCTACTAACTTGGAGCATGTGCATGTAAATTTTTGTGCAAATCCGTCGAAAACTGCGGCCGTGCACACACACACACACACACACACACACACACACACACACATCCTGCCTTTTATAGATAGAGATATTAACTTATAAGATTAGAATTAATACAAAAGAAAATTATTGCAATGAGGAAGTTAAGGTAATATTAAATTTTCCTTATAAGGAAACATTCAGCAATCATTGTCAGAGAATCCAGTACTACTGTCGGCTGAAATTTATAAAATCTCTCTATTAAAACAATTTTTCAGGGAAATCGTTTTCTCATTTTCCCTAACTCATATTGTAGTATTGATGACGGTTTCCTTCTTAACCTTATTTTTGAAATAGTGTAAATTTCAAATCTTCAAGTGATATGATTTGTACTGTTTGGTAGAGTTCTATGTTTGCGATTCTGTAGCGTCAGTCCAAGAGTTTCGAAAAGGGTAGGTCCTATCTAAAACCCACAGGCTTCATTGCCCAAATCCATTTATTGGAAATTTACTTGATTGTTGAAGCTATTTTCACGGTAGCCATACGTTATTATTCTTCAAATTATTTTGTAAATCTATTCAAAATGGGAGCATATTCTTATGGTCTTGAAGTGAATGTATAGAATTTGCTGAAACGTGGGGAATTTGCCCTACTATAAGAACAGATTTGGATTTTGCCATACCAGAATCAAGTTAGCAATACCAATAAGAAATACCTATTAATTCATTGCAGATATACGAGACGACAGATGATGGAATCAGTAATTTCGATTTCTCGACAAAGGGATTTATGTTGCATTTGTATTAATGTCCTATGAACATCAATCAACTTTGCCGTTAGCTTTAAGCAAGGGCTAGACATTTGTCAACAGCAGATCAGAATGATTGACTCAGAAGATTGAATGGGGATGAGAGTAATTGGCTAAAATCTTCTGCTTAAACAACTTACTAGCGAGAAGAAAAAAAATTCCACTGGTGTCAATTTCGGTATTTTTTTATCAATTAAAACAACATAAACGATTTCAAAATGGTTCTTTATTTAAATTTAATCTCTTATAGATTTTCAGTAAAAGAACGCTATTTTTAGTACAAAACTCTTTTCTTTATTGATCCTCATTGGGGAATGGTTTTGCCTGTGTTTATCATGCAAAATATTATTATTATTTCAAACGAAGTAATATGAATATATCATATAATAAAAATAAAATATAAAAATAAGAAAAATATAAAATGAAAATATCATATAATAAAATGAAAACATAAAATAAGAATTTTGAATTTTCCAGTAAACTTAACGGATAAAATATCCTGATATATTTGACATAACTTCATGATTACATTCTCCGCATCCTTCTATCTTTTTAATGAACTATTTTTTCCTTCCAGATAATTAGAATTAACCGAAGTTAAGCAGCGACGACCCGATCACTACTTAGATGGGGTTGTAATGGTTCTTTTTTAGTCTTCCAGATAATTAAAAATATTTTTTAATAACCAGAGTAAATTAGTAACTCGCAAGCTGCAATATCAGTGAAATGTGAAATCGTCCCAGGCAAGTTGCCCACTGTCAAATTACACTGAATATAGCATTCTCGCTCGATCACCAAATTTTAGCGGGCGGCGTCGAATCCAATCAGTACTTATGTGGGAAACCGGTTGGGAACACCGGGTTCTGTAAACAACTTCCCACAATCTGAAATATTTCGGCTTTAAATAACGTACTATGGTTTGGTAAGCAATAAAAGACAAATCGATTGAAGATAAATTGTAACAATTTTAACCCTTCTCACCAATGAAACAGGTCTTGTCGTGTTATATTGATTGTGTATTATATTATTTCTATTAATTCGTTGAGACTGATAATTTACACCAATCACTGCCTTCAGCTGGTCTAAATGGCACGAGTACATGTTCGAAACAATCGGTAGATTTCTAGAAGGAGGGGGCGAAGGTATGCAAAATAATAATTTCCAATTTTACCATATACGTAACATCAAACATTTTGGATGAAAATGTACCTTAGAATAATCGGTTGTTGATTTTCTTTTTTTGCAACAGAATCTGTTTCGTTACAAGTTGTAAAATATCCACTTCTCATCAACCGTGAAAATTTGTTTAAAAAAAAGTAATTGTATTTGCTATCAAAGTCATTTTGTTGATCCGACTTTGGAGATTGTTCAAAAATAAATTTCCAGCACGAATTTTCTCAAAAGAATTTGGATAAACGTTCAATCATTCTATCTTCCTAATAAAAGACCGACATCTTTTTTTATATTTGAGTCACAGTTTTAGTTTTGTTAAAATAATAAAACATTACATGCCAAAAATTTCGCTTGTTGTATTCTGTTTTAATTTCAGACTAATTAACAAAATAACCCGGCATTTTGGCGTAAAATATTGCTGATTGAATTTGGCAGCTGCCAAAGTGCAAACAAAAGTGCACAAAAGAGCAGTTCCATTAATAACTAACGGAAAATAAAGCAGAACCAACAATTTGAGTAATGCTTTTTTTAAAAATTATTAGAAATTCTATTTTCTGGAACAGACTGCTAGACATGTTGCTAAATTATTTCCATTTGTCAAAGATAGATAGATAGATAGATAGATAGATAGATAGATAGATAGATAGATAGATAGATCGTTTTGTGTGTGTTAATGATAATTTTCTACAGCTATTGGTTGAAGAGTTGTCACTCACGTAGATATATTTTGGCGATATAGACATGGATGTAAGAATGTCTGTTTCTCGCCTCAAGCTGTACTTTTGGTGCATATCACTTGATACGTGAAACTGAGTCATAATTGTTTTCTTTTTACAACGAGGTTCACTCTTTACAATGCAGAGAATGTAGTTCGTCCGAGAACTTTCTGCGGAAATAGGGTTAGATCAGTGAGAGCCTTGTCACATCCTGTATGTAGGAGAGAGGTTGAAGGATGGATAATAGTTCATCACCCACAAGGCACTTTCGAACTTTGGCAGCTCCTAATCAAATATGACAAGAGTTCCCCATTTTTGGCCTGATCTTGCTATTGTAAAAGATAGACGATAGCAGAAGTCAGGTACTTACTAAAGCGGTACAGAGAGCCGACCAGTTTACCGTTATCTTTAACAATGGATCGTATGTAAGAGTTCCACTTGAGGACGGATGTGAGTTTGTAGACCAAAAGTTATTCAAGGCACGGTGCTTCCTCGAGAGGACCTCTGCTCCTCAGGATTGGTGGTAGTTCGTGGTCAGATCGGTGATGGTGGAATGGAACTAGTTTGGCCTTCGAGGCATTGAATGTAACCAGCCAGTTTTGACCCCACTGGATAGGTTGTGCAAGATTGGAAGAGAGTACAGTCGCCAATCTGATCACCTAGAGTTTTAGTGGTGCGCCCGTATATAAACGTATCATCGGCATTGATGTTTACAAATGATCTGAGTATATTCTTAGGCAGATCATTTATGTAGATCAAAAAAATGGATGGTTTGTGGAGTGACTCCTGAGGGAAGCCTGAGTGAATCAAAAGCGTTTGAGATATCTAGTGCTTTGGTTCTCGAGGTGTGTTTGTCATCAGGAGCCTCAATGATTCTGTGAGTTATGGCAGTTAGGACGTCGATAGCCGAACGAAAGCCATACTGATCGTCGCTGAAGAGTTTGTCCTTTTCTAGGTGCTCGACGACCATGTTATTGATTATGGACTCAAAGATCTTGCTGACGATCCCGAGGAGACTGATGAGGGGGAGGATTGCACCCATGCTTTCTTGGAAAACGGTCATACGCTTGACACTTTCCACAGATTTGAGAATGATGTCCTCTTCAAGCAGCGGTTAAATATGACAAAGTGTGAAAATTTTACTTGTTACGAGTTTCGACCTTCAAGAATTCATCGTAATAAATGTGTTAGTTTGGTACGAATACATATGCGCATGAAGGATGGGTGTTTTTTACGCGTCGCAAGTAAACTTTTTCCAATTTGTCATATATTTTCTTCAATATCGTTATCACACACACACACACACATTGTTGAATGCTGCCATAATCCTTGCCATCTTTGGAGTTTTGTTGGTCCCTCGCTCAACTACGCCCCCCGCATAAAAATCAAGGGGGTTACAGTCTGGGGAGTTAGGTGGCCTGATTTAAGGGATGATGTGGTCGTAGAAATGTCTGGCAGCCATGACTGTGTTCTCCTGCTTGTGTGTCATGGTGCAGTCTCCTGTTGCCAGACATAGCGTCATCTAGCAGCCACCCTCTTGAAACTGTGCAGCACTACCTCCTCAAAGCAGTGGAAATATAAAAGGAGGCATAACGTCGCCATCACTAGTGAACACAGCAAACACCTTCGTAATCACCATTAGACTCATCCAACTCTTTCCAAATCCTCTGCACTGTCCTCAGATTGATACTCGAACACTCTGAATTGTTTTTTATTGAAGCTTGTCAAGGAGTACAACATGCCGTTCCTAGATTTCTGGCTGAGTGAGTTGCGTCATGGTTCTCGTTTTTTGGGGTTTTTTTTCACGGACGGAGTCTAACTGACCTTACTATAATGTGTAGACAACAAAATCAAAACCAGTCATGCACGAAATTAAAAATTGAAAATTGCTATAATCTTCCCAATCGCACCCTGTAGATAACAAATAGTTTAGCGTTCCTACATATTCAAAGCTTGGGCTCAGTGCATAATTATAATATTCTTATATCTCCCTTCCCACCTTGCAAGACAGATATGATTCCATCAATAAGAACATTCTGATGAAGTCTTTCTAGCAGACGAAACGCGTTACACAGAATGTTTGCACTTTGTCATTCAATTGCCTGATACTGATATGATATATAGAAATGTATAAATCCTCTTCCCTATAACACAAACACGCACACACACACGCGCGTGTGCGCGCGCGCACACACACACACACACACACATATGGGGAGAACAATATGTTAGCAATAGATAATATATTTTACACATAAATATATATATATATTTTTTTACTCATTTCACTCCAAGCAAGGCAACATTATTCGCACTGTTATCCTCATCTTCATTGCCATATTCACAACGTTTCGGCATTCTTTATATGAGTGGACATGTGGCCCAGTTGATAAAAATGTTGGTTAGATCCGGTGACTAGACCAAAAAAGAGTTGTGTGTTCAATACCAGGCTACGGCACTGGTGAACCAAAATACTTGGAGAGTTGAGAGATCCGCAAGAGGTATGGTACGTGAAACAATCTACCCCGGTGGACAAAATAAAGGGTTCGGTTTGAAATTCCAATCACCTGAAGAAGGCCGGAGAGTTCATGGCAATGAAGATGAGGATAACAGTCCCGAAAATGTTGTTAATCTCAGTGATATAGATAGACATTTAAATTTTGAAGGTTAATTATTTCTGGGAAGCAAGAAACCGGATGGGAGTAGCACAAGATAAAAGAGAGTGTCAGCATAGAACCATCGGTTACATAGAGCCATTTCAACTTTGCTAACAATGTAGTACTACGCTTAATTTCATAAAGGCCTTAGGTACCATAAACGAAAATTCACCATCAATTACCATAAATGTATTTGTAGAAAACGCATAGGGAAGATACTTACGGCGGTGGGAATATGACTGATGGCGAGATGCCATGTGAGGAACACTAACATTGTATATACTTCTTTGCATTTTATAAAGAATCTCTAAATATATAAGAGGAGCACCAGACCATATGTGGCAGCAGTATTCAAAGCAAATAAAATGTAAACTTATGATTATGTAAGATAGATTTTGGAGAGAAAAACTTCCTAGAAAAACACAGGTAAGCAGAGTAGATCTAATAATTGGTTCGATATGATCTTTAAATTTCGTGTTAGCGGAAATCGTTTGTCCGGGCAGGCGCATTGATTCACTCCCTTGGAGTTTAGCAAACGCCATGCTGATTTAAGGATTCTCTCAGTCGATTAAAAGAATGCAGTTTCGTTTCGATGCGTTCAAATAAACAAGCCCTTCCTTACCCAAGTTAACAACAGAATGCTGATCATTTAGTTCAGCTGCTAATTTGACAGTATCGAACCGCTCAGACTTAATATTAAGACAGAAATACGTTTGCGTCATCAGCATAGATACTAAGTTGGGGACTAATGTCATCGGGAAGGTCGTTGATGTAAACTAGAAACAACGTAGATTTAAGGACAGAGCCCTGAGATTATCTACCTATCTGAAAGAAGATACTGCGAGGAGATATGATTAACCAATTCAGACCTGAATAGAGGCTCTTGAACGTTGCCCCAAAAGGTAGAAGGCTAATTGGCCGATAATTAGAGGGACCAGATTTTTCGCCTGAGTTCTTAAAAACAGGAAGGACAGGAGAGAATTTCAAGTAAGAAGCATCCTGGCACTTATTGTAGAGTTTAAAGAGAACAGGAACCAGATTTCTTAACGACTATTGCAAGAATTGCATTATGTTCATATACGTTAAGTGGATCTAGGTTATTTTCAAAATTAGTTTTTTTGTGTATTCGCATGTCTTAGAGCATTTTTAAATTAATGACATTTTTCGCAGAAGCGTTTCCGATTTGTGTTCGAATAGAAGACAATTTTTGAATGCTTATTTTCAAGGGAGATAAATCTGTTCCTCTTGAAAAAACTGAATAGCATTAGACTCTGTCTATATTTCTGAGATGAGGTATTATGTACAGTATTTACATTATTCGGACTATTGTCCTCATCTTTGTCGCCATATTTATCACAACGTTTCGGCCGTTGTACGCTCCGGCCTTCTTCAGGTGGTTCGAATTTCGAACTGAACCCTCAAGGACACATGGCACAGTGGATAAAGGCGTTGGTTAGATCCAGTTACAGACCCAAAAAGTGTGAGTTCAATACCCGGTTAAGGCAGTGGTGAACTTTCAGAGGGAAAATTATCAGGAGATAACTGATAACAGACATCCATCAAACATCCATCAAACATGGCACGTGGAACTAGAACAGTCTACCCCAGTGATCGAAATAAAGGGTTCAGTTCGAAATTCCAACCACCTGAAGAAGGCCGAAGCGTACAACGACCGAAACGTTGTGATAAATATGGCGACAAAGATGAGGACAATAACCCGAATAATGTAAATACTGTGAATAGCATTAGTTCTTTAGTATCCTTTGGTTTGTCTTCTTAACACATATATTTTTAATTACTTAAATTTTCCAACGGTAGATATGGATATACCATAAGACGATTTGTGACGTCTCTTCAACGAAATAGGTCATCTGCACACATCAGGCCAAAAAATGTCTCTCCAGAAACCTCCGCAGCCGGTTTGAAATGGTTGAATAATGTATAATATAAAATATTGTCATTTTGGAAGGGCCTGTACTTGTAATCCACATTTGCTTATTTATTTATTTATTTATTTAGCGCGACGCTTTTTTCTGTAGTGAATGTACAAGTCAAGAACAGACGCCTGACAATTCGTCAAGTTTCTTCCCCTCGAATAGTAGATATTTATTGACATTGATTAACATTGGAAATTCAGCTGTATTTATCTAATCAGACGTCGACTATTGCGTGTTATTCTCAATTCTGCGGTTTTCTAACTTCTTTATCACCGATAATTCGGGACAGCTTCCTTATCTTGGTTTGTTACAGTCACAGCGTTTCGGTATTTGAACTTTCTCACCACTTCAGGTGTCACGTATAGTCGATAACCTTCTGAGAATATATAGTCAAAATTGTTAGTTAATTTGCGATGTGCGTAGTCTGTTCTACTCACACTGACAATATATGCCTCAGTTAATTTATAATAACGCTAAATTCTTATCTCAGATGTGTTCTTTCATAATTTTACTGAAATCAGTTTCTGATGACTACTTAACTCTTAAAAGCAAAGTATTTTGTCTAAAACACGAGAACGACATCACTACAACATATTCATTAGATATAAATTTATCCAAAAATATTAATAATAATTATAATACTTTATTTTAGCAATTCAACAACTTCTTGGCAAAAGTGTTAATTGGTTGGCTTACCTGCGCATAAAGTTAAGCATATCTCGAAAAACTTTCATTATTGTAGTTTATCATCTAAATTCACCGCAGTTTATTTAAGAATAGTTGTAGGAAAGTGAATATCATAAGATATTTCTAAACACTTTGGACAACAAATATCTATCTCAAAACGATATGTCTCTTTTTGCCGCTTATTGTAGTAAAGGAAATCGTTCTTATAATATTTAAATAATTTACATTAATAAAAATCAATTTCATTTATTTTACGAGAAAATCAAGGACCTAACAATAGTTTTATCGTAACGGACTTCTTAACTAATTGTCTAATTAGTCTTCCATTAAAATGACTGAGTTGAAAACGAGACAAAGCATTTCACGAATAATGTGTCCTTTGTGCATTGTATTTGGTGAACATCCATATAATGAAATGGTTTTAAGAGTCTAGCTAAGAAAAATGAAGTCATAAAATGAATATACAAACGTACATGATTGTAGAAATCATCATTTACATCAACCAGCCATTTCAGGGCTTACGGTTACATCATGTTGAAACACAAGTTCTCGTACAATTACTGGAGTTAAACCTGGGCCTAATCAGTACCTAGACCGTTGACCGCTCGGTAATACGAACTGTTTGGATGTGAGGGTGGTGTAATGAACAATGTCTCGAAATTGTTAATCATAGAGCCGAGTTCAAATTACTGTGGGGTTCGTTATATTCACTTACGCATAATTACCCAGATTAATTAGTACATTTCTCACTAAACATTTATCTAAAGAAATTCTTACAATCTAAAAATATTTTCTGGGTTTAAATAAGCTGCAAAGAGATAATAAGCCGTAGAAGACGAATCTATCAATTCCAATATACATAAATATTCTAGCCAAAGTAATTCTTAAAGAGCAGTATCTCGCAAGTTAAAAGAATTTAGATTCCCAACTACGATTTCTTGCCATTTTCTGTGATAGCATCGATCATTTTTCTGAATTCCTGAAATGAGATAATGCTACCGATTTAATCTTATTTTATCGAACCAGTCCGTTTCCAACTCACTCGTATGTTACATTTGATAATCTGTAATCTTTCTTATTTTATTTCATCCAACTTATCCCACATTTGCTATTTCATTACAGGTCATCTCTAACATATATAGTCGAAATTATTTGTCTAGAATCGTCTTCTATGATCTAATAAAGACATGAAAAAGTTCAAAATGTCTGGGAAACATTAAAACTATAATATGAAAATGGAATCACAAAACTTTTTTTATCAGTATGTATTGCAATTTTATTTGATACAATAACATATATATATATATATATATATATATATATATATATATATATATACTACTAGCATGGCCCATTGCGTTGCTCGTGCTTGATTCAAAAATCGTACAACTCAGAAATCCCTATCACTTGACTTAAAATATTTTTGCCCTTCCTTGCCTTTAAAGGAGTGCCCTTTGCCGAGTTGATGTTGTTACATGCCTTACTTCTTGCCTATCTCACACTGCGAATTTTTCTAAACTCTATACTAAACTTTAAATCTGTTACGAAAAAAGAACTAAACAAAATGAACACAAAACGATCAGCTTTAAACGAGGACTCGTAACTGGAAAAACCGAATGAAAAAAGAATGTTAACAACAAATACTTTTTCACACCTAACCCAGTTCTGCGGAATCAGAATCAACGTTGAGTTTAAGCAAGCAAATGAGCCAATTGGAGTAAAGTGCCATGCAGATTTAAATTTTTCCCACTTGTGACGAATGCAGATATCGATTTTTTTGGCATGATAGCATGCTAGTTAACATTCGTGTCAGTCGCAAACTATATGAAATTTGCCGTAGAAGCATGAAAATCGATTATTTCCACTATCGATGGGAGTTGAGAAATGCAAAATCGGTCTTAGCCTTCCTGCTAACTTGGAGCATGTGCATGTAAATTTTTTAGCAAATCCGTCGCTACATATATCCTGCCTTTTTATATATATATATATATATATATATATATATATATATATATATATATATATATATATATATATATATATATATATATATATATGCATATATTTGTGTGTGTGTGTCTGTATATATATATATATATATATATATATTATAATAATTTTCCCAAGAAAGGCGGAAAAGCCACTAACACGCAGCGGGAGGGGGACTGAGACCTTCCCGCCCATCTAGTACTGCGCTTGAATTCAGTGAATCTAGCTATCACAGAGGAAAGGTCATCTTGACATTTACTTTGAAAAGGAACAGGGAAGCTACACTATGGAGATGACTGAAACGAGATGCCAGGATAGGACAAATAACATTGCATATTCTTCTTTGATTTTAAGATCTCTAAATATATAATAGAAGCAACCGGCCATATATGGCAGCAATATTCTAAGCATGAATGAATGGTAGACTTTTAAATATTTAAGATAGATTCAGATAAAAAAAATTGTTTAGAACGACACAGAGAACCAACTTTTCTAACAGCACACGTAGCAATTCTTTCTATATCATCTTTCTACATGTCAGCGGAAAATGTTCGCGCGAGAAGGTGCAACATTTATTTCTACTGGAGGTTAGCATCAGCCATGATGATGGAAAGTAAAAACAGTTATCACCGATGTTTAAAATAGAACTGTTCCCAGATTATGCACATCCAATAACTAAAACATTTATTTATTTATTTAATACCTTAATTTTCTGTTTAGCAGTTACTGAATTTTTAAGTTCAATCTTTATTGATTGATTCGTTTTCTACCTTTTGCAGGTTATTTAAACCCAGGAAATATTTTTAGATTATAAGATATTTTGGGAGATAACAATGATTTAGTGACGTAAGTTTTATTAATTAACCCATAAATGAGGTGGATTCATGCCTTTCTCAAGCATAAGTAAATATAACGAACCAAAATGGAATTGGAACTCGGCTCTTCGATTAACCCTTCCGAGCCATTATTTACCCCCCCCCCACACACACACATACATCCAAGCGTACAAGTGTACAAGCGTACCTGATATACTCAAGTAGTTACCCATCTAGGTACGGACCACGATCAACTTTGCTGATCATACGGCTACCGGTGTTTCAACATGATATGGCCGTAAGCCTATAGATGATGTTTCATTTTCATTCATAAAACCATTTTACCTAACGACCAACAAGTGCATAGAAAGGCCATTCTATCTAGCTCCTTATTTATAAAAAAATGGTTAAAGTCACCTAATGCTTCTTCTTTCATATGGCGTGTCCATTCATGATGTTGAGGTCTATGGCTTCCCACAACTTTCTGTCCTTTGAAACTTAAAAATATTGTCTTTTTTTGTTATCTTACTTATTATAAAACGCAGGTTGTGTGTGTGTGTGTGTGTGTGTGTGTGTGTGTGTGTGTGTGTGTAACGTTTATATGTTGGGTCGAATTTCCTACATTTTTTAGCCGATTTCAACAAAACTTCACAGGACTACATAAAATTACCTTGTGGTGGTTCTAACGGGTCCGAAAATGGGAAAAACACAGTTGTTTTTTAAGAAAATCATTTTGAATGAAAGGGGGACAACTCACCCACGAAAATGTAAACAAAAGAACATAGCATGATGAAAAAGACGCCGAACTTGACGAAAACAAAATTTTATCGTCTAATGTTCATATTATTATTAAAGAGGAAAGATCAAAGTATTTGGGGGTTTTTTTTTTACATTTTTAATCGTTCTTAGCACGTCTGAAATTTTCGTTAAAAATATTGTTTTTTTTTTGGTCAAAAAAAGGACAGATAATCAATCATTTTTTCGATTTGATAAAATAGGGAAAGATAATTCCACGTACTTTAGTGCCGTTTTTTACAATTCCCTTTGCAATTTGTTACAAGGCAGATCAATAATAAGGCATTGGTTCTATTTGAAATTAATTCAATATTTAAAAGAAAGTATTAAGAAATAATTTAAAAATGACGACGTAAGAAATCTGATAGACAAAAAACAACAATATTTCGAAGATGATAATTTTTAAGGAAAGAACACAGTACTTGTAATAAATTAATAAACCCAAATAAAGTTAATATTTTTTGTATTAGAAACAACGAGTGGAAAATATATTCAAATCAGAATTCTAATTATGAATCACCACAAGCAAAATATGCGATTTTTTTTACTGTATTCAATAAGTAAAAATCACAAATTGTAAAAGATTACAGAGAAAGGCTATCTACATTTTTCAACCGATTTCAACAAAACTTCACTTTTTTTTGGTAGGATAGCAAGGTGAACAAGGCGGGAAAAGTTGGTTTTTTTTTTCAAAACAAGTGTAATTTTTTTATTAAATGGAAAAACAAGTAGATTATCTCGTGGTATGAGATCAGGGAAAATGTTCCGCGCCAAAATAGGATAGCAAGGTGAACAAGGCGGGAAAAGTTTTTTTTTTTTTTAAAGTTCTGGAAAAAGGAACTCGTTAACACGAGGTGTAGATATGCACAGATAAAAAAAGTACTTACTATGGATTTGGGTATTGTAAGTGTGTGTAGTGTTTTGTGTTGTTTTTTTTATACCCTTTTTTGTTCAGGTTCACGGTAGTGAGAAAGTTCAGTCATCTCAGATTTTGGGATCAGGCATTGAATTTGCTGCTAAAAATTATTTACGACGAGCCAAAAGGGACGAAGACTTATTTGTTGTTGGTTGCATCGTCTTGAAGAAAATTTTTGCGACGAGCCAAAAGGGATGAAGAATTATTTGTTGTCAGTAAGATATCCCTTTCTGTATTTAAGGTTGACTGACGAGGGATAAAATGAGTCAACTTCATGGATTGAAATTTTTAGCCCGACTGAACTCAAAACGATTAGTTTGTCCGTGACGTCAGAGAAAAACGCGGGAAAAACGGTAATTTAAATTTGTTAGATATCAACAGGAGCTGATAAAACTACAATAACTTACTTATTTAAAATTAAAGAAAAGGTTTACTACTATATTTAGCTTAACGAGAAAGGAAGGTGTAATCAGTGGACGCGCGCACACACGCAAGTGTGGAAGGAAGGAGAAAAACTCGCACGCGCGTAAAACGTAGATGGAATTACTGTATTATTTCCATAACTCATAACGATTGTAAACAATGTTTTTGTTTGAATTTGGGTTTGACCAATTCGTAAAAAAAAAAAAAAAAATTAAAAAATTAAAACATGCGTGTCCGTCAACCTTAAACAATAATCTTTGTCAATTTTATTTTTCAGTCTTTATGATCGTCCATACTTGATCTATCTCTTACTGTTACATCCCCGGGAAACGCCGGGCTCTACTGCTAGTCTCCCTTAAACCTTGTTCCACCGTCCATTTACACAAGCTCTCTAAGTAGGTTATGCATTCTCTCTGCTACTTACTTTCAATCGCTTACTGTGAATAACAAATTTTTCAAGCAATCTTTCTTCATTGCATGGCTTAAGTATTGCTCGTCTCTTCCTGATGTTAATCATATCTTCTTGTTTCCTTTTCCTCTATAATGTCATCGTTTATATGATTGGCCAATGGTATTCTCAGCATCCTTCTGTAGAAACACATTTCTGTTGCTTCATATCTCTTCTTTATTAACTAATAATACGTAACTATTTGGTATGATGTTAATTTGGGGTTAATAAAGACAAACGCCAAATAACATGTAACAATAAAATGGGGTTTATTCGGTTGGTAAGTTGGTACAGATATCGCCTGAGTAGTCTATAACTAACTCAGCTCAGAACTTCTTCAACACTGTCTTTTGACATGCCACTAGTTAACGTCCTTGTTTGTAGACGAGTTCATCTTCAAGAGGGGTGGTAGATTCCTACACAACACTATTCAACGCACTTTTTCTTCATCCGGACACGTACAAAACTGACGTAACCTTTTGGATAGGCTAAAATATGAGCTCATGAACTTTTGTTTAAAATTTGGTCAAGTTATAGACATCATAAAATTGTATAGACGTTTAATCTATTTGAACAATAAAGAGCTTATTGTCAGAAGAGTATTGACTTGATTTCATAGAGCACATCTCCGTGCTATTTACTTATTCACAAGATAGTTGTATGATTACAAATTCTTGCCTTGCCTCAACTTCGTAAAAATCTACTTAACTACGTTTTCTTAGCTAGATGTCGATTTCAGTCTCGAAATAAAATACTCATTTTACAAATCGTTGAGTTACTTTCGAATAACGTGAATGATCAAAAAGCAAAAATATAACTTAAAGATAAGCGCAAAAAGAGATGGAAGGCATTAGAAAGATCAAATAATTTCGTTGTATTTTTAGAGCTATTCTGCATTATCGAATTTCTCATCGTTCTGTCTTGCTCTCAATTGTTCACACCTTTTATTTTTAGATATTGATCAGTTAATAATTCAGTCCCCCCCACACACACACACATAACAAGGCTGGTTTTGAAGGGAAAGAGAGCATCTCCGGCTATTAGATTATCGAACAGACTATTTACCTGATGAAATTTGACTACATCTATATTTATACTGGCATTACCAAGGAGCCACGTAGTAAAATAGTGACTAAAATTCTAGTCTTTCAAACCGGTTGACTAAATCAAGTTTCTTCCTGGGTTTTTCAAACTTACAGTGTCAACTTAAAAAAATGTAAGCTTAGTAAATATTTGGAATGTCTTTTTTTATTAAATTTCACCAATAAAAAGACTCGACAGCCACTCTACATGGAGATTGGTAGAATGGTTCGTTTTTTACGGTTTATCAACCATTTTCAGGTTATATAAAGCCAGAAAATATTTTTAGATTGTAAGATTTTTTTTAGATAATAATCATTTAGTGATTAGCAGAGAATTGATAAATTTATACTCCCCACCCAATTTTATTTACGCAAAATTAAACATAACGAATCCAACTAAAATTAGATCTCGATTATTAGATTAAAATTTCCGAGCCTTTATCCATTGGTATTCCCAAGTGTTCACTCATCTAAGTACTGACCAATCCCGACGTTGCTTAACTTAGGTTATTGTATAGGAACCGGTCTTTCAACGTAAACCTTCACAAAGTTGGGTACTTAACAATGATTTGCGTGATATGAATGAAAGATGAGGCAATTGAAAGCGAAAATTATCAGGATAAAGAGGATATATATTAATTGAACCTTGAGGAATATGTTAAGATTATAGATTGTAATTTTTGTGGGAGTGTGTTCCACAATATCGTTGCTATTTGGAAAGCTTTTCTGCGTGAAACCTTCTCCATACAATTGTAATGAAGAGGATATGAGTGTGATTCAATTTCTTTGACCGTAGCATGGATTGCCCTAGCGATAAACTTATAAACTGGTGGCACTAAAGAGTCTTTCTCATCTGGCCATTTGACGTGGAACTAGCGAGAGAGTTACAACAGACGTAAAATTTTGGATCTGTAGATAATATCTTCAGAGTGAGGAATGGTCCTTTCCTACAAGACCGCGTAAATGTATTTTCAACTCTGAGAAGACTGGAAAATGAACGCTGTGCAGCTCCCATACAGCTATGGCAATAAGACTTCATTTTGTTCTGATCTTACACTTATAAATATATATAGTATATATGTGATTGAATAAATATATCTACAAATATCTAAATATGTTTGTTTTTAATTAATTTAGAAAACGTCACCAACTTTTATTTCTGCCCATTATTTGTACTTTTATTCACAATTTTACTGTCAATGTTTATTAGTCCTGTTCTCAAAATTAAAGCATTGATTTCACGAAGGCTAGATTGAAATTCGCTCATTCAAAGACAACATCAAGACATTCTTTAACTCATAAGGTGTCCCGGAAAATAAAAGGATCCTGTATCCATTGCTATTTCAGCCACACCAACATTTTCAATCTGTTTTCGAATTTCAATCTGTGTTTTATGTTATCAATACTGCTAAACAATTTACTGATTACGAATATAGTAAAACATGAATTCTTAAAAGCATGCGCAGGAAATAAAAATATGTTTTCTTCTCTTATAAAATAGGAAATAAAGATT
>CAHIKZ030004450.1:1845000-1850000 GCA_903632075.3 Acanthosepion pharaonis | reverse complement strand
TATAAGGTTCAATTGTCACCAATCATTTTATAATAAAGTTCGAAAAAAAGGATCTCGTGGTCTACAATGCTGGGAAACCTTCATCTCGTGACTTATATAAAATAAGTGTCTTGCAGTTATTAGTACCTACGAGATCCGAATAAATACTATAATATTATCAACAATTAACAAAGACAGTATTCTGCATGACTAGCGGAGGCAAATATACTTTAAGGGAAATATATACGTATTATGATATTATTTATATTTTAATTATACGTTTTACTGTTGTGTGTATACTTATTGACTTTGACCTCTTAAGATTGACACTTGACCTCTTTCAATAAATTATCAGTTAAACAATATAGATTAAGAGACAATTTTTTTAGCAGAAATTGCATTCATTACTATATACACCCTTGTGCAAATTATTTGAAACAACTTAAGTAGTTTCCTTTCTTTCACCATACGACCAGTTTTAGACCTACTGGAGTGAAAGGGTATAATCGATTTCAATTTTTTCTTCAGATTAGGTCATTTGCAGTGGTGTGCAGTAATATGAATCTATCCCTGGGGTGTATGAAGAAAATTTGTTTGGCCTTGAAAAATATTGCGTCATTCGTGATTGTATCAGATTATTATCACGCCCAGAGACTATTGACCCGACTGTGGATTAGTTGTCCTACGCCCATTGTCTGCGATGGACGTTAATCCACGGAAGTGTACGAAAATTGTAACGCTTCACGAACACACTAGCAAGCCCTACCAGTGAGCAAATCTAAGTACTATACACTGGCCCGAAAACTCTCCTAAATTAAATCTAATCGAGAATCTGTGGTCAATGTGAAAGGAACGACTTCGAGGAATGGACATACGAAGCACTAATATGTGCACTGGGTTACGTTTCGTTGGAAAAATACGAAAAGTAAATAATAACCGAATTATTCGTTTTGTCTCAATTAATTTGCACAAGGGTGTATCTATATATGCTTAATTTTGTACACTGGTCTTGTTGGGTTGTTTTTATTTTAGTATAATTGCTTTAATTATTAATTAGAACATCAAATTTCTTATACAATTAGTGCTACTGTCAATGCGAATGTGTTTTTCAGCATATTGCATTTAAATGATGATTCGATTTTTTTTTAAATTCATTCATAGATTTATCCTAAGTTAAAATTTACTTGCTATGTTTTATTTATTTGCTCTTCATATTTTTTAATTTATTCAAGAAAAACATGTTAACACTAATTTTGACTTTTACTAAAATACGATGTCGTAGTAACGTGATGCTTAATAAACACCTAGATCGTTACTATATCTTAGAAGAATATCTAGTAATTATGGCTCTTTGAAAAAAAAAGGATATTCAATAATTTTCTAGCTTAATTTAGTCGGATTCAAACCCTAAATTAGATGAAATATGTGGTATTACTACTAAAAAGAACATTCCTGAAAAGGGAAATAGTTTGTAATGATAAATTATGAACCTAAAATATTATTATATTATAATTACTCTATCGCAATTTACCCTTTTTTACACATCTTTGTCTGCTTAGATTAGAGTGACACACGTTTAAAATATGAAACAAACGATTATATTATATCAACAATTCATGACACGAGGGTTTTCTTGAAAATCAACATTTGAAAATCTAAATTCTTGGACAGACTGGAACACTGACAACTGATGCTAATCGAGAAAAAAACAGGTATGTCAACTACCGGACAGGTTACGCGTATGCGTTATGTCTTGATGTTTTTTGTTTTTTTGTTGTTTTTTTGTTGTTTTTTTTAACAGAAAAAGAAATGTTTTCCCAGTTCCTTAAAATGTAATGGATAAATCCGTTGTCGCGAGAAATCGTTTCCGAGTGCTGACTTTTCGTAAATTTCATCACATTTGTTTGGCTTCGTATAATTAAGTTGAGAGTTAAAGATCTGTTATTACGTCGTTCATAATGAAATGTGCTTCATGCTTATTTACCTCGGTGTCTGGAGAGGTAAAGGAGTTTTCAGGTTTCAAAGATCACACGGTTAGAGATTTCAAATGATTTCTCATTCCGATTGACTTTTATATACCTTTCCTATGAACACTAATGGGTATGTCCTAATCTTCATAAATACATTGGACACTATTGTATGTGAGATGTAATATGCCGTTTAAGTAGTCTACCACTAGGAGTGGTTTACCTACTTCACGCCGCTGGCGAGTATTGTATTTTGTTGCTGTTATAAAGATTTCATTTCCAATCTCCATTTTGGTTATTCCTAATTCAGTAACCTTTTCTAGGTTACAACATTGACTATAAAAACGTAAACTTTAAAAATAAAACCTGGCAAAATTAATATATAAAAATGAGGCGAATGAAGAAAACAGTAACCAGCGAGTAAATTCAAGCTCTCCCAGCTGGTATTTATGCCTTGAGTCGTTCTTTCTTGAGTTCTGTCTCCAAATCACACTAACTGCCCGTTCTTGCCGTCAACCGTGAACGTCCCTCGAAGAACTCCCCGACTCGGAAAAAAGTAGTTGTTTTTATAGTTGTTCATGTACCCATAATCCCTTGCGTCTTCATGTGATCCCATAATTCAGTGCGTCCATGTCCCATAATGCATTGCATTGTTATTGCATAAAAATGCGATGCCAGTCCCCCCCCCCTCATTCTTTTACGTTATCTGGCCGAGGATGGATTACGGCAGAGCGGTAAGTGATTTTTTCTCTCCCTCATTTCATGCTAAGCAAATAGGGGCTCTTTTTTAGCGGGGACAAGGCAAGTCGCGACCAGTTGTGCTCGTCCCAGCTTCTGTCTCATGTCCACCACAAAAAATAATGTTTCACTGTTTATTAAACCAAACTTATTTTGACACAGTGTAAATGCATTCACCCAGCCTTGCGGGTGATTAATTATTTATATTCTACAACTGCTTTCCCTCCGACGAAACATTGCAAGCAGCATCTTCTTTCTCTATCGCTATTTCAGTGAGTAATATTCTAACGAACTGCGTTCATTAGTTCTACCAGATCATATTTTCTAAGCGAAAACCTGCCATGCTACGTACACTGAAACAACTAATCTCTATTTACTTCGTCTTCCATTAGTAAGAAGGAAGTACCTTTCAAATAGCTTCTCTCCAACAGCTGCTATTTTGTGGAACAAACACCTGAATGGGTGCTTTCCGATCGCTGCAATATTAACGTCTTCAAGTCTTCGGTTAACTCTTATCTTTCTGACATATACTCATAATCATGGGCACCACGATTTTGTGTAATGGTTAGCAGGGTTGTCTCGTTAGAACCATTGCAACTGTGTAGTGAGTTCTATCCTCACATGGTACCACATACTTTCGGCTTTGTACCTCATCTAAACTGCGCTTAGAATACCACTATACACGTAATCTGTACATCTCAATTCATCCTTTTCTCTTTATAGAAACATTCTCATTTATTAACCCTCTACATTGAGTGGCTCTTCGGGGTTTGTTTTGGGCGAAGATTTATTACAAAGAAGGGCCATAATGTGACGTCACTAGTGGGAATCAAAGACACCATTATTCCTTAATGGTCAACGATAACTCCACGCCGATAGGTCCAAAGCGTTTTATGCGTTATTTACCGTTTTAGACAGATTTTATATTGATTGATGCAGATTCATATTCGTTATCACGACTAATGCTTGGTTTCAGCGAAGACATATGATCGCGTACAACGGAAATGTCACTTGTCTTTTTTTCCTAAATTGACCAGCACAGCCAGGGAACAAAGTTATAACATTACAGTAGGGAATATGTTGACTTTGAAACGCATGGAATTTGGGCCATGACATTTACAAAGATGTCATTTCGATCATTCAACCGATTTAGTTGTGTTGTCTTTATATGTAGCAGGAAAGAAAATTCAACAGATATGTAGGGAAGAACAATTTCAAAGATTATTTTGATAGATTTCAAAATATTCGGATTTGTAAATTACTTCCATCGATTATACTTCGAAATCCAGTTTTGAGGGTCGATTATTTTTTTGTCAATTATTTCATTTCCCAAAAGAAATCAGCAAAAATATGCATGAGACGTTCATTTCGCAACACAGCACTTGCGATTACTTGCATTTCAGGTTAAGAACCATGGCTATAATCAATCAGCTATCATTCCTATATGCATCGTTTAAATCAAATAAATCATCATAATCTCTATCTTTCAACGCTTCTCACTCTTCACAAACACACACACACACTTATCTATCTATCTATCTATCTATCTATCTATCTATCTATCTATCAATATATATATATATATATATATATATATATATATATATATATATATATATATATATTGTGTGTGAGTGTATTTAGCATATTTGATGCATGTTTCATTAAATAATATAGACAAGTGTTGACTATTTATTTTATGTAAAATTATTTCATATCGATTCTGTTTACATGGAAGATTTCCAAGCAACGACATTGCTTGGAAATATTCCATGTAAACAGAAAGAGATTATCATCACTGTTCTGTCCGTGTATTGCTTAATATATTGTACAGTAATTATCAATTTTGATAATGGCTTATGTAAGCCGAAAGCTTAGATAGGATTAAAAAATATGTATCAATAATTTTATTTTCTTTCTTTGTTTAATCATAATGTTATTAAGCTTATCAGACGATATGAGAAAAATTTACATGAAATAGACAACATTAGTCTATATTATTTAATGAAATATGCATCAATATACACACTCACACACACACACATACATACATATATATATATATATATATATATATATATATATATATATAGCTTGTAAGGTGTAATAGTCCTGGGTTGTCGGAATCGCTGTGAAGAATTTCAGTGTTTTCTGAGTGTTAAAACAAACAAACGGCATTTTCTTCATTGTTGAATAAATACAAGTAATAATACTGGATTAGAGTTCACGAGATCGGGTACAGCTTTTCCGAATGTCAAAACACGGAGGTCGAAACACGCTCGAAGATCGAAACACGCTATAGATGAGAGCAAATTC
>CAHIKZ030004450.1:1812500-1840000 GCA_903632075.3 Acanthosepion pharaonis | reverse complement strand
TTCCCCAAAGAATCTGCAATGTTATCAGTCCTGACCCAGTATCTCAGCCACTTTCCCAACAGGCTAACCTAGCTTCCATGTGATTCATCTGTAAATATCTTCACGCTAATTGCTCCGATGAGCTTTCTTCTTTGGTACGTGTACTTCAGGAGTTCAAGCAAATAAACATCTGCAGTGATACCACCTCCTTGTCCCATTTTCCTGTTACACACAACAAATACTTTGCGAAGTGTGTCATTATTTTCATCCATTCATTATGCGTTTTAATTCCTTGCGAAATATAGGGCCGCAAAAACACTTCCCCAACAGACGCGGTTACGGGCGATCGTCTTCAACTCGGCCCATGTCGTGCTGGCTGCCTTCCCGGGAGATTTTCACCAACCCGCGTCATACGCTCCACTTCGTTGTTTGAAGGTATCGTTGAGGCTTCTGTAACAAGCCATTTTTAAGTGAGTATGTTGTTAGCCTATTGCACAACCCCGAACGTGAAGGATCAGTGTCTGTTCTTTGTCTGGCTCCCACTTTACAGACCTGCTGAGCTTGGTTGAACCTACTAAGTGCCGAAGCTACCGCCCACATACCTCCTGGGGGTAGTTGATGCACGCAAATTGTCCTGCCTTGTCAAAGCGACACAGCATTAGGGCGGGTCTTTATTTTAGTGTAAATAATAGTTTCTCATTTTGTGGTAACATCTATTTATTTTTTATTTTTTTATTTTGATATGCAAAACGCATTTGTTATCATCTGCAATAATTCGATACAAAAATCAAAGGTTGGCTTTCCTGATTTAAAGACTGTTGTAGATTTTCTAATATAGTGTTCGGTTCTCAAGCGTAAGTTCATGGCAAAAGAAATTTGTCTGTTTTCTCAATTAAACTCTGAAAGCCACTATAAACAATATATTGTCGGATAATATAGATGATATATTAATTTTGAACAAGTCTCATGCCATTAAATATTGAACCTATGCATTAGCCGCTTGGCTCATCATGGAACATATTATTTTCTTGAAACTCTAATATTAAAGCTGTTTTTTTGGGGGGGTTGTTATCGAAAAAATAGTTTGCGTTATCTCAAAATTCTCAATGAATAATTATTTACAATAGATGAAGCTCATAAATAGGATGCATTAATTTTTATTTTTTACATTTACGTAGTTTCGAATTGTGTGTTAGAACGTGGGGAGATAAAGCAAACATGTTCCATCATCATTTGTTGATGTTGATGTAACATGTTAATAGTAACTTAATATCCCAAGAACAAAACAGGCAAAAATGCATTTATTACGATTGTCAATTTTTTTCAAATGGCTGGTACATTACAAATGCAGGACTCCGTGAGTGAGACAGGAAATTTGAACAAACTATGGATAGTCTTTCCACCAAATGCCTTACCAAGCACCACTGCACACGATGTAGTTGTTCCTTCACAGATATGAAATTATGCAATTAAAAAAATGTTTTAACACAACCTTCAGGTGCATCTACATAGAAACAGAAGTTTTGAGGCACCTCACCTCTCTTCTTATCTACAGATTCAAGCACAGCATTATCAATCTGTCACTGTTTATCAGTAACTGTTGTTATTCCTGTGTGATCAAGGTTTCATGATGGCCAAGATGCCGTACTCCAATCTCTCTCTTGTTCTTGTAACGGCATTCACATGGGGTGGGTAGAGCCGGCTCCAATATTGGAATTTCATGGGAATTTAGAATTCACAAGTGGCCCCCACCCGCATGTATAGCACATGAGATTTGATTATAGTGATGAAGGTTTCGTGCAGGACCATCCACACTTGTTGAAGAGCCGATTACAGAGACCCGGTGCACTACGTGCCACAAGGTCCCCAAACGACCCTCCGCAGGTTTTGAATTCAGAGTTTTCTTTCTCCTAGACCAGTTGCCATCCAAAGCTATAGAATCTGGTCTGTCCTTGTATTTACCCAAAGCTGGAGAGACAAGAAGAGAATTCATACCTTTCCAAAGGGTATTAGCAAGTAAGTGAATGTAATGGATTCGAATGGAATTCGAACTCAGCTCTCCGATTCCTCAATCCAAGCCGCTATCCATTACTCCACCGTGCCTCCTCATATAGGTTCAGGTAGCACGATTGCTAAACAATTTATGCTATTTTCTATCAGAATTGCATTGCACGAGTGCAAGGCCATGTTTTCTGCATGGTCTTCATTAAATCTTTGGTGCAAGAAATCTATCAGGATTCTTTGTGAGTGGTCCACAGGTGAACAGCACTTTCAGGGTTCATATACGTTCACAGGGCACAAAACACGCAACGTTAAGGGAGATGTATGTTCCAGTGTGTCAACGTTTGAGAGAAGACAGGAATTCTGCATTAAATGTTGGCAAGATTTCTCCTTCTACAGTGCACAAATCCTGGAAGCCCACGCCGCCTGCAATAATTTCGGTAATTAAATTTTTTCCGTGATTCTAGTGTCACTTTGTATATTCTACTGATGATATTCGTATCCTTAACTTTAGTTTCCATCTTCTAGAGTGCTTATTAAACACACAATGTAGCGGCATATCAGAGTACAAGTGGTTCCTTACATCACCGTAATATTCATTCAGTAAGTGTTGCAATGCCTGGCTGATCGAGGTCTTCATGATGGTTAAGCTGCGCTAGACTAATAGGTTCAGGCAGCCCAATTGCTAAACACTTAATGCCGTTCTCTATCAGAATTGCATCAATTGACTGCAGTGCCATGTTTTCTGCATGGCCTGCATTAAACCTTGCTGCAAGAAATCTTCAATCATGGATTCTTTGTGAATGTTCCACAGGTGAAGAAAATTTGCAGTGTTCATATACTTACAGAGGGCAGAAAATATAACACCCAACTGTAAGAGCATCTGATAGACAGCAGCTTCTAGCTTCTAGCAATCTATTTTCCAGTGTGTCATGTTGCCTTAAACTTTGGTGCAAGTAATCTGTCAGTGGTTCACAGGTTAAGAGCAAGATTTCACCATCTACAGTGCGTAAATCGTGAAAGCCCACCTCGTCTGAAACGTGTAGCAGCAACATTCGCAAAGGCTCACTCTATATATTCTACCGATGATATTCGTATTTCTTTGCCTTAGTGTCTTTTGTAATGCCAACGAACATGTGTTGCCACATTTGTGATGTCAACGAATACTCGTTGTCACTTTCGTACTTTTCGTTGTAGTAACGCCGTTGAACAATGCTAGTGTCATACTCTTTCAAATAACCTTGCAATAATATGACTTGCATGATAATATTCGCTCGAAGTAACCGCCGTATAGTGACCTGAATAGAGAAATAGTATAGTGAATAGTACAGAGAATAACAAACCGTATAGGAATAGAGGATAAAATAGAAGTGGTGATAAATTAAATGCCAAGCTAATTCCCATATATACATTTCATCTAAGCTCACGCGATCTACATAATTAAATAATGGGATCGCCTGTGTTTGCTCACTGGCGATCTATGTTCAAACTCAAGTATCGGTAGCGACATTTTATTCTATATATTTTATTCCTATATAACAGTGTCCATATTCTAGAGCGCTTATTAAGCAAAATGAATTTATAACGCTTATCAAATTTTCTAGTTCTGGGATAGCTTTTTTTAAAAAACAGGTACATTTAGCAAAATTATAAATTAATACGGGAAAATACAGAACTCTGTGAAGGTTTGCAGGATTTGGTATATATAAACAGAACTATAACATGTCGAATGATGTAAAAACTAGTTACATATACATAAAAAAATTGAGATAAAATATTACTGCATGTGATAAACAAAAGATCATGAGTAATAATTTCCAATTAAAATTCAATAGTCCTCCCGTATAATTATCAAGCAATCCGGCAAACCGATGAGGAATCTGTGAATTGTTTGCATAAAATAAAGAAAGTTTTCCCTGGTATAACACCAAAACTTTATTTGTCAGTTTGTTGAATTATGGTGACTGTGCTGTTCTGCTTGGAGGTAAATCTTCTGTAAAGCTCTGTATGCAATAGAATTGCACTATTTGGTTATATATTCCTAATGATAGTGGTCCTTATCTGATGGGGAATGTAGAAATAATGAAACTGATGCTGACAATATCTGTAAACAGCGCACCACGCTGTCAGCATTTTATTACTCAAGAGAACACGATGATTTACTGGAAACTTTTATCTTCCAAAAATCTTTTCTACCTTCTTTCTGTTTGGACCAATGGAGAAGAAAAAGAAAACGTTATCACAGGATTTCTACATAGATTTTAAGGCAAAAGGGAATCATTTAAAATATGTTCTTTTCATTTATACGATTGAATATCTAAATACACTGTCTTGTTATTCATTGTAAAGCAGCACTGAATTGATTGCATTTGCATTGCATGGAAAACTTACAAAAAATAAAGAGATGAAATTGTTTTTTTAATCATATTCTTTTATGTTTATCTTTTGTACCACTCTTTCTCAAAAATGCTTATTCAATACCTTTCCTTCTTTGTGTGTCTGTCTGCCTCGCTCTCTCTTTTTATAGCGTTACGCCTTGGAATAGGATCTACTTAAGCTTTAAATGCGTCTGCTAGATCGATCATTTGAATCGAAAAATTTACACTGAAATACAATTGAAGCAATGACTTTTGTCCATTACGAAGCAATGTCTGCTACTACCTTTTGACGATTTAGAAAAGAATGGTTGTCAAACATGTTTATCTCTTATAACATTCGCGTAGAATGAACAGCAAGCAAATCGCTTCCACGTTTATGATGCTTGAATATATTTTTCTTATCAACTCCAATCCGATATGGTGGTAGAACAGTTTAAGATATGTAATATAAATGGGTTTTTGAAATGTTCATCTAATGAGCATCATCGTATATCGCTACGTTCTATAAACATGACATTTTGTGTTCAGAACCTTTTCTCCGCGTGAGCTAATCACCGCTTCCCTGCCAGCTTCACATTTGCCAAGAGTCTTGAAGATACACTTTTACATCTACATTCTCTCAATTTCAGTTGATATCGTACTGTCAATATGTAAATAAACATATTTTTTTTCCTTTTGTGATAGCGTAGTCTCTAATTAAATCTTCGGAATTAATATTATTTGACCATAACAAAAATGTTAACAATCTCAGTACAGAATTAATGATATCCGGAGAATCTTCAAAATGTGCCCAAAACTTAGCTTGAGAGATTTCACATTAGCTCGTTTACATAATTTATTTTACAAGTCTATTCATGCAGTTGTCATAACGTGGATCGCACTTCACTATATATTCATAGAACGAGGGCACGTGGTGTAATCGTTAACAAGCTTGTCTCGCTAGATCAGTTACAACTGAAAAGTGAGTTCGATCCTCACTAGATGCCCCATACTTTCGGCCATGTGCCACATCTAATCTATGCTTGGAAAATAACTAGGGGCACCTCGAGGCGGTGTAATAGTTAGCAAGCTCGGCTCGCTAGAACAATTACGACTGAGTAGTGAGTTCGATCCTCACTGGGTGCCCCCTAATTTCGGCCTTGTGCCACATCTAAGCTAATCATTTTATTCATAGAACGTGTATAGGAAATGTTCTTATTAGCAAAATATTACGATTATACAAAATAAACAGAGTTTTCCTCAAGATATGGGTTAACTATGTTTGTCCAGTTAACATTTTTTCTGATATGGAATTTGTTGAATAATCAATATTCTTGACCCACTGTTGCTCTGATATCTTCCATTCTAACGAGAAAGATAAAAAAAAACTCCTTCCAAGAATGTTAATCTTTTTCAGCAAAGAACCGCTGGAATACTTTTTCGCAATCTTCCAGAAAACTGAAGCTTATTTCATTATAAAAAATCTGGATATGGTAACCCTGCGATATTACTTTTAATTTATACGTCGAATTAATAAAACTTTCCCAGCCAATCTGCAGACATATTTATCGGTTGCATCCTACTGGACGCTTTTCACCGATTAATGTTTCCAGTTGGCCTCCCTGAAGACATCCATTATTCTAATGTATGGTTTAATTCTTGGGAACAATTCTTTATTGAGGGCTCGTTTACAATCCAACCATATGCAAAGCGTTAATTTTTTCGCAAAAACTCATGTATCTTCAAAGCAATATTTGTTCGTGTGATTACACAAAATTTTGTACAATTTTCCGATAGTTGCCATTTGAATAAATGATTTCATGCATAAATATATAAAGAGAATGAAGAAAAATATTTAATGAAATTTCTTCGAACTTTAAACAAACGTTTATATATATATATATATATATATATATATATATATATATATATGTGTGTGTGTGTGTGTGTGTGTGTGTGTGTATATATATGAAGAAATATACTCTTAAGGTGTGCTATATTTATGAGATAAAGTGCTCAATATCAGAAACAGAGCGTGTGTAAATATAAAAGTGAACATTGAAGTCAACACTTAGGGCGACAGGCTATTTCATGCTCGGCGCAATCATCAGGCCACGATCGCGTCTAGCATGAAACAGCCTGTCGCCTCTAAGTGTTGACTTCCATATTCACTTTTATGTTTATATATATATATATATATATATATATATATATATATGTGTGTGTGTGTGTGTGTGTGTGTGTGTGTGTGTAAAACAAACGGTGCCCCACCAATCAATAAAAGAAAGCAGGACGCGTTAACCAGTAAAATCTTGGTGTGTAACGCGTTTACCGTAGGCAGATTCTGTAAGTAAATTTCACAATGATAAAAATAGTGCATTAACATCAAATAAGTATATAAATGAAACTTTTTAAAACGTTGTCTCCAGACTCATAGTGTAATCTACAATTCACGCGCAAGAATAAGATACAAATTGCGCCGAGGATGAAATAGCCTGTCGCCTCTAAGTGTTGTAAGGTAAGCTATATTTATAGGATAAATTGCTCAAAATCAAGGATAGAGCGCGTGTCAAAATATGAAAGTAATCTGTTTAAACGTGATCATTAGGTTTGAAGATTGCGTTTAAGCATGATACAGATCATCATTGTTTTATTTTAACCTCAATGCCCACTTAATATATATATATATATATATATATATATATATATATATATATATATATATATATATATATATATATATATATATGGATGTATGCATAAATAAAGAAATAATTTGAAGGGTTCGATTCTAATTACTCAAATAAACATTTTCATAAAAAAATAAATTGGTGACAAATATTCTAGATTAAAAAGATGTCAGTATTATTATTTTTAATTTGTGCACACGTGTCTTTGATGAGGCAGGTTTAAATTGGTGGCTAGAGGGATTAGTGGCAGCAGGGTCGAAGGTGATATATATCTCACGAAAGGGAAAATTAACTTAACAATAAGAATATATATATATATATATATATATATATATATATATATATATATATATATATATATATATATATATATACAGAAAGATAGAGAATAAACTTGTCTCTTTCTTAATATAATTAATATTTACATTGAGGTTTCTGTATTATATCCTCCCTGGAATTATCCATACGGATTACCAAACACATCTCTAACTATATATATATATATATATATATATATATATATATATATATATATATATATATATATATATATATTATTATTATTATTATAAAAATAAAAGAACAGTAAGATATATCATCCGGTGTTCTTAATTGATATTTTATTTTTACAAAACAGTGCTCAATGTTAATTTGCAGAGCATAAATTCGCTTGAAGATGAAACAGAGCTAATGCTTTTAATTTAATTATATAATTAAATTGAAGTTTTTAGCTTGATATTTGAAATATGATAATTCCTGTGTAGCGAAGAAACCATATTTTAAATATGTCAATTTATAATATATATATATATATATATATATATATATATATATATATATATATGCATGTGTGTGTATGTGTGTTTGTGTGTGTGTGTGTGTGGTATAGGCACATACCTGTTTAGCATAAATATGACCAAATCCTGTAAAACCAGGCCTCCTTGAAAATCAGTATTCGAAATCCTGCTTAGACGAAAACTCGCATATAGAGCTTATTTCCATCTATATCCAATCTAATATTCTGAACGCTGATCTTCTAAGCAAGTTTGCTTTCTTCATTTGGCAGACAGACGAGAAGTCTTTCTACTCAATGTTGCCTCTCGTTTGGCTTTTTGTTGCATTAATTTTATCTAACCCTACGTCACATTTCAGATTAATACTTTATAAAATAAAAAGATCTTTACTAATTGAAAAGGAGCAGTACAATATTTCTTCGTATGTCTCATGTAATCCCGTGAAAGACTAAAAAGCATGCCTGGTCATTATGTGTTGAAGTTTATTCTAGTACTTCATTATTCGTTAGAGATTAACATGCAAATTTCCTGTTTACTGTCTCGATTTCGCACTTAGGTGTCATGATTATTTTAAGATAAGGCGATAAGAAAACCTTTATCATAAACAGTTCAATGGCTACATAAGACATCTAAAATGTGTTTTCTTCCATCGAAAAACAAAGCAAAGAAACAAAACAAAGAGTACAACCGTGAATACCTTTCAGATATTTTGACTGGCCACCACCAATCAAGCAATCAATCAATCTTATTTGCTTCTCATAGATCGATTTTCTTTTGTTTATTTCTTTTACTCATCACTTAGTCTACCAAAATTATTCTCTGTCATTCTATCATATTTTATTCTTTATAATTTATCATGGCTACAGACACATTCACATTTTAAACTTTGCTTAAACAGACACATCGATATATTTGTGGGTCATCGAATGAGGATAAAACTCATTAAAGGGTTTGTAAGACTATCATACAAATAGGTGCTTACGTTATTTTGGAATCAAGCCAAAGAGTGGATACTTTAGTAAGAACTACCCCACCCTTCAGTAGTCATGACCGGTGGTCAACCTTTCCGATAATGAACTTCTTTTAATCATTTAGGTCTTGGCCAAAAAGTGAAAAATGAATTTAAGACATTTGTCTTCGGTAGCAGCTTCGAAGACAGCACATTGCTGAAATAAATAAAGCAACGTGACCCTTGTCTAACATTCCAACCGCCTGGCCAATGATCACTCCACATTGCATTCCGATTCGCGATCTCATCCTTGTGCATAGAAAACCTGGGAAGAACGTGATGAAAGCTAAACCGATGAAAGACAAACGTCACGTCCTGAAGATAAAAAGAAAATGAAGGTAGGTGATACTTCAGACAAATTCTGATGTCAGCTTTTCACCCTACCAACTCCTCGATTATCTACTCAACCCGACGTGCTGGGTGGCAATACGAAATGGAGGCTCAGGAGCCGTCCAGTGGGCATATCCGTCTCCCACCAAAGGAAGGCTAGAACTCTTCCTGGTTCCAGGTATATAGAGCAGCAGCCGAATATAGACTATTTCCTGTTGGTTGCCACGTGATCTCCAACAAAATATTTACTTCCTATTCTCTCCCCGTTAACTTTAAACTTCAATCGGAAATATCTGCTGGTTTATCAAACAGAAACACTTGAGGTCGAAAAAAAACACCTCTTTTCTTTATGGATGACCATAGCATTACAATGTCAAAGCCGCTACTGATGATCGATTTCCTCACTGTAGATAAATATCCTTCGATGTATATTTGCTATGAATTATAATACAGTAAATGATCCCCACATGAGTATAGAGACCAAATTTGCGGATAATCTAGTATTAGTCTCAAAGTATTTAGATCAAGTACAATTTATGCGTCTCAGACAAGAGATTGCATCAGAAACGATAAAATTACACGTAAACTTCAATAAATAAATTTCAATAGAATTACACGTAAATTTCTCCTAGGTGTATTTTATCCAATCAAACAAGAGTTAAATTATCACAAAGTAGAAACAAGTTGAAACAAGTAGACGACTTCAAGTACCTTGACTCTTGAATACAACCCTGTGAAAATGGCATGGAGATCAGAATTCGAAACGGCACGGAAGACGAATCTTCATCTAAAAAGAAGATTCTTTCCAACCACAATGGAAAGCGCACCGTTCTATATTGCTGAAATCTGTTTCCCCACGGTTCATTGTTAATTTTACTATTGTCTGCTCCACACTCCTCCATGTTTTTTGATGACGAGTAGTGTTTTATTAAGTTTCCGGTTCTTTCTAAAGTCTACTTCAACTCTTTACTCCCATCGTCTGCGTCTGAACTTTCAAATTTTATTCACTAAATATTTATTTCATTTTTCCCTCATACAACAATAGGGATAATTAGATTCGCCTATCATCCGCTCCACACACCTCCATGATGTTTTGAACAGAAGGAGTCGTTTATCCCTTGTTTCCTGTTTAAGATTGTGTTTCCGGTCCCTTCTAAAATATGATTCAGTACTTTACAGCTAACGTATGCGTGTGAACTTTTAAATTTTATTCACTAACTCTAAATTTCATTTATTCTAGTAAAGATGAAATGAAGGCAAGGACTATGGCAACATTCACCAATTTAAACAAGGAGAATGTCTAGAAGAGTTATAGGAGATTCCGAAATCGTCTGGAGGCTGTGGTCGGAGCCAGCAGCAATTTTATTGAATAAATTTACTCTTTAGTATTTCAAGATATATTTGTATAATTTTGATAAATATATCTGTTAAAATGAGATGTCAGTGTTATTTTCAGTTTTGTGTAATTTCGACGACAATTTATCCATCGCACATTCTAAAGCTTTAAAATAAATCAAACTGTAATAGCATATTTAGTTTGACTCATATTTTCTTCTTATCTGTAAAATCAATTCAGATATCACTTTGTCCCTTTTGTCTGTAAGATCGTTATTTCCAGGTATTAGAAAGCTTGAAAATATATAACACTATTGCAAATTTTATATTCATATGTCTAAGTTATTCCACTGTTAAAATCCTCTAATACGCATCATTGTTTTTAAGTAATATGTTTCCTTTCGTCTCTGTCACAGTACACCACTGAATAGAAATTTATTTACCATATAAATACAACTGGAATTGTTGAGACTTCTTTTCATTAAAGACAATTGTCAGCGTTCAATGACAGATAAAAGGCAAAAAAAATAGTTTACCGCTGCAGAATTCGTTATATCAGATCATAACCTATTCATCCTCAAAAGGAATATGAGTTTACATTGATATGTTTAAAATTATTTTTGTCAGGTGACAGTTTGGATAGTTTTGTGGAAAATAATAAGAGTACGTATCACTATTTTCATTCCAAAGGACAAAAAGCTATAATTTACGCCAGCTGACTTTAAAATAAACTAGTCTTCAGTCAAAACAAAACTTTTGGATGAGGTTTTATGCTGAGGAGCAACGTCTTTCTTCTCTGTATGTGCTTTATTGGATATCAGTGAAAAATATAAGACGAAACGAGAAAAGAAAGAGAAATAGCAAACAAATAAAAAAAAAACATCCTGTGATGTCACACTGGCTGTCAGGGCTGCTTGGCAGACTTTTCGAGAACATTTTTTCCGAATGTTAGTAGCTAAAGTAGCGCTTCTAAAAGAAAAATCAATACCAAATGATAAGTAAGGATCCAAGAAACAAATTGAAAAAAAAAAAACGGACTCCTGCAAAAAGTCATAGTAAAAAAAGACAACACGGAGAGTTTGTTTATAATACGGATCCTGAGAACAAAGTCTAGCTTTCATGAACGGAAGCGGAGAAGTTAAAAAGAGAAAGAAGGGGAAAATAATGACAGGAAGTAGATAAGAATGTGGGAGGAAGAATGTATGAAAAGTAGAAAAAGAGTAAAGAAGAAGGGGAGTAAAGAAAACGAAAAAGAAAGAAAATGAAAGAAAGAGTTCAATCAAACATTGGAACAGAAAACTATAGATGCGATAAACATAAAAATGGCGGACAGAGAGTAGAATCGAATCGGAAGATGAAAATAGAATAGATGAAAAACAGACATCGAAAAAAAGAAATAAAACCTGCAAATATATTGGAACGAAAAAAAAAACTTTGATAAATAAAGAAATGTCAGATAGAAAAGTGTAGAGTACAGACAAAAGGCGGGAAAATTTTCAGATCAGATATGAAGTAAAGAATGATGGCGGAAGTATAAAGGAAAGCAATGAATTTTAGAAGGAAAGTAAGAATGAAAGTTGAAATGCAAAATGAAAGAAATAGGAAGAGAAGGAGTAAAGAGAGGAAGCAAAAACAATAGATGACCTATATGAAGTAGCATTTTTGAAAGAGAGAAAAATAAACAGATCTAAAGAAAGTCTAGAATCAACGTAAAGAATGAAAGAGTTTCGGGACTGACCATGTTGTCGGTAGAGAATCGTTACCAAGCAGAACGTGAACTTGAGAGCTCCGTATACGGGCCAAAATGTCAAAACAGACATAATTTGACGGGCAGCGAACGCGCATTCTGTGGGTACAGGCTTAGGTCGATCGGTCATGACTTTTTGGTTGTTGGTTAGGGCACTCCTGGGTTAAGTGATTTATGGATAGACCGTAAAAGGTGAAAGCCACGTTTCGAAGCGAGTGAAAGGTTGCTATGTGTGTTAGGAAATAAAATGCGTATCAGAAGATACAAAATGAAAAACAACATTTATTTTGTTTTCATTCGCTGTAGCAGTATTTGTGTCAGTTCCACTTTAAGTTCCTGTTTTTATTTTTGTGATTTGTTTTCATTTTCTCAGCTTTCCCAAAAAAAGCAAAGCAAAGTGATACAGACAAAAATCGCTCTTTATAACTAAAGATGGGGTTTGATGATAACTTGTAAAACGAATATATAATACATTTTATGCCATTTGTAAAGAATTTATGACCAATACATTTTCGCCTTCGCATAACTGATTATATAGAATTTAGAATGTACGCTTTTGTCGAGAAACTTCTAACGCGTATTGAAGCGTTTACTGTATGAAATAAAAATATCTGAAATTATTGTCGTGAATAACTAATATATATATATATATATGTGTGTGTGTGTGTGTGTGTGTGTGTGTGTGTGTGTGTGTGTGTGTGTGTTTATGTGTGTGTGTGTTGCGTTTATTTTGGCTTTTCACTGAGTCATGTTTCATTGAATATTTTAGAAAATTAACTAAAGGAAGAGAGAAAATTATCGCGATGATACATATTTTTCATCCGAGTACAGTACTTGGAATAAATAATATGTATCAACACAGTAATATTCTCACTTCCTTTAATAATGACACCAAAATGTTTGTACGTGAATATGAAAGGATCCAGTTGAAAATAATTTGACAAAACTATTCAATGAAACATGCCTCAATATGTCTGTGTGAGTGTGTCCGTGCGTTTGTGAGTGTGTGTGTGTGTGTGTGTGTATGTGTGCGTGTATTTATGGCGAACTTGGTCGACTATATATATAAATATATATAGGCAGCATGTCTTTATTCAAGCATGTTTTGGTTGAATAATCTCGACGTATTATGTCTATTTCTATTTTAAACATCTGGCATCATCGGATCAACTTCTAGTGATTTTTTTAAATACATAATTTGTAATTTTTAAAAAGGTTACAATTATATAAATTAAAGTTGCCTGCTTTAGATAAACATAATAGAATTAACAGTGAATTTTTAAATTAATTATAAGGGAGCGCGTTCATGCACGTCTATAATAATTAACAGCGTGTTTCATGTGCATGACATAAATTATTTGCTTCAGCCAGATGAGATTGAAAGTACTTTAGGAAAAAAAAAAATGAAAAATATAGGGCATCTTCCGTAATGATTTTAATAACAATATTAAGGCGTTGGTTCAAGAATTCGAGAGGATTAAATAAAAATAGACATAATAGCACTTTTACCCGTTATTTTTACCCCAATTATTCAACCAAATATATATATATATATATATATATATATATATATATATATATATATATATATATATATAGTTATACATATATATAGTTATACTCGTTTGGTATTTTGGCCTGTAATTGAACAAACCAATGCCCAAGGGAAAATAAGGGAAAAAAATAAAGAACTAAGAACTAAAATTGAGGCGAAAACAATCGTGCAGAATCCAAGTTCACAGTCCAAGAAAGAAAACTCCAAAACGAGTAAAGCAAAAGTAACTACGTTAAGTAGAGAAAACATATATATTTATATATATATATATATATTCAGCACACAAATTAAACTTCATTTAAACAATAAAATTTTTTGAACTATTTCATTGTTCGGACTGTTGTCCTCATTCTGACAAGTTGATAAATTTGAGGACAACTGTCCGAACAATATAACTCGTGTAAATAGTCACAATGCCTCATCTCGGAAATATCGACAAACACAAATTTTAATAAAAATAACAAGTCATAAATATCGAAAATAAAGCTATTAATATATATTACCAAAAACAAACAAGACGAAACAGCAATATATTAAACATCATACATAGATAAGATATAAAGCATTGGATAAAAAATAAATACATCAGATTCATTATTTACTACAAGAAAGTGTTACGTACGAATATTCTTGCCTACTTGGAAAATACTTCTTTATAAATAAACAACGCAAATCGTCTCATATAGGACATATTTTTTTAAGGCAATTCACCCCAAGCAAGGCGGGAGTGCCCCTAGCACCCAAGGCGTTATAGAGGATTGATAACAAGTGTAAAGTGGTGTGTTTGAGGAAAAGATACTGAGAAGAACGGGGAACAAGATCAAGGTATCCAGATGTCGATTGACATTACACTTAAACATTTGAAGATTATAGTCATCGGGGAATCAAGTAAGGGGGAGGGAGTTCCACAGACGGGAAGTGCGGGTGAAGAACCTGTTTGAGAAGAGACGGTTATATTTGACCGTTTTTACAGTTAAAAAGTAGAACCGAGATGCCAGCCTGATAGCTCATTTAAATTTATGTAGTCCGGGAAGCACCGAAAGTAGCCTGTCAGAACAATTGCCGTGAAAATATTTGTAGAAGATACAGAGGCCACAGCACCTTTGTGGGATAGCGATTGTAGACTAGATGCCAGATCAGGACCTATCATCTTGTATATTCGTCTCTGGATTTTGTCAAGCACCTCGAGACGTACAGCTGGAGCACCAGACCATATATTAAAGCAACGTTCCATGCAAGGACGGATGGTTGATTTATAGATTTATGTACTCAGACGAGAAAAAAACTTTTTGGCACGACACAGAGAGCCAACTTTCCTTGCAGTAGTTGAAAGCTATTGATTCAATGTATTTATTCCACCTTATATCAGTGGACAGCGTGAGACAAAGCAGGCCTAGCGAGGCGCTCTCAACCATTTTGGAATCAGCCATCCTGACGGCAGGCAGGGATCGTTCCCTGTGGCGTGTAAATGAGAGCAGTTTTGTTTTGGAGGCATTGAAGTTTACAAGACATTTCCTGTCCTAATCAACTACAGGTTGGAGGTAGTTTTCGAGATCAGCAGCCAGGTTAATTTTGTCTACGAAACCAGATTTACTATTGAAGCAGGAGTAAATAGTGGTGTCGTCCGCGTAAATGCGAACTTGTTAACTGATGACATCGGGAAGGTCATTGATGAATAGGGCCCAAGATAGAGCCTTGGGGAACACCAGCGTTCATGAAAAAGGAGCCAGAGGAGAACCCGTTTGGGACGTCCTTAATTTCACAGTTTGACAGTAATGATTGTAGTAAGTCAAATAGTCCTCCTGTAATACCGTATCCCTGAAGCTTACGAAGAAGCCCAGCATGCCAAACCCTATCAAACGCTTTAGTGATGTCTAGAGCCACTGCTCGAGTTTTTCCATTATTGTTGAGTGCTTGGTATACAAATTTATTTATGGCTGTGAGCACGTCAGCAGTAGAAAAACTTACACCACCTGGCATTCCCAAGCGGTCACCCATCTAAGTACTGACCACGCTCGACGTTGCTTAACTTTGGAAGAGACCCGGTGTATTCAACGTGATATGTCCGTAAAAGACACGACCACATTCATACGCAAACTATTGCCTATCGGACCAGTGTACCATCAGACAACACATTAATAAGAAGCATAAAGATCATAGTTAGTATTAGACAGCTACTCACAAACAATTCCAAAATACTAGCAAAATAAATATTTACATTATTTTCATTCGAACTATTGTCCTCGGGTGTATATTGATCTGCATATCCCACAGGGACATATCAGAAAGACATTGGCGAAATCAAAAAGTAAAAATAATCTTAGGATCCGTGAGGCAATACTCATGCAACTAAAGCAACCATCAACAAATAAATCAATTTTATCTTAAGAACCCGCATCCTCAGATGGATATAAAATAATAATAGTGATGGAAAGCGGCCGGATGGCATTACAATTTTCCCTTTTAAAATGGAGAAGACGTTGATTTGGGATGCGACCTGTACGGATACATTTTCAGCCGGTAATTTGATCATGCCCGCGGTTCTCCGTCGCCTAGGACACAGAGATAAAAAAAATAGTTAAATATTCTTCTCTTGTTGATAGATTTTTTTTTTACTCCTGTAGCAGTGGAGACTTCTGGAGTTATTGGTCCTCGTTCAACGGCGTTCCTTCGGAGGATTGGCGCGATTACGTCTCGATTAAGGGACGAGCCTCGCGAAACGGAGTGGCTCTTGCAGCGTGTCTCACTGGCGATGGTTCGACGTAATGCTTTCTCCATCATTGCAGTTGGCAGAGGATAGAGAAAAATAAATTGTTTATAGTTACTTTGTTCAAACTTTTTTTTCAGTAAATTAAGCTCTCTATATTATTTTAATAAAAAAAGAATAAAGATAAATAATAAAACACACACTTAGGCACATCTCGTCTACGTCACAAGACTCTTTGCTTACGTCACCAAACTGACGAAAATCACCAGTTGTCTCTACCTAATCCGATGATAATTTATGAAGGCTTGCCACATATTTCTTGCACGTTTTTCTTCCGAAATGAACTTCGGACAATTTCTGACGGAATTTTCTATTTGTTTGTGAAAGATTATTCTGTATTTGAAAAAGTTCATTATAAAAATTAATCGGCGATAAATAACTGTTATCATTTATATGTACCTTCAAAACTTCAAAGGATGTTTTACGTAAAAAAATACTTTTTTGTCCTTTTTAGAAACATTGCGGATTCACTTGCGATTTACTTCCAAGTGAAACTCTCTGCTTCCGGGCATAGAGGAGGAACCCAGACGAGTCTATGACGAAGGACAGAGCCTTGTCTGTGGATTATAGACATCTACTCAACCCCATGTATACGGGGTCCACAGGGATTTTTTTGCGCGAGCCTACGGGCTCCGTTTACCCCACATTAAATTCGGCTTTGTGCCATATCTGACCACGCGGTTATGTTGTTGAAAGTCTTCAGACCTGAAGATTGCACTGAAGCATGAAACAGACTGTCACCACTTGTTGAATTCATTGTTCCCTTGTATAATTACACTGTCTATATCTCTAATACTTGAGAACTTTTACACATTATATAGCAAACCTATAACTTTAATATATATATATATACGATGAATATATATTTCATATATGAATCTTCCTACGAATGGACGTGCAATACCCTCCCCTCGCCAGCTGTCAACCAGGGGATTTTTCGGTGGCTAAGGCAGCACTGCCACCACTGGCGCCACCAGCAGTTATTGCCACCCGACAGAGTAGATGTGTCTACACGCGCACACACACACACACGCTCACACATACACGCTCTCTCTCTCTCTCTCTCTCTCTCACACACACACACACACACACACATATATATATATATATATATATATATATATATATATATATATATATATAGTGGCTAACAATAGACCAACTTGTAATTTTACTATCTTAAAATTAAAAACACAACAAATTATATTTACTAATTAATTTTTCACCTCAGGAGGAGTAGTTAGGTCCGGTAATCTTTCTTTTCACACTCCTTTCCACTCTGTTGGACATAATATATATATAGTTTATCATAGTAACATCAAATATTAAAAAAGAGCTCAATGTATTTATTATAAAAGAGCATATAAATTACACAAAAAAATCCAAAATATAGATCTATTTCGACCGACGAGAAGTACCTCAGTCTTATTCAGCTCCGGTATATAGACTATGTTCGTATCGGAATTACAAACTTTGGCAGCCGTAGAAAAATTGATATATAATTTATGAATTTCGATGTTTCAGTCAGACAAAATGTCCGAATTGGTGGTAAGGTAAGGGTAGAAGGTATTATTAGCCTTAAAGGGAATCGGTTTTAAAAATTAAATCGGATATTAGGTTAGGTTCCTACTTAAAAAATAACAAATCATACTTAAAATGAGATATATTACAAAGATTAGAAATAAGTCATATTTAGATAATTTTAAAAAAATTCTGTATTAAAGAATAAAAAAATTAAGACAAAATAAATTATCTATTTATATATTTAATGATAAGTTATATTAAAAAATTCAAAGCAAACCAAATTATATTTAAAAATAACATTAAATATATATATAATAAATAATGGAATAGTACAATTATTGATTTTTTTATTATTTTAGATATATTAAGATTGTCATTTTACGTTAGCGTCAACAGATAAAAATGTTGTAAATTTTTCATAGATAAGAATACAATATAGAAATCAAGCAAACGTTGGATATAATTCACAAAAATTTAAAATAAGACATTCAAACATCGGCAAAACGAAAACAAGAAACAAAGAACGTTACAAAAATTGATTTGAGGAAACATTGAAAGAAAAATAGGCTAGAAAATAGATTGATCTACAAGAAAATATTTGAAGAAAGCGCCCCTTGCCAAAAATATTTTCAAAGATAACAAATTAAGAGAATGGCCTCCAAGCCGTCCAGAAAACGTGTATTCCATCTTTAAAAGCGCAGATTATGAAAATAGAAACAATATTTAAGAAAAATCTCTGGAAAGCAATAAAAAAAATGTTGTTGTAGGATACCTACGGATGATAATGCGTATCTCCCCATTCACATAAATGCAGTAGTAAATACGGTATGTTGGTCTGCAGTTGAAGATGCGTCTCCTGCTTGCTGGTCAAACTCTCCGCCTCCGGGCAGAGGAGATCCCCAGACGAGGCTATGTCGAAGGGCAGAGTCTCGTCTCCGGAAACATGTACCCGACCCCGTTTTATACGGGGTTTACAGGGAATTTTTGGCCAAGCATACTGGCTCGGATACCCCACATTAAATTCGGCCTTATGCCACATCTGACCGCATGGGGCCTTTGGTAGATATCCTGCAGTTGGAGATTCACTGTGGAATTCACTTGACTCAATTCTAGCAGTTGACTACTACTTCTACGCGCCGCTGGCGAATCTTATATGTGTTGTTCTTGTCCTAAGTATTATCGTTCATTACCAACTTTCGTGTGATTATTCAATTCAGTAACCTTCCCTAGGTTACAACAATTGTATAAAATATATGTTTCATGGCCTATAACTTTTGAATTTATTCGTATTCATTTTGCTTTTATGTATAATGAAATATGATGACACGTAAAAAAATTATTATTAATGTGTTTAATACGTCTAGATATTAGACGATCAGACTCGCACTATATATATATATATTGTTTTATGTAAATATATGTATATCTAGAAATTATACGATGTCTTGATTTAAATGTCTTCATTTAAAAGAGATTGATTTCTTAAAGATGTTGTAAAAACACTGAGTTGCATATTAAACACAGACAGTGTATTTGTAAATATTAGAAGCCTTTTCTGATACTACATAGTAAATAAAAACAGGTTTGTACATCCAGGAAAACGACAATTAAATAATATAAATATACATTTAAACTTATTATAGAAAAATGAGCCTCGCATTTTTATCATCCTAAGTAACCATATCATCTATATATAATACCTATGGAAATTGGATGAAATTGTACGTTTAGAAGTAGTATTTCATTTGAAACACTGAAGAGCCTGGTAAACGATTAGCCGTTTTAACTCAGATAAATCAATAATTGTTTTTTTGGGGTTTTTTTACCACAATTAAGATAAGATCTATAATTACTAAACTTGTTGAGAAACTGAAAAATCTGAAAAAGAATGTAATCTGTCATTTTACATATTCCGAGGTGAATACGTTTGACGCCAAAATGCGTTGATATAGAGAACGATTTCTCAAAGATATCTTTGCATCAAATGGCACTATCTATTCAAAATATATTTGCAAATATGTCCACAAAGATCTCTTTCTATGAAAGTGTGCTTTGCTTTCATGATCTTTTCTAGACAATGCAATGTGCCACCAAGATAACCTGGCTTCAGAGATCGTTTCACCTCAAACAGTTGCTTACGTTTTGCCTCCAAGATCACCGTGCTTCAAAAAATAATGTTTTCTCCAAGACTGTATAACATACAACAGAACCTAGCTGCATGAGTCGTCAAGACCTTGATTAATAGAGCAAAGGCGGTTGTTTTCTTAAATGCATCGATTTAAAAATGCACTTGCTCTCAAATATCGAGCCACATACATTCAAGAGATTTTTGAATTCAATATCTCCTTGTTTCAAAAAGTGCTTTTGCTTCAAATACGGCTTACTTCTAAAAGCGATTTCTCTCTTGCTTCAATCTGTGCATTGCCTTTTCGATTACCTTACGTCTAAGAGATTTCTGCTTAAATATTCTACTAGCTTCAGAGGCCTCTTTGCCTCCATGTCGGGTTGGTTTCCAAGAAAGCTTAACCTCAAAGTGTGCTATATTACCAAGGTCATTTCGCCTCAACGATCTCCTCTCTTCAATGAGCTTTTTGCCCTTCTGTTCGCCTTACTTCCTGGAGCCGTGTCTTTCCAGTATTTTCTCACTTAAATGATGCATGGCATCTAAGAACACTGTTAGAAATATTTATATTGTTCGGACTGTTTTCCTCATCTTTATTACCATATTCACGTTCTTTCGGTCGTTTTACGTTCCGGTCTTCTTCAGATGATTGGATTTTCGAATTGAATCCTGTATTTCGTCCACCAGGGTAAATTGTTTCAGTTCCACGTGCCATGCCTTTTCCATATGTCTAAGCCATGTGTACTCAAGGACACATTTCACAATGGATAAAAGCGTTGTTTGGGGGCCAATGACTTGACCCAAAGAGTTGTGAGTTCAATACCTGACTACTACAGTGGTGAACAAATATTTATAGATTTTAATTAAAAGGAAAAAATTGAGACATCCGGAAGAGGCCTGGCACGTGAAATTGAAACAGTCTACTCGGGTGGACGAAATAAAGGCTTCAGTTCGAAATTTCAATCACCTGAAGAAGGCCAAGCGTACCACAGCGGAAACGTCGTAATAATGTTGTAAATAATTAGTCCCTCATCTCAGAAATATAGATAAATATCTGAGAACATCTTACTTGAAAGATCATTTTTAATCCATAACCACCTTAATTCCCAGAGCACTTGCCTTCCAGTATGATCTTCCTTTGAAATCGCTTTGCCCCCAAGAGCAATTAGGAAAGATGTTGGCACTGTTATAATAAGAAAATATGTGACTTAGACCTGAACTGTTGCGCGTTCAGTCTTCATTGTGTACCTCACTCATGTGGCCATTTACCTGACTACTAGAAGTTCAATAAATATTTTTAAATTATTTGCATTCAAATAAGGTTTTCAATCGTTTCTTCCCTGACATCTCTTAGTAACTGTGAGGTGCGTCTTTGCAAACTTCGCAATGAAAAGTATCGTTTAAAATTGAAAATACAATGTCAAAGACGTTTTTAAAAAGGCCTCTAGCCCACACAGCTTTCAAGAAAGAGTAAACAAAAGGAGGGTGAATCTCATAAACACCTGTTCCTACCTGCGGTGAGCTGATATTCACACATGATCAAAATTTGAAAGGTGTTTCAGTTTACAGCGTAAAATTCAAAAGACATCCCTGCTGAGTTCATCCCGGTGCTTGAGGATATTTTTTAAGAATAGTTGTGTTCCTATAGAACGAAGGATATTTGTAAGGTAGGAAAAAGGCAAATAATTAAGCAGTCACCTTTAGCCCTGGATTTAGAGAGAAAGAAAAAGAAAGAAAGAAAGAAAGAAAGAAAGAAAGAAAGAAAGAAAGAAAGAAAGAAAGATAATACTTAAGCAGTCGCCTTTAACCCTGGATTTAGATGAAAGAAAACAAGAAAAGTAACAATACAAGAGACTAGATAAGAAAGAAAGAAAGAAAGAAAGAAAGGAACGAAGAAACGAAGGAAAAGAAATAATGAATGCACGATGAGAAAGAAAGGAAACAAAATGAAGCAAAAAGAAAGAAAGAAAGCAAATACTTAAGCAATCACTTTTAAGGAAGAATTTTAAAGGAAGGAATTTAAGCCTTAAGAAAGAAAGAAAGAAAGAAAGAAAGAAAGAAAGAAAGAAAGAAAGAAGAAACAAAGAAAGCACTAAGCCTGGAGTTAAATGAAAGAAAAGGAAAAAAACAAGAAAAGAAAGAATACAAGATAGAATACAAGATGAGAAGGAAAGTAGAAAGAAAACGGAAAGAAAAAGAAATAGTGAAGATAAGAAAGAATGAAAAAAGAAGACAAGATCAAAGAAAGAAAGAAAGAAAGAAAGAAAGAAAGAAAGAAAGAAAGAAAGAAAAAGAAAATAGAAAAGTTTAGAAATAAAAAAAAACAGAATGATGATGGTCAAGATAAGCAATCATGAAGTATAAGACAAAGAGGAGAACAAAAAGAAAGACGAAGCAAAAGATCGGAAGAAAGGAAAAATAAAGAATTGTGCATTCAAACAAAGAAAGAAATTAAAGAAGGAAAGAAATAGAAAGTTCTAAGAGGAAAGACATCAAGCAATCAAGAATAAAAAAAGAAAAGATAAGAAAACATGGAACGATAGAGAGCGAATGAGACATAAATTAGTCAAGCATTAAAAAACAAAGAGAAAGCTGAAAACTGACAATGGGTGCAAGTGGAAATATAAAACGCTCAAAAGGACTTAAATCACCGTCAAATAGTAAGAATAGTATGAACATTTAAATTGACTTTCTTATTATGAATATAGTTTTACAAAATAATTTATTTGTGTGATGAGTTCTTACTAAAGATAGCGTTGCACAATTATTGAGAACAGTCGAGAAAAATTTAGAAGCATATTTGCAGTCAGCACCAGAGGTTTGTATTCGAACCGAAGATAAAGATTTTCACGGCAAATCCGTTCGCAAAATTTCAAAGCAAATTAAGCATTATGACATACGACCTAACATTAGGAAATAATATTATTGTACGATATGTACGATATCTATTCGTATAATTAGGAATTTTTTAATCATTTCACCCTAAGCAAGGCAATAATGCCACTAAGACTCAATGGGTTACTGAATGTGAAAGAATATAAGAAAAAGAAAAACATTATTAAGGAGAGAGAATAATAAAAGAAAAGGATTCAAGAGACAGGAAATAATGATTGACATTGCAGTTAAGTTTTTGAAAATCATAAATGTCTGGAAAGCAAGAGGCTGAAATAGAGTTCTACAAGCGAGAAGTGCGAGAGAAGAAAGGCTTAGTATAGAACGTTATCATATAGGCATTTCAACCGTAACAGGATGAGACCTAGTATTGCGCTAAATGTCGAAAACCATGGTACCAATGTCGATTAAAATATTTATAGAAACGGTACAGATGAGCTATTTTACGGCAGTGAAAAAGTGACTGAGTCTGGGCATACCAGATTAGGACATATAACATTGCATTCTTCTTTGGATTTTCTCAAGAATCTCCAAATATATAGCAGAAGAACCAGACCAGAATGACAATAATATTCAAGACTAATGATAGACTGTCTGATATTCCTTATGATAAAAAAAATGTCTAGTACGATATTTCTTCTTTATGTGCCGTTCATGGTTATCCCCCTTTATAGCTCTTAATATTTTTTTTCTTTTCGTTATTTCTCGTAATCCATGTTCCGCCATTCATTTACATAAGCTCTTCAAGTATGTTATGCGTTGTTTTCCTCAGTCCCTCTTGCTCTCAATCTGTCCTGTGAGTATCAGCTTTTTCCAAACCCCACTTTCTCGTTATGTGCGCCAGAAATTTCAACCGTGTTTTCCTGATGTTATCTATATTTCCTCACAACAGACTTAAATATTGATTAAATATAAATTTTACCCTTCATGTCAACAAAAAACGTTAGCTCACGAAGGCGCAACGAGTCACTCAACAAAAGGTTAGCATCAGCCATGCCTGTTGAAACTTATCTTAGACGATTAAAAGAGAAATGTTTCTTTGTGGAATATATATAATATATAATGTATTCAGATAAGATGAGAACGAATATAGTACAATTCCAACGTTCATAACATTTAATTTAAAAGAGGGCTCAATACAAAGTAGAACAATATTATCTATTTTAAGATATTACATCGAAAACATGTCAAAATCGCTACACAATTGCCGTTGTGTTTCGATGCGTATCAATGCATCTCCTCAGTTGATTGTAAATTACAAAACTGATACGCATCGAAGCACGACTGCAATTGTGTAGCGCTTTTGACATATTTTCAATGTAATATCCTAAAATAAATAATATATAATGTATATTAATCATTCCGTAGCCTAGTGATAATAATCATTTTTTCACATAAACAATTATTACTTAGCATAATCGTGATCTATTTTTAGCCACTTAACCCAATGACTATCTTATAATCATATGGACCAAACATTATTGAAGGAATACTTCAGAACTGAATTCAATTAATAATTTTGATAGGCTACAGACATATTTATTCTCATCTCTCAGTTTAAACAGTATATCTGGACATTTTTTATCATTTAAACAAGGTGATAATGACTCTAAGGCAGAAGCGGTCAGTGAGTGTCAGAACATTATAGTGAACAAAAAAAGAACAGGATTCAGAAAAATGGATGATGTCTATTGATGTCATATTTAACTTTTTGAAGATTGTAGTTTAAAGAGATTGTAACCGGAAGAGAGTTCTACATCTGACAATTGCAAGGAAAGAAACTATAAGAAACATATTACAGCTATTTTTACGGTAAACTGATGAGACCTAATAGCCAATATGACACTACGCGTGAAGGTTATCTCATTATAACAATTAATGGTAGAAAAGCTACAGGCAAGCCACGTTACGACGGTGGGAAACTGACTGAAACCGAGATCCAGGTGATGGCCAATAAGCTTACAGATTATTCTTTGTATTTTGTCAAGAATATCTAGATATTTAACAGTACACTAGCCAGATTTTGCAGAAATATTCAACATACGGACGAATGGTAGATTTATATATATACAACCAACTTTCCTAGGAGCAAACCTATAAATAAATTCAGTATAATGACTTTATGTCAAAGAAAAAAGAGATCGAGAAGCAGGAATGAGTTTCTCTCCTGGGGGTTAGCATCAGCCATATTGATGTAATGTAAAAATTGTTATCTAAGAGAAGACAACAGGGCGTTAAAATTTGCAATTTTCTCCTAGGCACTGAAAATATATCTATGCATATACCGTGACAATACCTTTTTTCTTTTCTTTCTTTTTTTTTTTTAAGCATTACGCCCCGTGCAAGGCGTGAAGCCACTAGGATGCAGGGAGTTGCAGAAGATTTGGAGCAAGAGCAGATAGGAGTGATAGAAGAAAGGATGAGGAGAGGGATAGTAGATGCATCAAGGTAACTGGAGATGTCGAGTGACATTACATTTGAATAGTTGGAGATTATAGCTCTCAGGGACACAGTAATTGGGAAGGCTGTTCCACAGGCGAGAGGTGCGAGGTATGAAACTATTGGAGTAGAAGAGACGGCTACATTTAAAAGTTTCTACAGTGTAAGGGTGAGAGTGGGATGCCAGCCTCGTTAGGCGCTTGAATTCATGGAGTCTGGGAACCAGTGAAAGCAGCTCATCGGAGCAATTACCATGAAAGTATTTGTAGAAAAGACAGAGAGAGGCGACGGCGCGTCTGTGAGATAGTGACTATAGACGAGACGCTAGATCAGGGCCAATTATATTACATATCCGTCTCTGGATCTTGTCAAGAACTCCGAGGTAAACAGAATGTGCCCCAGACCATATATGGCAGCAATACTCCATGAAAGGGCGAATGGTTGATTTGTATATTTGAAGTATCGATTCCGGGGAGAAAAATTTCTTGGCGCGGCACAGAGAGCCAACTTTCCCCGCGGTGGACGAAGCAATTGACTCAATGTATTTGTTCCATCTCAGGTCAGCAGTCAACGTGAGAACGAACAGACGCAGGGAGTTGCTCTCAAGAAGTTGACTATATTCTAATGGGGGGCAGGGAAGGATCTCTATAGTGATTAATAGAGAGTAGTTTAGTTTAGCTATCTCAACAAAATCATATATGCACACAAGAGAGAAATGCACAAAAGCATAACCTCATACACAATGACACTAAAATCAGAGATTTTGAACAATTCTTTAGGAATTTAAAGCGAGAAATATTTCTTCAAAGAAACATTTGATACATACCAATATTTTTCTCTGTCCTGATTTTTAAGAGTTTTATTTTAATCAGACATTATTCCTTATTACAAAAAACATTGTTTTCCATGAATGCACGTGGATAACATAGATATACTGGCAATTTTTCACTACAATATCATTCCTTTAAGATAATCCTCAGTGACTGAATAACAAGTACTATCAGGGCACGCTACTTCTTCAGAAAAGGTCTCTGAATCAATACGATTTCTCACATCAATCAGTAACCCTGGACCAGTGTGATGTCTGTATCATGTCACTCTTCAAAAATGACACTCTACTAGAGGTTTTGTGTCTACTTGATTAGTATGGATAGAGAATGAACGATAAGAAGAGCACCCAGCGAGCTAGCCATGCCAAAAATAGGTCTAGCACGATAGATTCTCTTATAAGCTGAGTTATATAGTATAATAGTAACCTTGTGTTTGTGTTTTTCCTTGAAAATATACATTCTCAAATTACCTGACTTATCTTGTATATCTATGGTGAGGCGCGGAAATTTTCTAGGCTCAACCAAATATCCAAAATCTGATCAAGTAATAAGCATCTCCACAAAGAATTGTCCCACAATATCCAAGTGGATTAATGCATTCCTTCGTGAATTATGAGTTCAATTCCTGGGCAGGCATTGTGTACTTGGACACTGTGGAAGCAGGGCGAGCAATATCTGAGAAGTACTAAAAATACAAACTAGACGCAGTATCCCGAGTCATGAGCAGTGGAACGAGAACAGTCTACACCAGTAGATTAAGTAAAGGGTTCATTTCAGAATTCCTTGTATTACCCGGATAGACCTACACCTAGTGAAGGGGACAACGACGGAGACGTTGTTATAACAACAAAGATGAGGACAACAGTCAGCAGGTAAATAATTTTAACTCTTCATTCCAGAAATTCAAACAGAAAATAAAGAGGCATCAGAATCTTTTTAGGCATTCTTTGATTATCAAAGAAATTTTGAAAACTCTCCGGTTTGTACATATACAACTGTATCTGTCTACATTTCTGAGATGATTTATTATGTACACTATTTACATTATTCGGACTATTGTCCTCATCTTTGTCGCCATATTTATTACAACATTTCAGTCTTTCAGTATCTGTCTATAGTTCTGAGATGA
>CAHIKZ030004450.1:1802500-1807500 GCA_903632075.3 Acanthosepion pharaonis | reverse complement strand
TGGTGTAATTAAGAGTATGCAAGCAATAATGAATCCAATGTCTACACTACTTATATCTGTAAATGTAAACACAATACACACATACACTCACACACACACACATATATATATATATATATATATATATATATATATATATATGGACAGATATATAGAAAGATATGATAAATATATGATTTCATGTTATACTATCATTATGTATTATAGTGCTCAATATCAACGATAGAGCGTATTTAAAAAATAAAAGTCGACCATTCACTCTTGAAAAATAAAATAAATAGATAGATATAAATATAAAAGAAATTTTGTGCGTGTAAATCCAAGTGGGTCCTAAAATATAAAAATATCAAAAATTGATCCACAAAAAGAGAGCTCAATCTATTTTCTTTGTACAGAGCAATATCATGATTTTTGATTATTCATTTTATATATATATATATATATATATATATATATATATATATATATATATATATATATATATATATATATCCAAGGTAATTTTTTTCTCTGTGGAAAGTGTCATGATGCCATTTTTAACCCTAGGTCCCTGGGCGAGAGCCGGAAAGAAATGTGTAAACGCTAGAAATCAAAGGAAATAAAAATAATAATAATATTTATTAACAATTATAACCAAAACATGTTATAAACCGCAGTATAAATGCAACCCTGTTTCGACACTGTGTGTGCATCCTCAGGCAGTGATCCTTACTACCGTTAACACTAGGATTAGTCGAATATAATCCAACATAAATATTTTTAATGAAAATAAAAAAATTATATGAAAATGCTCTCCACAAAAGTGGGTGTAAAAATGAATTGTCCGTTATAAACACTATAAATAACACCGAGTTATCTGGGATTAAACGTAGATGGAGAAAAAGAAAAACTACATGGTTCAATCACCCCTTCTGCATACAGTTCAATGTTAAGATCGAACAGTATTTCCTAAAGTTAATCAATAAGTACTTCCAAAAAAAATAACCATCTGAGTATGATTTTTAATGGAAAAACGATTAATTAATCTTGTACCAAGATCTATGAAATCATTAACCCACACAACAAACAAAGTTTAAGAAAATTCTATAAGACCAAAAACAAATCAAGTATCAAACCCTCCCGTAGTTGTAGATCTAAAGATAATTGTCGAGTAGAGGGCAAATGCAAATTTACCAAGCGTCCATTTCCCCCAAATAAAACAAGGAAAATAAAAAAAAAGCTCTTTCAAAAATATTTGGGGAATTAAAAGAAGAAAATTTAAACCCACAAATAGTTTGGAAAATAATGAAAGGCAACAATTGAATCAGAGGAACGAATTACTGTACAAAATGCCGGCATGAAAAAAAATTCAAATTTCCATAGTGTAAGACGATGAGCCCGAAATGCGATTTGCAAGTCGGGAACTCTAGAATCAAGCAACCGCGGAAGTTTAAATATCTGGGACGGTAAATGTGACACTGACATTCGTAGACATATTGGGATGGCCAAGGACATATTCCAAAAGTATTGCGAGACAGAAAGGTTTCTTTGATAACAAAGAAAAGAATATTGTGCTGTTACGTGACATCTGTCCTTTACGGCAGCGAATATTGGACGATTTCCTCAAAGATGAAGAAGAGACTCGAGGCGACAGAGATGTGGTTGTACAGAAGGATGCTAAGGATATCATGGGCCGAGAGTGTGAGCAACGATGAGGTCTTAGAGGGATTGTAAGCAAATAGGAGGCTTATACTTAACATCAGGAAGTATCTGGGACACATAAGGAAGAAAGAGGTCGAAAAGAGCGAAAGAAAGACAAGGGAAAACAACGCGTGACATACCTGTCGGGCTTAAGCAAGTGGATGACAAAACTTGGTCTGGGGGTGGAAGCAGAGGGAAGAAAGTTGTTGAGAGCCTGAAGGGATAGATGGAGATGGAGAGCTATGATCGCCTACGTCCTGAAAGGTCATGGTGCATAAAAAGAAATAATTTTGCCTCCTCCACTCATCACCTGCTCACAGTTAACTCCGACTTCGCCCTACGGACGTGATCGGGGTTGAAAAGACAGACGACCATTTTCATCGTCAGCCGAAATAGTCTATTCCCATATGAGGTAAAAAGATGTTTTTGATTATTCATTCATTCATTTATATATATATATATATATATATATATATATATATATACACACACACACATATATATATATATATATATATATATATATATATATATATATATATATACACACAAATTTATTTTCTTAAATATTTTCCTTAAAACAGAACCAAACATATGCCAGAATTATTTTCCCTTGAGTAAGTCAGAAATAGTATAAAAAGCTGAATCGGTGGTTGTCTGACATGGTTGGTATTTATGCTGAAATTTTGTAATGGAGAAATTAAAATGTGGTTCAAATTCTTTATTATTTAATACAAGAGGTTTCAATAGGAGATAGTGTATCAGTTGATTAGAAATGTGCTCTGATAGTTGTTCTCTATAAAGGAAACGACTTCTGCAAAAGGCACCCAACGTTGCCACATGTGAGCAAGATTTTGTAAGACCCTAATTGAACGAAAAATCCACAACACTAGTAGCCATACTTGAAGATGGATCATGCGAAGTCATTGATCGAAATCTTGTTTCTGCCATCACACACATGCACACACACACAACCATGCACACACAGACACGCACACACACACATATATATATAATTATATATATAAAGAAATATAGTCTTAAGGTGTGCTATATTTATGGGATAAAGTGCTCAATATCATAAATAGAGCGTGTGTAAATATAAAAGTGAACATTGAAGTCAACACTTAGAGGCGACAGTCTGTTTCATGCTAGACGCAATCGTCAGGCCAGGGGTACTTGGATAAGCATATTTCATTTTGATCAACGAGGATGCGAGGGAGTGTGGACACAAAATCTCCCCACTGATTTTTTCCCTTTGTTTTAAATTAAATTTAAATTTGAACAACGGAATGACTCCTATCTAAAATATAAAAGTAGTAAACCAGAAGATGAAGCTCACATTGGCAAGATCATTTTGATCAAAGCGGATTCCCAGGGGCACAACCTTTCCAAGTGAATTTTTTTTCCTTTGATTTAGATTCAATTTAACTTCGAACAAGATAAGGACTCTCATGTAAAATATCGAAGGAGAAATCCAGAATATAGACCGTACATCGGCAAGATCCAAATGTGACAATATGAACGTCAAATTAAGAAAGAAATCACCGATCAGTGGATAGTGTCTTATAATACATATTTGTTGCGACCATTCAGCTGTCATATCAATGTTGAAATATGCTCATCAATTCATTCATGAAATACATATCAAAAGGATCAGATCAAACAGCCCACTAATTTTTTTCCCCTTTGATTTAAATTCAATTTAAAATTGAACAGGGGAATGACTTCTATCCAGAATTTAGAAGGGGAAAGCCAGAAGATGGAGGTCATAACGGAAAGATCATACGTAATGTTGAAATGCATCATTTTTCTCCACAAGTTACAACAATGATTTAAAATCAATCATCATTTTTTTAAAGAAAAAATATGACACGCAGCAAAGAGCGCGTAATTCAAATGGGAAGTATATATATATATATATATATATATATATATATATATATATATATATATATATATATATGCGGGAAGAGTATCCAACTTATGACAATAAAAAATGATCTATGCGATGTTTCTTACACTCCATTCTGGTTCGTTAAAAAAAAAAAAACTATCAAAAATGTGTCAGAATACATTTTAACAAGGATAACTAAGAATTCAATGTTTTGTGCTAACGAACTTTTATGCAGTATTTCTTTCTCTCCCCACGCACACACCGACACGGGCACACTTCCACACACACACACTTCTACACACACACACACACACTTCTACACACACACACAAACACACTTCTACACACACACACACACACACACATAGACAAAAGCAGGCAGACACACATATGCATGTATACATAATAGTCGTAAGCTTTTTGTGCATGTTCAACTGCGCAATCCAGTAGATATATTGCGGCATTGGTCAAAATGGTAATAGGACAGGGGCAGGAAATACTGCAAATTGACATGTAAGTCGGGCATGTAAATTTTGAATCGTGTGCACTTGCGTGGTCACGTCTGTCGATTCCGTTTACACTGTTATTTAGCACGAAGCGAACTGACATAAAAGATCGAAATGGAAATGGCAACTGTCCTTTCGCAGGTAAACCATTCGACGAAGAAAGGGACAGTTTCTCGCTGCTATAGACTGCTGCGAAAACAATGGAGAAATTTAGAGAAAAAGAAGATATTAAAAGGTTCTGGAAGGAATGTTGGACAAGAAAAACGACTGCTGAAACAGGAACTGAGAGAAAAAGAGAATGAAAAGAGAAAAATGTATGAACTGAAGCGCACAGTAAAGAAAATTAGATAAAAATGGTGGTCGACTATTGCCAATCTATGCTAGGTTAACTAAATATTAAAATGGGTGCAGGTTATTCTAGAAAATATAGAAATAAAATATACAATAAGGAAATGAGAAAGAAGAGATGAGAAAGAAAGAAGAAGAAGAAGTAGTAGTAGTAGAAAAAGAAGAAGAAGAAGAAGAAAAAGGAAAAGAAAAAGAAGACAGAGCAAGACAAATGGGAAGAATAAGGAAAGAAGAAGAAGAAGAAGAAGAAAAAGAAGAAGAAAAAGAAGAAGAAAAAGAAAAAGAAGAAGACAGGGCAAGACAAATGTGAAGAATAAGGAAAGAAGAAGAAGAAGAAGAAGAAAAAGAAAAAGAAGAAGACAGAGCAAGAAAAATGGGAAGAATAAGGAAAGAAGAAGAAAAAGACAGAGCAAGACAAATGGGAAGAATAAGGAAAGAAGAAGAAGAAGAAGAAGAAGACAGAGCAAGACAAATGGGAAGAAAAGGAAAGAAGAAGAAGAAGAAGAAGAAAAAGAAAAAGAAGAAGACAAGAAGAAAAAAGAAAAGAAGAAGACAGAAGACAAATGGGA
>CAHIKZ030004450.1:1642500-1797500 GCA_903632075.3 Acanthosepion pharaonis | reverse complement strand
TTCTAATAAGAAGATAAATAAACATTATTTAAGCACAAAAGAATATGGAGAAAAAAGAAAGATGAATACGAAAAAGAATGTAAAACGACAATTAAAAAAAAAATGAAAGACGGAAAGAAATAGCTGTTCAGTGTTAAATGCCACTAAAAAATATCCGCTAAGGAAACAAGTTGAAGAAAGAGAAATCAAGAGAACCTAAAATGGAAAGTTGACCCTCTCGGAAAATCAGTAAATGAAAGAAAAAAAAATGAATGAATAGAAAAACTGAAAAAACGACCATCTGAATGGAATAAACCTTGAAGATAAAAATGAGTGATAAGAAAGAAAACTAAAATCTGGAAAAATTAACAGAACTGAAAATTTCTAAGCCTAAGGAAGAAATTGATTTAAACGTTTCTGGAAGCGAAAGAGTGTTAAAGCGGCTGGAAAAGTCTCTAGGGTCAGTTTGTTCAAAGGGCAGTAACATCGATGACTTAGTTACTTCGGGTGACAACGCGAAAAATAGTTCTTGCTCTCGAATCATACACGACTCTATAAAAGTAAATGACCAATGTCTTAAGAAAAGGAGTTGACATGAGCTTAAATAATGCCTAGAGACTCTCATCCTGGATGCTTGAAAGTGTGAGCGCCACGATAAGTAGTTTTTGTCTGGGACTGGAATACAATTGCAATATTCGCATAAAATATTTTACTAAAAAATCTTCGGTTACAAACAATAAATCATTATTCTAATAGTTAGTATAATTGGTTAATAATGAGTTTGGTCATTGATTCAAGTTGAGATCTTTTCTGAACATCATTTTATTATTATGCGAATTAAACTAGCCTAGTTCCCCACTGAGTTCTTCACACATTTGAATTCAATATATTCATTCTTTTAGCTTGGCTGTAATCTAAAACTACAGGCGACTGTCTAGCCTGTTATATAAACCTCTAGCAGCATGACCCGGCGTTGCCCGTGCTTGATTCAAAAATCGTACGACTCATACAGCAATCGCTATCACTTGACTTAAAATATTTTTGCCCTTCCTTCCCTTTAAACGAGTGCCCTTTGCCGTGCTGATGTTGCTACATGCCTTACTTCTTGCCTATCTCACACTGCGAATTTTTTCTAAGCTCTATACTAAACATTAAATCTGTTACGAAAAAAGAACTAAACAAAATGAACACAAAACGATCAGCTTTAAAAAAAGAACTCGTAACTGGAAAAAACGAATGCAACAACTACTTTTTCACACCCAACCCAGTTCTGCGGAATCAGAATCAACGTTGAGTTTAAGCAAGCGAATGAGCCAATTGGAGTAAAGTGCCATGCAGATTTAAATTTTTCCCACTTGTGACGAATGCAGCTATCGATTTTTTTGTTTTTGCTTGCTAGCATACTAGTTAACATTCGTGTCAGTCAGCTGTTGCCTCTCACGCTGGCCAATAGAATCTTCCTGCCTATTCGTGGCAGCCAGCTATAGGTTCTCCCTCTGGCCAGTACAAAATGGCTGCAAACTACATGAAAACTGCCGTAGAAGCATGAAAAACTCGATTATTTCCACTATCGATGGGAGTTGGGAAATGCAAGGTCGGTCTTTTCGCTAATTTGGAGCATGTACATATAAATTTTGGTGCAAATTTGTTGAAAATTGCGGTCGTGCATTCGTTACACACACACACACATACACACACACACACACACTTCCTGCCTTTTATAGATAGAGATAGATGAGAAGAGATGAGATTTTTTTCCTAGGGGTATTAATACGAAAGTGGACGTGGCATACTAGGTAATAACGTTGATAATCGTTACGTTATTCCCAGTCATTCCTATTCTTGATACAATAATATAAACTGTGTAAGCCAGCTTTACTGACAGTCTGACATTCATTCCGTACATAATTTGGGGGAACAAAACAGAAATCAACCGTTTGTTTTTTAGAAGGTCGTTGTAATGACAATATATCTTCTTAATGTTAATTTAGCATTCGTAATTAGAACTTTATTCGCAATACGAGCAGTTACACATGACGATATGCCACAATTAACTATATTACATTGAATAGTTAATAATAACATCTTCGTTGCAAATGCTTTATCACGTGTGAACGATAAGCGAATAAATATGGGAATATCCTGGAGATTAGATAATATCTTTAGCAAACATTTAATCACAGCAGTCTCTAGAGAAACAAACTGAAGAGAAAAAAAATTTAAAACAAATGTAATTTTATTAATAGTAATGAAATGCTGAATGTGCAATATATCATAAACATATTTTAGCGATGAATAAGTTAAGTTTCATGCCAAAATATGTCTCGTTGTTTTGAAACAAACCAACATTGAGTTCTGTTCATTTTAGGGTGACCTTTCTTTTGACAGATTTTCGATGAAGAAATACATAAACACGTAAATTTCCATTTCCATTTATAGAAACTTGGAAAGCGACGTTAAAAACAGTTTTATATAAAATAAATTTACACATACTTCTCAAGTCTCAGAAAAACAAATTTGAGTAAACAAGGAAGACGAAGGTGAGGCGAAAAGATTTTTGAAATAATATCAGTTCTCTGAAACTGCTTTTGTAGTTCCTTATTTTATACATTTCTTCGACAAATATACTTAGCTTCATTATTTCGTCGCATTTTGGATTAAATTCTCTATAGTATTCAGAAAATGTATTGTTGCGTCCAATGATTTTAGAATTCTCTCTGATCTTCTGTATTCCTACAGTTCAGTAAATTCACAGAATCGAATACAAGTTTCCTTCTTGCAATAGACTCTGAACATTAATACAAGAATCCTTTACTTGTGCAAACTGAGACTTTCTTGATGATTATATGAAGGATGAATTCAGAAAAGAGGCAAATATATTTCAATATCGACTAGAGATAATTTGAACGATATATGTTAAGAAAAAAGAAACCTGAAGTTAATCGATAAAACTGCGTGGAATTAGAAAAACACAACTCCTAAGAACTTAAGGTAGTTACCTCCATGAGATCGCTAAAAAAAGAGCATAGTATGATGAAAAAGACGCCAAACTTGACGAAAACAAAATTTTATCGTCTAAATGTTTATGTTATTATGAAGAGGAAAAAAAATATTTCCTTCTTTTTAGAACATTCTAAATTTTGATTAAAAAAAATCATCAGAACTAGTATAATAACATACAATTTTTAGCACGTTTTTTTTCTATGACACATATTAATTTAGAAAAACTTGCAAAAATAAAAATAATTGTCTGATGTTAATGAAACGTTCAGAAACTATTTACAGATGATCGAAATTATTATAAATATGTTTTTTTATTAAAGTCATGGCAGAAATATTTTTTTATATCTCTTACCCCAGATAACTAATTTTATGAAAACTCTAAAAATTCGATCGAGTCCACTTTAGTGATTACAATAGTAAAATGCACAAGGTTTTGAGGAAGCAAATCATGTTTTTTTGTTTGTTTTTTTTAATTGGAACCCCACTTGAAAATCAGCTCTGAATTGTAACATACAAAACTCAATAAAAGAAAGATATTATTTAATTTCAAATGCTTTTATTTTGCTTTTGCTTGTTTTTATGAAAATGGAAAATGTTTTCTGAAAGCAAAAATCTTTTTCGATGAAAAATGAATTTTTAATACAATTATTTGTTATTTCTTTAATTATAATAGATTTTTACATTTAAGTTGTTAAAATATAAAATTAATTAAAAGCAGCATCCGCTTTCGTATGTGTCCTTATCGCTGTAAATTGTATCGTTTTGGCTAATCAGAAGACTCGCAGTAATTAAGAAATGTAATTTGTGTTTATAATCGGGCTGTAATTATAAAGTACGGAAGACCAACCAGAATACAATTAAGTTGCGTTATTTGAGTTGAGCATTGTTCTCCGCTGTTAACGCCTTTACTTTTGCGAAACACGTGTGGGGAAGTTAATTTGATTTTTTCAATTTCAACTGAGAAGGGTACCTACAAGTATCAGTATCATCTTATGAAATTTATATGATCTTATTTTTATATTAATCTCAGTTATGACATTTTTCCATAAATGAAATATTAAAATTAATAATGAAATGAGTGGAAATACAAATAACACTGTAAAATATAGCAAATGTACATACAATTATAGTATTTTATGTACACTTCTGATAAACTTTCATAAGAAAGGTACCTATAAATTAATTAGATACCTTTCTTATGAAATTTAACCTCACTCTTAATAGTCTTATTTTAATTTCTTTATAATATATTATCCATAAAGCATCGTAAACGTAAAGGTAAAAGCTAAGTACAAAAAAATTAGAGCGCTGAAAGTTTTCCTTAAAAATAACGCGGTAAATAATTTGTTCACTTAAATGTAAATAACTTCACTTTTCTCCTTTCGTAGAAGGAATTATCCTCACGTAATCCGTCAATATGTTATTCATCACCTGTCAAGTGGCGCTAAATTTGTGACCTACTTTGTTTTATTTCCAAATTACATCTTTTCGGCACAGAAGCTAATTTAAACTTGGTTCAAAATATTTTAAATAAACATTATAATTTCTGATTTTCTTCAAATTAATTTTGAAAAAATGATAATTGATATTTAAAAGAATTTCAAACTGAGATTTTCTTTTCTTTTTTTTATAAAATGGAAAAAAAAATGGTTGCCCTGAGCGATTATCTGCCAATTTTGCTGACTCAAAAAAACAAGATTTTTAACGAAAATTTGGGACGTGCTAGGAACGATTAATAAAATGTAAAAAAATATCACAAAAACCCTTTGATCTTTCCTCTTAATAATACCATAAACATTTAGACGATAATATTTTGTTTTTGTCAAGTTTGGCGTCTTTTTCATCATGCTATGCTCTTTTTTAGCGATCTCGTGGAGGTACCAAACTTATGGAAATAAGATTTGTGATCTTTTTTTTATGTTTATTTTGTTTTCAGCTTCAGATCATCGGAGTAATAAATAAAATGCAAGTAATAATAACTAAAGAAATAGGAGTAATAATTATCAAGTTGTTATTCTGGGAACAAGTGAAGATACTATGTGATTGTCTGCAACACTTATTGTATGTCTTTATAATGAAAGTAAAGTCAACTGTAGAATGCATCGTGACATCTTACCCCTGTCAAATTGATAAAAAAAATCCTTTTTCTATGTTAACTTGAATTAGAATCAAGTTGTTCTTAGAAGACAATCTGCCAAAAGCCTTGTTATTTCACGTCAACAGGGAAGACCTATTCCAGTGTTTGACAAAATTAGTTCACCGAAATCATCCACTCCTTTTTATAATGCCATGACCGGGAGGGGGGTACTTTCTAATGATGACCAATCATGGCAAACTGCTGCATTTCCATTTCTGTCCGGCCTCATCCAAGAAAACCTATGTTATTTTGCGCTGACGTCCATACGGCAAAAACATCTGTAGGTGTATCGGATTAAGTTTTCCGGGACCTCTAAATAGTTTGGATAAAAATGTATAGCTGATAATACGTTTTCAACAATATATATAGCTGGTAATATTTTGTTTTCAAAAACGTATTGCTGGTAATATTTTAAAAATATATTGCTGGTAATAATGTTATCATTTTTTCTAGGATTTATTATTGGTAATATTTTTTACAAAGTATTTCTGGTATTAAAACCTATTTTTACACTTTCATAGTGTTTTGAAACCGGTGCTACCACATCAGCATGAACCTGGGAAAACCAGAAATTAAGAGGTGGGTTTACGCTCCGCAAATCCTCCTGATCATTGTCCTTTCTGTCGGACGGAGTTTATCGTCTTACCCAGGACGTGAATGTAGTCTATCGTTATACCTAATTAATCAATACAAAAGACCTCGGCTTATTTATCAAAGTCTTTATCTATGAAGGCAACTCTTTTGAAGTCGTTGTTATGTTGGCCAGGCTCACTCATTACTATAAAGGTCCGCAGTATCCCTGTTTGAATGACTTGAAAAAGGACACCAAGACCGATTGTGCAAACGCTACAAAGACAACATGAATGACAACCTAAGGTAGTGACATTTCCTCTAGCGAACCGAGCCGCCAAATTAGGACCAATAATAATGCCAACTCTTCTTTGGATCTTTTCAAGGAGTTCATGGTAAATAGCAGGAGCGCCGGACTATATGTGGCAACAATATTCAAAGCATGGACGAATGGTAGACATGTAAGATAAGTTTTAAAGAGAAAAATTGTCTCACCCGACACAGTGGACCGACTTTCTTAGCAGCTGATCTGGCAGTGGATTCAATATAGTCTTTGCACTTCATAAGAACTTAAAACCGAGAAGGCGCAATTAGTCACATTCCTAGAACAGTCTCTTGAAAAGGTAGAGGATAGTTCGTGGACATTTTTCCTGTATCTTTAGTAATGAATCGTATATACAAGTTCTACTTGATATCCGGGGTAAGTTTATGGTTCAATAGTCTCTCCAGGCTCGAGACGTCCCCGAGGGAACATCCATTTATCGTGACCGATGGTAATTCGTCGTCTGTCAGTATTGATGGAATGTAATTTGTTTTTCGGTGCATTGAATGTAACAAGCCAGTTCTGAGAAAGTTCTGAGAAAGAGAGATAAATTGGATGAGAGATCAGCTAACAATCTCTGGTTATCAGAATCTTTAGAGGTGCACTTCAATATCGCCGCATCATCAGCATAGATATTCACAAATCATCTAACTATACTCTGAGGTATATCATTTATATAAAGTAAAAAGAGGGTTGATTAGAGAGGTGACCGCTGGGGACACCTGCGTTGATTATTAGTGCCCTGGAGGGCTGATAGTATTAATGGGGACTTTCGTCCCAAGCATTTTTTTTTTTTTGAAGTAGAGTAGAACGTAAACATCTTGATTATGTCATTATTTTCATTTCAAGTTGCATGCTCTATTTTAGTCGTTGCTGCTTTTTTAAAGCCGTCAAAAGATGTTGTTTCTGTTATCACGTACAGTTATTTGTCTGTGATACCGTAACGTTACCCTAGGAACTTGGAAGAAGAATAGTCCTCAGTAAAACTTAAAGACTTCATTCGCGCGAAATCATTTTTAACTACTAATCCGAGAAAAGTATACTGCTAACAGTTCATATATATATATATATATATATATATATATATATATATATATATATATATATATTTAATGGGTTGACGCCATGAATTACACCCATATGATTTGACGAGGCAAGGATACGCTCTTCAAAACCTACATTTATTGTAAAAGATTATAAAAGCCACATCATTGTCGCCTCAAGTTTTAGCTGAATCGGTTCACCTGTCTACAAATCTCGTAATCAATCGAACACACTCACATCCAAGTAGTAGTCGAATAAAAATGAATTGAATATTGTTATCCCGAGAAACGCAAAAATTGCATTGCTGAGTTAATGAATCTTGATCGCCAATATATGATTATATTATATTCTTATTATATATATACATATATATATTGTGCGTATATATGTATATATATATATATATGTAATATATATATATATATATATATATATATATATATATATATATTAGACACATATATATATATATATATATATATATATATATATATGGGTAAAATAGCAGGACAAACTGGGTTCTATAGCCTTGGATGACAACTGGAGAAGGACAACTCTGAATTCAAAACCTGCGGAGGGTCGTTTGGGAACCTTGTGGCATTCGGTGCACCAGGTCTCTGTATTCGTCCCTTCAAAAAGTGTGGATGGTCCTGCACGAGGCCTTCACCACTAATAATCAAATCTCATGTGCCGGTGTCGGGCTGTCGGTTTCCTGGAAACTGATCTGCTTGAACCTCATACGTCGAAACTCGACGGGAGAGTCGACTATTTTATATATATATATATATATATATATATATATATATATATATATAGTTTTTGAATGTCATATTTAGTGGATACACATGTTTGACTAGATATCTCAAATTTAAATAGTATAATTTTTTATAAGACACTCAATGCACAGGCTGGTATATGTAGATTCGCATTCTTTATATGCATTCGTGTCTTGTCAAAGTAAATATAATATATATATATATATATATATATATATATATATATATATATATATATAAGGATGGCTATAATTTCATAGGAATTAATGTCGTCAAGGCAATCTATGCATTGAGCACTTTACTGAGAAGGTAGTGTTTGCTTTTAGAACTTTTGCCACATTTTGTAATGATTAAGTGTATTTAGGCCTTTTGGCAAGTTGTCCGTTGGTTTCACCAACGGTTTCAGTTATTTTTTAATATATATATATATATATATATATATATATATATATATATATATATATATATATATATATATATATATATATATGTATGTGTGTGTGTGGGGGTGCGTTAGTGTGTGTGCTATATATATATATATATATATATATATATATAATTGTTATGGTCAATCGCAATAATTCAGATTATATTGACAAAACCAAAAGATGCTATCTTTGAATATTATAAGGAATAAAAACATTAAACTGAGTTTCCTTTTTAACTTAATGCATTTGAATCCGCTCTTATATAATCAATCTTCTGGCATCCCACTGACGGTATTGAAATTCTACTCCTTAATTTCATTCACCTAAAAATTAGATATTTCCTGTCGAAGCAAAAGTTATCATTAAACGAAGAGTTTGACCAATACTGTGTTAGTTATTTCGTGTATTTTTTACTTTCTATTATGCATTGGAATTCAGGAAAAATTTGATTAACGGCGAGAATGAATTACAGAAATGTTTCGGATAGAATAGAGCAATTATATTGATTTTTTTATATGTCTCTGAGAGAGAAATGGAGAAAGAGAATAAGAATTGAGAGAGATTATGATTCTTATTATTTATGTGGTACGATGATATTATTATTATTATTATTATTATTATTATTATTATTTTTGGCGTTTACATGTTTCTTTCCGGATTCCCGCCCAGGGAACTAAAGTTAGAAATTGCATCATGACACTTTCCACTGACAAAAAAAAAATTACATAGATAAAGCCCTTCGTAAAGTGTGGGCTGTAATTGTCAGAACAATTTGTTGTATCTCTTTGAGGCATGGACTTCCAGGAATCCCTTTAATTAGTTTACTGGAATCTTTTCCAATCAATCCTAGGGCTCCAACTACAACAGGGATTGTTGATGTTCCCATGTACCACATTTTTGAGATTTCTATTTCAAAGTCCTTGTGTGACACTATTTGGCATGCTAGAAAGAAAGAAGAAAAAAGAGAAAAGGCGAGAATTAAATTTAGGTGATAAGAAGCCATCACGAACAGGAAACTAAGCGATGTTATTTTTCTAACAAAGAAAAGTGGTAAAATCTTTATTTCCATTGTCGAGAAAGGAAGATACTGGATTTAATCTGATTTATGTTACGGGGCGGCGAGTAAGATATATCCAATCTGCACATGGCAATGATTTCAAGTTGCTAAGAGACAATGCTGATTAAGCACGCACTGACCGAAACCAAAATGTCCGATTGGATCAACCGCAGAATTACAAAAACTAAACCATTAGCTATCTACGGAAAAGTCGTTTGGAAAAAGCATCTGTTTATTGTCGGGACTGGCTATGATAGCGAAACTATTTTATCGGAACAGTTAATTAGCAACAGAATGCAAATACGTCTAATTGACCACCCACTTGTTTGGCGAAGGCCCCGGGTGATAAAGTCCAAGTGACATTTGCCTAAGATAAGAGACCAAGGGTTCATGGTCGGGCAGAAGGAAAGAAAGAGAAAGAAAAGAAAAAGAAAAAAAGAGAGAAAGGAAGATAATTTTTTTTCTTTGAGCAAGATTTTTTAAACCGAGGCTAGTCTGGCCACACCCACGCCGCTGAGCGCCCATTGTCTGAATGGTGGCATGAGCGTTAGGCGGAGGTAATCATGTGAAGTAGGAGGGGAGGCCTGTTGCGCCACCCTGAAGGGATAGGTGTGAGATGCCACTGTGAGAGCGAGGGGAAGCCCGTTGACATCCTCAGAGGGTATGGTGAGATACCAATATGAGAACAGAAGAAGGTTGGAGGACGAAAAGACTTCCAAAAATGAAAAATGATAAATTTTCCTGACCGAAAACAAAGAAGTGGATTGTGAATTTAAAATTATCAAGGAACCTCAAACCCCGACAATCCCACCCCGGCTTTGGTCGGCGTCCATATAATCAGAGTCGCAGCGAGTGAAAAGCAGTTGAGTTGAGTTCCAGTTCCAGTTAAGTTCCAGTTAGTTGCAGTGAGCTAAGAGCTCTGAAGACCCGCCTCGCAGATAACTGACTTGAAAGATTCCACGCAAATCACGACTCATCTTCTAACCAAGAACAATTTATTTTTGAAGAACGACTTAGACTCACACCACTAAAACAAGTTTTACGAATATCGCCTGAAGATACACCAAGAACAAGTTTCTTAAAGAAGAAACAACTTAAGATGTTAAGACTCGCCTAACAAACACAAAGTGTCACGAATCCATATAGTGGGTTCGGAAGAAAAAGCAGTCCTGTATTTAGCAACCAGATATAAAGTATTGTTATACTTTTTTTTAACACATTTGAACTTTTCGAGTTATTATTTTATTTTATTTTACATATACTTGTGCGATATCACCCTTGTTCGAACTCGACTTGCATTACGGCCCGGCGACTGATTGATACCTAAGATCAAATCACAACGTGAGTAGGTTAGACTACAAATCAAAGCAGTTACTTCGGTAACCAGGCGTTGGATGCGAGCTGGGAACGACAAAGCTGATACCTAATCTAACCAGATTCCCATCCGAATCAGCAAAAGGTTAAAACGTCCCATTTGGTGTCGCGACCAATACCAAGTCACATTGGTCGTCACGCGGCCAGGCAGATGTCACGATTGGCGCAGCGACGCCGGAGGACGTCACACTTGTATTTTGACAGCTTTTTGAATATTTTCAAAGATACATTGCAATCTGCAGGACTGCCATATCAATAAGGCACTTTTTTGTGATCTCTAATAACAATGTCTGGGCGGTTAGCTTTGATTGTTCTATCAGTGTGTAATGTGTAATCCCATAGAATTGTAACAGGTCCTATCTCCGTAAGCGGGTCTGGGTGGTGATCATACCAGTTTCTTTCAGTTTCCTTCCCGTAGAAGTTGCAGATTTTCCAGTCCAGATATTGGCAGACACTGTCATGCCGGGTTTTATACTCAGTGAGTGACAAGATCGTGCAACCTGATACAAGATGATCAATCGTATCTGGATATTTTTTGGGTTGACACAATATTTTAGTATATGTGTTTGATAATTCCTGGTTAACAAGCATTGGTCATGTGCAGCAAGGATAAAACATTCAGTTTCAGCTTTCAACCCTGTAGTACGTAGCCACTGATGGGTACGGGTTTTGTCTACGACAGCTTGTTTGGTACGGGCAGTGTATTAGCCATGAAGCGGTTTATCTTGACATTGTTTTGTATCTGGTCGGTTGCATTTTCTTTGCTTTCTTTTTTAAGTATTTTGCAGCATCAGCCGGTGTGCTGTACTTGTATTTCTGCGCCCATTTTTATCTCAATTTTGAATTTGTTGACCTCCTTTATTACGGAGTAAAGACGCTTACTACTTTCATGTTCCTTGACACATACCATCCAGTCTTCTGTAGTTTTCAAGTATCTTTGGAGGCCAATTGTTGTAGTTTTGTAGGACAGTTCTAGTTGAACTAATCCTCTGCCTCCTTCGGATCTGGGCACATACGGACGATCAACATCAGCTTCGGGATGATGCATGCGGTAGCATGTGAGAAGCTTTCTCGTTTTGTCGTCCATTCGCTTAATTTCAATTAAGGACATTAAAGCTGTTTTGCACCACAGTGACAGCCAAGGTGTTTATGGCTGATATTCTGTTTTTTGAGATTAGATCGTATTTAGTACCAGACGTACACGCCTGTAGTATTCTTTTCTTATTTTTTCCTTCATTTGGGGGTGTTGTATGCCATCTCCTTCGTTAATTCCTAGTTACGTATACGCTTCATCATGCGCCAGTTCTTTAATCTTTGTGACAAAATCTAACTCTATTAAGGGTGTTTCTGTAATTCTACCTTTCTTGAATGTTACTTTTGCATATTTATCTAATTCAAAGTCCATAACTATGTCGTCACTGAAGTATTTTACCATATTGAGGAGGCCATTCAACTCATTGTCGTCTTTGGCACAGAGTTTGAGATCATCCATGTAGAGTAGGTGATTGAATATTTTCTTATTTATTTTATAACCATAGCTACTGTTGTTCAGTTCATGTGTAAGGGGATTAAGGACAAACAAAACAGAAGGGGTGACAGAGAGTCTCCTTGAAAGATTCATCGTCGGATATTCAGTCGTTTGGATATGGAGATGACTCCATTTTGAATTTGTTGACCTCCTTTATTACGGAGTAAAGACGCTTACTACTTTCATGTTCCTTGACACATACTATCCAGTCTTCTGTAGTTTTCAAGTATCTTTGGAGGCCAATTGTTGTAGTTTTGTAGGACAGTTCTAGTCGAACTAATCCTCTGTCTCCTTCGGATCTGGACACATACAGACGATCAACATCAGCTTTGGGATGATGCATGCGATAGCATGTGAGAAGCTTCTCGTTTTGGCGTCCATTCGCTTAATTTCAGCTATAATCCAGTTAAAGACATTAAAGCTGTATTGCACCACAGGGACAGCCAATGTGTTTATGGCTGATATTCTGTTTTTTGAGTTCAGCTCGGTATTTAGTACCCGGCGTACACGCCTGTAGTACTCCTTTCTTACCTTCTCTTTCAGTTGGGGGTGTTGTATGTCATCTTTTTCGCTAATTACTAGGTACTTATAGGCTTCATCATGTTCCAGTTCCCTAATCTGTGTGACAAAATCTAAATCTATCAAGGGTGTTTCTGTACGTCTACCTTTCTTGAATGTTACTTTTGCACATTTACCTAACCCGGAGTCCGTACCTATGTCGGCACTGAAGTATTTTAGAATATTGAGGAGGCCCATCAACTCGTTGTCGTCTTTGGCAAAGAGTTTGAGATCATCCATGTAGATTAGGTGATTGAATATTTTCTTATTTATTTTGTAACCATAGCAGTTTATGCGTAAGGAAGATTAAGGACGAACAAAATAGAAGGGATGACAGAGAGTCTCATTGAAAGATTCCACGTCGGATATTTAGACGGTTGGATATGGCAGTGCCTCTGCTGTGACTAAGGCATAGTTTGGTGTTCCATATCCCCATGCTGTGCTTAAGGAAATTTAACACCACAGGGGAAACATTATACATTTCCAAATTCTTAAGGATCCAAGAATGTGGAAACTATCAAAGGCTTTACGATAAGTCTAAGATTTATAGGTCGTCACCTGCAACTTTTCAGGATCATTTTATTTTTCAGTAATTGATCTTTGCAGCCATATGGACCTCTTCTGCATCCCTTCTGTTCCAGGGGAAGAATGCTGTTTGTTTCGAAAAAGGAATAATTACGGTTCGTCAGGACAGACGTGATCAACTTATACGTTGTAGAGAGAGATGTTATCGGTCTATAATTTTTCGGGTCGTCTGTTTCAATTGTTTTTGGCATGAGGTATGTAATACCTTCAGTAATCTATTTCGGGATTTTATTGGGATTATTTACAAGCGTTGATAATGTTTTTGCAAGGATTTTATGGATAGATGAGAGATGATAGTGCCAGAAATTGTGCACCTTGTCATTTCCTGGGGATTTCCATTTTTGGCATTTCGTTAGAGCTTGCCTAACATCATCTGTGGATATATTTTCCCATTCTTGCAGAGGTGTATCCAGCATTCGTTCTTCTTCACGTCGGATCCATTCTGCATTTGGGTTATATTCCTTTGGGCTGCTCCAAATATTTTTCCAAAATGTCTGTACATTATCATTCGATGGTGGCCTTTCGACATGTATAGGTGTTTTTCCAATTTCCCTGTAAAATTTCTTAAGGTCCGTTTGGAATATTTTATTTTGGCTATAGAAAATACAACGTTTTTCGTATCGTCTTGTTCTCTGTGCCTTTAGCTGAAGTTTCTGCTTCAGCATTTCCCTGATTAATGGAATGTCAATTAGGGATTTAATTTTATATTTCCGCTTGATCTTTTTGCATTTACGTGTGGAAATATTAGGGTTTCTGGTGAGCTTATCTAATATAGAAATCTCACATCTGATTTGTTTTATTTCTCGTATCACTTGTTCTTTCCAAGCTGACTCTCTATGTCTGTTAATTATATTTATTGTCTTGGCCCCAAGCTTCCGAGTCGCTGCTGAAGTTGTTGCGTATTTGACGTTGTTAACTTCTGTGATGTTCCCGATGGTTTATCTGTTAACAGTGTTTCCAGAGCAGCGTTGTATATTTTGACGATGTGCTTGTTGGAATTCGTCATATGGATTTTGGGGAGCTGGTCTCTATCTGACAATTGTATGAAAGTTACTCTGCTGAGTACTTGGATTACCTGGTTTTTCGCTTCGGTGATTTCAGCTTTGTGGTTTTCAAGGAATTCTAACTTAATGTACCTGGAGTCATCTTCAGTGACAGTGTCTGGAGAACTACAGGTTGTGTTTAAGGTAGAGTCTTTGATTTTATTTTCTGGGAGATTATTTCGTATTTCGTTGGTGGGGGGGGAGAATTTCGTATTTGATTTCGTTAATTATCGAATGCTTTATTTCATCTCCTTCTCTAATTCCTAGGTACCTATAAGCTTCTTCTTGTTGCAGTTCCCTACCCATTGTAACAAAATCTAGATCTATTGAGTGCACTTCTGTAATTCTAATTTTTGGGAGTATTAGTTTTACACATTTATTTAATCCGAAATCCATACTGATGTCGTCACTGAAACATTTTACAGCATTGAGGAAATCATTGTCGTATTTGGCAAATGGTTTGAGATCATTCATGTAGAGTAGTTGATTAAATACTTTCTTGCTTACTTTGTATTTATAGTTATTATTGTTTAGTTCATGAGAAAGAGGGATTAAGGACAGACAAAAGATACTAGGATTATTTTCATTGTCAATAGTTGATCTTTGCAACCATAGGAACCTCTCCATGGCAGAACGTTGTTTTAATCGAGAAAAGAGTAAGTAAATTTCGTCAGGACAGATCAATTTATATATGGTGTACAGACATATTATTGGCCTATAATTTATTTGATTAACTGTTTCACCCGTTTTTGGTAGGAGATATAAAACTTTCTGTGATCATTCTCGGACTTAGATTATTAATTGGCGCTGATAAAATTTGCGAATGGGTTTTATAGATTTATGACAGATTATAGAACAAAAAATAGGGTACCTTATCATTTCCTGGAGATTTCCTTTTAGGAATTTCGTTAGAGATTGCCTAACATTATTCTTAGTTATATATGCTCATTCTTGTATATGTTTGTTCTTTATTCTTTCGTTCTTTTTCGTTTAATCCATTCTACATTGGTAGTATATTCATTTTGACTGCTCCAAGTATTCTCCCAAAATGCTGACACTAGTTTTTGTCTCCTATAACTGCTTTTCCAATTTTTCAGTAAAATTTCTTGAGGCCCGTTACTTATTTTATCAATTGAACCTACAACGCTTTTCATATGATCTTGTTCTATGCATATTATTATTATTATTATTATTATTATTATTATTATTATTATTATTATATTACATGCGGTGTACCTATTATTTATTTCATTGAAAATATATTTCCTGATTTTACTATAGACAAAGAATATCAACGCGCGATCATCTGTTCCAACACAAAGAAATGTTTTGTTAGATATAATGTCAGCGGTGAAGAAATTTTCATTGATTCAAGGTATTTAAATATTTAAGGTGACTTGATATTTTATTTATACATGATATTCTTCAAATAAAAGTACTTTGCTGTTTAAATAAACCATTTAAGTCATTTTGCTGATTTTTTTTTTCCTTTACGGAAAGTTTTGTTGAACAAGCAATTTAAACAAATCGAGAGTAGAAATTAAATGATTGTTTCCCCGGCAGATATTGGATTGGCTAAAAAAACATTATTCTGCATTATAGTCAGATGGTATTACAAGTATTTATTTTTAAAGAATTCCATTCAAAAACATGCCATTTTATTGTATTGTGAACAGTGGCCATACCTGTTAGTATTTTTTAATTGCCAGCAATGGTGTATTTTCGTATATTGAGTGTAACATTAGAAATGGCGAAAATATAAGCCAATTTGGGGGCAAACATATTCTATATAAAAATAAGACTTACGGACAAAAAATAAGATTGACCCGTCATAAATCCTACACGACCGTGTAGACCTGCTCAAGATGATAAACAATCAAATCAATACACTATTTGAGATTAATCAACATTACACAACATAGGGAAGAGAAGGAAAGAGAGAGTCAGTATCCTCAATACTATCAAAAGTAAGCGTTAATCGTTTTGATGTTTGATTTCTATACAGATTAAACAAAAATAAACTGACTTAATTGAATTCAAGCAGTTAGTGAAACTAATTATGACGGCTAATACGAAGCGGATACTTCACAAAGTTGAATACATGACCTTTCGTTAAATCGAGAGACAGCCAAACTGTAAATATTTCCCCATCCATGTGTTTTCAAACCCGTTGCAATACTCAGAAGATATATGTTGTGCATCTATGTTATGTCCCGTGTTGTGGAACATAGATTATTTTAAATCAACCTTCCAATTTGGTCATCCAAAACGACCTCAAGTTTCAAAATGAAAATGTTCACTCTTGAACCTATCAAACTTACGAACAATCTTCTCGGCTATGGAACTTTCTTCATAAATGGCATCCATTCTTTTTGTTGTTTGTACAGAGATTTTACTTTTCATTTCGGAAACAAAATTTGCATTAAATGACAAAAACGCATTACTTTGACCTCTGTTTTCTTTTAAACATAAAAATACTTTAAATACAAAATCTGCACACGAATCCTGATGAAAGACATGTTGAAGCGTCACACTTAGATTATGTATAGATATCATAAATTTCAGTCAATAAGTAAAACAGAATCACATGTTCAAACGCCCACTTCTAAAAAATGTTACGAACTTTTGTCCGAAATTATTATTATTATTATTATTATTATTATTATTATTATTATTATTTATATTTTTCCACTAGACGTACTTATCATTTATTTAGGGGGTACGGAAGTGGTAACAAGTTTTCAAAGAATTCCAGAATCCTTTATGGATTAATTTCTGAAATTTATAGTCTCAAAAGTTTTTTCCGATCTATCAATTCTTGCAAATTCGAGATTTTTCGGTGGAAGGGGGATGTTCTGATGGTCAAATTATTAAAGGCACTACAGTCAGATTGATGTTTTCCAGATTTTTTAATGCGAAATTTGAATTCCATCTCCTCATTTAAAGCTTTCTTTTTTCCATGCCATTATTATTTTATGTTTAAAATCAATTGCGTATTTCCTAGGAAATAAATATCTTCATCAAATAACTCTTTTTATTTTATCCTTTATAGAAGAATGTTCTACATTCTCCTAATGGATAATTAACGTTTCTTCTTTAGCTATAAAAGACATTTGCCATTTTTATCAATATTCATCTCCACCTAATTGGACTTAATTTTTTTTTTTTTTTTTTCAATTGCTATTCTAAAAAAAAATCTGTTTGGAGTCTTTTAAAGACGGGCACGGTTTTTTGTCGGCAATTTTTATTTATTGGACTTATGTGTCTTTCATGGAAACGGATTCCTTCCCAATTTTACTTTCTTTTTTCTTTGATTTGTCCCTTCCCTTTTATTGTATCGTTGTATGCCTGTATCAATCCACATACTAAATGAAGATGGAAAAGAAGTGATCAAAATGAAGATACAAAGAATATATAAAGGAGAAAAAGTGGGAGAAAAGGAAGTTATGGTAATAAATTGAAAGTAAACAACTTGAAAGAAAAATCAACTTTACTTTGAAAAAATATTTGATTATTATCGCAAGTAAAAATTATGATCCATTTCTTACTAAATATATACCATATTATATACCATAATAGATACCATAATATATACCATAATAGATACCATAATATATACCATAATATATACCATAATAGATACCATAATAGATACCATAATATATACCATAATAAGATTATTAAAAAACGGAACAAAGATGCAATTAAAATAGAAATTGTTAAATGAATGAAAAAAGGGTTATAATTTCATATATATTAATAAATCAAGCATTGAAAGTATCTTCAAGAAAATAAACTGCATATGATTAGGATTGAACATAGTGTGTGATTATTTGAATTACCAACGATTTGCTGACAATATTTTACTAATATCAGGATTAATAGCTGGATTACAAGTTTATAAAAGGATGTAAATTTCTAAGAACTAAAACTAAATTAATATTCATTTGTAACGAGATAAGAACGGGCATAAGAAGATCTGGAAAGGGCCATTTACTTAGCGAAGATTCTAAAAAGAGGGAAAGTTTCTATTCACAGAAAAATGATCAAGTTCATCGTGCGTAATTTTATTAACATTATACTTTATAATTCTGTAGATTTATTTTCTTCTAAAATAGTCTGTTAGGGGTTCCAAAACTTGAAAGTGTCTAAAACCTGTCAGGGTCGAAAGAAAGAGGGAGAAAGAAAGAGGATGAAAAACGATATTAGAAAGAAAGAAACAAACAAACAAACAAGACGAAAGAATTAGGGGGAAAAAAGATGGGTGGGGGAGAAAGAGGATGAAAAGTGAACTTAAAAATAAAGAAACAAACAAACAAAAAAAGAACGAGCAACCGAAAAAACAAAAAAAGAAAAAAAGAAAAAAGAAAGAAAGATGGTAAAGAAAACGGGCGAAAGACTATCTTGAAAGAAAGAAAGAAAGAAAGAAAGAAAGAAAGAAAGAAAGAATGTAATAATTATACTAGAAAAAAAACTAATAATGAAATACTACCAAAGACACTAAGGAAGACACAAAGAACGAAACAAACCAACAAAGAAAGCAAGAAAGAAAGTATGAAATAAATGCGGATGAATCCGCATTTTTCGTGGGAGATTAATGTAAATCAAATTTTATGAAGCCCACCATACTTGCTAATATTTAATTCTGGTATTTGCAACAAAAGACAGGTTGCAATGCCAAGAAAAACTTAAAACTAATATAATAAATGGATTAAAAGAAAAACTCATGTCAATTCGAAATGGTGGAAAAGGAGCGTGCCGTGATGGTGATGACAAATATTCACTTCCCCAGACTAAGAAAGTCAAAGATTCAAAAAAAAAAAATGGGAATTCTATGATAAAAAAGAACTAAAACTAAATAGAAAAGGCAAAACAAACCAAAAGAACTTTTGTTTAAAATGGTGGTCATTCTTGGCGAGGAACGTGCATCAATGAAAGGAGGAAAGTGTTAGCAGTCAAAAAAGATACTCGAGCGTTTGCCGATCAAATAACGAGACGTAAATATTGGCTTTTCGATTGAAAAGTGGAAAAAGAAGCAGATAAGATGTTGTTGAGTGAAGTGAATGATTTGTTTTTGCTGGCCTCTTGCCTTGTAAGTAGTAGCTGATTTGCCCTCTTCCACTATGGCGAGAAGCTGAAGGCTAAATATGGGAATAAATGATGAACAGAGGCGGTCAAAAAGAAATGAAGGAAAAGAGAGGGAGGAATGAAACTTTGAAAGAATTACAAAAGAAATAATCACTGGTTTCAAATAAGAAAGAAAATCAATTGATGGGAAAACGAAGTCAACTTGCGAAAGTAGTGGACAGAGAATGATGGGTAAAGTTGTCGCGGTTTTTTGTAACAAAGTTAAACAAAAAGAAAATAAGAAAGCACAAAGAATAGAGCAAAGAAATGAAAAGAAGGAGAATGGAGGAAACAGAATGTGAAAAATAAAGATTATAGACAAACAGAGGAACATTGAAAGGAAAGAAAAAAAAGCAGAGTGAAAAAAAATGAAAGAATGAAACAAATAAAAATATTCTTAAAATAAATGTTTAGCAAAAGGAGAATAAACTAATATATAAATTCGAATAGGAAAACGGAAATATGTACCAAGAAAAAACGATTAGAAGAAAGAAAGAAGAGAAAATGAGGAAAGAATATATGAAAGGGTGAATAAATACAAATTAAAATCAAAATAATAAGAAAAAAATGGGTGTAAATCAAGAAAATAAAGAACGGACAAACGAATGAAAAAATAAACAAATGAAATAATAAACGAAAGATAAAAGCATTTAAAGAAGAAAGAAAGAAAGAAAGAAAGAAAGAAAGAAAGAAAAAGAAGAAATGAAAGAAATAAATAAATAAAGAAAGAAAGAAAGAAAGAACAAGCGAAAAAAGAAAGAAAGAACGAAAGAAAGAAAAAAAGAAAGAACAAACGAGAGAAAGAACAAAAGAAAGAAAGACAGGTAGAAATTAGAAAATTTTAACTCAGGACATAAAAAAGAAAAAAGAAAACATGGTGCGAAAAGTAAATTTAAAGCAATTTATTGAATAGGACATAAAAACAGAAAAACAATAAAATAAACATCTGATTCCAGTTGCCTTGTGTCTTCTTAGTCTTTGGCATTCTGTCGAGCAGCCGAGAAAGGCGTTAATTTGCCCGAAATTTCTTGACGGCATTCATTCGCTATATTTATTTGTTTGTTGCTTGGCGGCAGAGTTCATTCAAATGCTGCCAAATTCGACATCCATGGAACTAGCTCAGGTCCTGCTATTATTTTGAGGAAAGGCAATTTTCCATGCACTAATAAAATTCTTGGAGCAAAAAAAAAAAAAAAATTGTAGATATTTTCGACAAAAAAATTCTCCACATGACCCGGAATTCTCAGACGGAATTTTGACATACAAACGAGAACATATATTAATCTAGTTAAGCGTTGCTTAGATGTGGTACAAGGCCGGAAGTATGGAGCACGTAGTGAAGATCGGAATCACTACTCAGTCACAATATGTTCTAGCAAGACAAGCTTGCTAACCATTACACCACGCCGAGGTGCTCACAAACGAGAATATATATACGACATTTGATTTGCGTTTTTGTTCGGACTTCAAGGTTCTAAAATTAAAATGCTGAATCATCGACTGATAAGGGTTAAATATTATAAAAGCAAAAATTGCCGTCTTGCAATTCTTATCAATTTCATTTCATAGATCACACATTGATGTACAGGGTTAGATTGTGATTGACTAATTACTCTAATTTATGAATTTTTACTCTATTGAGACAAATTAGCAAATAACTAGACGCCTACTACAGAGCAATGATTAGAAAGGTTGTCAGGTCGATCAGATTTGTTGTGTTGGCATTTCAGCTTATATAGGTTGCGCTGCATCTTGAAAATTGTGCCTAACCTCATTAAATACATTGGAAACAAGAGCGTCAGAATTTTGTCTGTCATTTGTTCTTAAAGTGAGGTGATATGTTGACGGTAACGTTAATATTAGCCTTTTTTTGAATGGAAATATTCGGCCTTCACTGTCAAGGCAACCAGAATTACCGTTGGTCGAAAATGTGAAAGTCTTTTTATTAATCCTACGTTAGTCATCCTGGATTTCCGAAAATGGGTAGCCCCCTGGGTTGTTTATAAGCCCCAATACAAAAATGCTTATAGTGTTACAATTATGTAAAATATTGCCGTACTGCTGTAAAAATAACCTAACAGGCAATGTCCGTTACAATGTACATGGAATCAAAACTTGAACTGAAGATATAATTATTCATCGAAAGGAAAATTATAATACATTTTATACATATATTCATGTTGCAAATTGTAGGAGAAAAACACCACACAATAATAGAGAAAAGTTTTATGAAAAATAGCCATGAATAGAAACATTATCTAAACTCATAATTACAGAACTGAAAGAGCAATACACACACACACACACACACACACATACATATATTGTCATCCACAGACAGACTGCTTCGCTGTATCACAGTTCATCAGTGTGGCTGGACGTCCGGTTGTCTCCAACTAGATTCGAAACTCGACTGAATTGGCGTCATTCGGGAGATTCTACCACTAAACCGTTGGCACACGGTAGGGATGAAGGTGAATTTAAGTGTATTTATTTTTAGATGAACGCACAGTGACTGAGAGAACTCAATTCGATTTACCGAAGAGTCTTGCATTATTAGCCGTAATAGTCACTGTTTACTAACTCACACTTCCTCCCCAGAGAGATCAAACGAAATCATTTTTTCAGGAGCATATATATTGTCATCCACAGACTGTTTCGCTGTAACATAGCTCATCAGTATTTAATTTAAGCGTATTCATTTTTAGATAAATACATAGTGACTGAGAGAACTCGATTCGATTTACCGAAGAAGACAACTTGCATCTGTCTCCCACGACAACTGCGCCACACGACGTGCCACACACACTCACTGAGCGAGGATAGTAATGGCAGGAAGCAAAAGACAAGGTCAACTAGGAATTATGAGTACATTAAAAATTTTGAGGTAACAAAACAACCCATATGACTATGGTATGGTTAATACATTTTTTCTTGAAATTAGTTTCCCGAAACCCAGGACTTGTTATTGTACTTTCCAGCATTTATAGTGTTTTTCTTTCTAATGTTTTGTTCGAAGTAGATAGAAACGTCACCATCTTGATTACAGCGTTTTTTTTTCTACGAATTACATGCGCTATCAATTTGAGTTGTTGGTTTTGAAAGTCTAGAAGTGATGTGGCGTCAACGATTTGGTATAGTTCTGTGTAATTCTCTAGAGCTAATTCGCGAGTTTCGATTCACAGGCATCACTCGTTGGCAGTCATTTTTAATCGATGTTCTCATAAAAGGACTATACACAGCTGAGAGTTTAGATAAATTTGAACTAGTTTGGTTCTATGTATAAAATCCATATGAAATTGTTGATCTAACGAGGTTAAGATCAGTTCTTGATTTTCTAAATTAATATTTAGCTTCTGTAGCATTTTCGAAGGATATTTTATATTCAGTTCCTCACATCCTACCCTAAAATCGTCCATAGACTGAGACATTTGAAGTATTGCATATCTGTTAATTCCAGATCCTGCATTTTTTATTATGGATTCAATCTATGTGTTCTTCACAAAACTTCATTCTAATTCTAGATCCCAGTTTCTATTTTTAGAAAGGTTTATCTTCAGTCCTATTTCTTGAAACATTCCTCATACTAATCTGATGCTTTTTGTTGAAGATCATTCTGATATATATTATGAATATATCTACAGTATCGCCCTTCATCATCAATATGCTAACATCGAGTGGAAACATTAATGCTGTCTTCTAGCCAATTCCAAAAAATACTGTTCATTTTTTTTACATCATCTCAGAATAAGGAAGACATATGCATTCTACCTTCAGATATGATGAGAGAATTTAGCAAACAACTTGAATGTTGATTATTTTTTACTTTTGGAGTAAATTAACGCTATTGCTACGTTTATGTTTACATTTTTCAATGGCCTTATGCCACACCTAATCCTCCGCCAGTAAATACACAACAGTTTTGTGTTCTGAATCGGAAATTTATAAGAAGCATTTCTCGTTTCAAATATCTCATAATGAATTTTTTCATGTCTTAGCGCAATCGTTACCATGATCGTCTAGTAGACCTAAGCGCTTCTGGAGTGGTTTCCCGAGCGTAATAGAATGGAGAAATCAACATTTGTAGCACATTAATTTCAATTAACAAAAAATATGTTTTTCAAATTAGCAACAAAATTATAAATGCTAGCATTGTGATACGATTTTGTACGTAGTTGTTAAAAAAAAAACGGCAAATTTTCAAAATGTTAATTTTTAAAAGTTTATGCAAAATTTGTGAAACACGTGAATGTACAATGCGAATCTTATGCAAGATCTATTAGTTAATGGCAGTAGAAGTGAAAATTTCATGGTTTTTCTATTTTATTTTTCTGGTGAATCATAATTATTATTTTAATCTTCATTCCTTCTTTTTCATTTTATTATGTAAGCTTTCATTGTTTCACTAAAACCAAGTAGAATTTCTCATACACTCATGTCGTAATATCTTGGTCTAACTACAATTATTATAGACCTTTATTTTATTAGGAATTTAAAATTGTTTAGCAGTATGCCTTTTTCAGAAGCGTCTGTTGACCTTGAAGATTAGAAAATAAGATTCAATTGGTGTCATGTAATAGAAGTTAAGACGCTTTAAACAGCATCAATTTGAAAAAGAGACGCTGTAAAACTATGAGGCCAGTGAAAGATCTGAGATGATAAAGACTTGAAAATAAGCCAATGTGTCAAATGGAATTGTTCCATTTTATTAACATCACTGGAAGGTACGTTGCCCAGTTTTAATTGAATATTAGCTTGCTTTTTCACACTAAACTAGTTATAAAATTTCTTCGGAAACAAAGAAGAAAATTGTAACTTTGAATGGGAAGATGACTCAACTAGCGATAGCCAAGTGACTGGGAATTTCCATAATTAGAGTTCAAAGTATAAAGAAAACTTAAATACGACAAAGATTAGACAGGAGAGATGAAAAGAAAGATTTTGAGACAAGTAATGGCTGAAAGCAGTCTTAAAAGGTGACGTTTCACTTAATCTAGTCCACAGAGTATTGTGAATGATCAATTTGAACAAGCGAATAACGGCAGCAAAAGCAACATTAATCTAAAAACGGAATAGAATATTGAACTGTTGATTGACAAATCGATTTGTTTGTTTAACGGCATATCAAATCCTCATGGGTCATTTAATGCTGAAACATAATCTTCAATGATTTGAAACAATAAAAATATGATATTCTGCTTTCACAGTTGAATACATGGTAGATGATACTCAGCTTTTGAACAAATACATGTTTGGGTAGGCATAATTATTAGATGTATTTTATGTTGTAGTTTGATTAATTTATATTTTGGAATTATATATATATATATATATATATATATATATATATATATTTTATATATGGAATAAAAGACAAGAGTAAAACTATTCTTAGCTACTAAGAAGAGTTTTATCTCTTGTCTTTTAATTCATTTAGACCGTTTATAGAATAAAATATAATATATATATAATAATTTATATAATATATACATAATCATATATATATATATATATATATATATATATATATATATATATATATATACATATATATATATATGTGTGTGTGTGTGTGTGTGAAAAGTTTCTCAGAGTTAACTTAATATTTATAAATGTAAAAGACAATAGGAAAACTGTAATGTTTTGTTATTATTAGTTACTTTGCTTAATAAATTCATTCTATTTTTGCCTTGAAAAAAGTCCACATTGGACGAAACGCGTCGGTTACAATTACAGATTTCCTATTGTCTTTTACATTTATAAATATATATTTAAAAATGCTTGTGTGTGCGTGTGTTTGTCTATAAATATATATATAGAGAGAGAGACAAACATATATATATGTGTGTGTATGTGTAAGTAAGTCCGCTCGTAGTAAAATAGACAACTTGCTCAAAGCGTGGTATATAATTATAAATGCTCATCTCTTACCCCTCCGTGATTGACTGCCAGGGACGAAAAATTCACAGTTTACAGATTAAAGATATGGTACCAGGCACCTTCAACTACTTCTGTTTAGTTTATTCAATCAACTTTTGAAAGGCGACCACAAACCAGGAATTTTCTGCACCGCCTCTTGGGTAAATCTAGGAATTTGCTTCAAAGGTGGCTGTGTCCATTAAATTTAAATTGATTCGCTAAATATTTTGGACAGTGAAGCCATTGAAATATCTGCATAACGCCTTCGTCTTCAGCGACGTTTATTTGAAAGTTCAAAATTATCTCTAAGCAGCTATAATAATTATTTCTTAAGGAAAGGTTTAGTGAACTAATCTGTTTGGTCATCTTACTTATTATATAAAACGCAGATTGTGTGTGTGTGTGTGTGCGTGTGTGTGTGTGTGTCAGTATGTTTATATATTGGATCGGATTTCCTAAATTTTTCAACCGATTTCAACAAAACTTCACAGGACTGCGTAAAATTACCTTGCGATGGTTCTGACAGCGCCAAAAATTAGAAAAACACAATTGTTTTTGCACGAAATCAATTTGAAAACACGATAAAACAGGATTGTGTCGCCAGAATGAAAGGGGGACAACTCATATCGAGTTATACTTATTATAAAACCCAGATTGTTTGTGTGTATGTGTGTGTGTCTGTGTTCGTTTATATATGAGATCGGATTTCCTACATTTTTCAACCGATTTCAACAAAATTTCACATATTTTTTGGCAGGTAGTGTTTCTTATTGTCTTGCACATTTTTTCTTTATTTTTACATTCAGAATGCTTTAAAAATTCCATTTACATGACAATTGTTTATAATAAAATTCTATTCAATCGATAGGCTCATAACGATTGAAAACAACTTTTTTGTTTGTGTTTGACCAATTCGTAAAAAAAAAACAAAAAAAAAACTAATTAAGACATGCGTGTCCGTCAACCTTAAACAATAATCTTTGTCAATTTTATTTTTCAGTCTTTATGATGGTCGATACTTGATCTATCTCTTACTGTTACATCCCCGAGCAACGCCGGGCTCTACTGCTAGTTATTACTAAGTAGTGAGTTCAATCATTTCTATGTGCTCCATACTTGTGGCCTTCTACCAAAATTCATCCTGGGTAAGACGTTAAACTACGTCCAGCAGCAAGGCCTCTGATCAGGAGGTTTTGAGGAGCGTGGAACCAACTCTTAATGCCAGGTGTTCCCAGGTTCACCCTGACCCGGGGTGGTAGCACCTGTTAGCGGCCCAGCTATGGGCAAATAGTTAACTATTACCAGCAATACTTTTTTGAACAAAATTATTACAGCAACACAATTTTGAAGAAAAAAACAGATTTTTGAAAAAACAAAATATTACCAGCAATAATTTTTTTTTTGTCAGCATTAAATAACCCATTGAGGTTGATAAAACAAAATGAACCAAACCAATCTAAACCAAAGAATACCTACTCTATTCATACGAATCTATCCTAAAAATGTTGTCGGCATTAAATAACCCATTGAGATTGATATGCCTTAAAACAAAATAAACCAATCTAAAGCAAAGAATACATACTCTATTCATACGAATCTATCCTAAAAATGTTGTCAGCATTAAATAACCCATTGAGGTTGATATGCCGTAAAACAAAATAAACCAATCTAAACCAGCGAATACATATTCTATTCATACGAATCTATCCTAAAAATGTTGTCGGCATTACATAAGCCATTTATTTTGATATGCAGTGAAACAAAATAAACCAAACCTATCTAAACAAAGAATATATATTCTATTCATACGAATCTATCCTAAGAATGTTGGCGGCATTAAATAACACATTGAGGTTGATATGCCGTAAAACAAAATAAACCAATCTAAACCAGCGAATACATATTCTATTCATACGAATCTATCCTAAAAATGCTGTCGTCATTAAATAACCCATTTATTTTGATATGCAGTAAAACAAAATAAACCAAACCTATCTAAAGCAAAGAATACATATTCTATTCATACGAATCTATCCTAAAAATATTGTCGGCATTAAATAATGCATTGAGGTTGATATGCCGTAAAACAAAATAAACTAATCTAGACCAAACTACCAAACCAAGATTAATTGTTACGGGATACTAAGGAACGTGATTAAAGTAGATATACACGTTCTCTTTCACCGAATTAATTTCTTTTGGACAGTCCATCTAGCCTCTTATTTGATCTTGCTTAGACAATCTCGAGCTAGCGAGGACGTCTGCCTTGTGGTTGAAATAGTTGCATACTTCCTAATGCTAGAAGTAATGGTGTTTGTGTTCAGATAAATGGTAGGGTTTGAAATTCATGCTGGGGGGAAATATCATCACATTAGGAAAATTGGCGCAAAATAATCTTCCTGCATAACTTTTTGATGTTTTAGTTTAATAAAAATCGCCAAAATAAGATTCGGTCTTTTAAGTCGCTGCCTAAAAGACCTAAAACAACATTCTATCGAAATACTTCCAACGAAATTGTAAAAAGAAAGCAACTAAATCATTCGAATATCTGTCTATATCTCTGAGATGAGATATTATGATTACTTACATTATTTATATTATTAGGACAGCTTATCCTCATTTTTATTGCCATATTCACAACTTTTTGGCCTCTATATCTCTGAGATGAGGTATTATGATTTTTTGAATATTTACATTATTCGGACAGTTATCCTCATCTTTATTGCCATATTCACAACGTTTTGGTCTCTATATCTCTGAGATTAGGTATTATTATTATTATTATTATTATTATTATTATTACTTGCATTATTTACATTATTCGAACTGTTATCCTCATCTTCATTGCCATATTCACAACGTTTCGGCCGTAGTACGCTCCGGCCTTCTTCTGGTGATTGGAATTCCGAACCGAACCCTTTATTTAGTCCCCCGCGGTAGATTCTTCTAGTTCTACGTGCCATGCCTCTTCCGGATGTCTCAGTTATTTCCATTTTATTCACCAATGCTAGGGCCTGGTATTAAACCCACAAATCTTTGGGCATATTTACTGGATCTAACCAATGACTTTATCCACTGGGTCATGTGCCCTTGAGGACATTCCAGGATTTATATTGTATTGATCATTTCTGATGCTCCAATGTCAATATGGCTTTGAAGATGAGGATAACAGCCCGAATAATGTAAATATTGTAAGTAAATATTTCGAACACGTTTACTTCGTAATCGGTATTATTAAGAGATGATTACTATTCATCATGAAGATAAACAAATACTAAATTCAAAATATCGAACATGATTATCTCGCTTTCATTTTCGTGTGCCTGTATAAACATTATTCAACTCTAACAGGTTCAGACGCTTACTACAACATAATGCACACTTATCACCACTTATCTATAGCTGAGTAGATTCCGCCCTTTTATTTCGGGTAAAGACTATCCAGTAAGATATACCTAAAGATAGAAGCGGAAATGTTTAGATTTTAATCTTTTCTCGGTATATATATATATATATATATATATATATATATCTTTTATATGTTTCATATATATATATATATATATATATATATATAATCTTTGATATGTTTGTATATATATATATATATATATATATATATATATATATATATATATATAATCTTTTGATATGTTTATGTTTGTATATATATATATATACATATATATATATATAATCTTTTTGTTTTATATATATATATATATATATATATATATAAAAAGTGGAATTGTTTCAATGCAGATTTCAGGATATAAGCGAAGTTTGTTTGCATAGGCATGAACCCATCCATTTATTTAGTCTAAAGATGTTTTATCGAAGGACGAAATGCGTCACACAGAATTTTTCCATCTCATTCATAGATAGATAGATAGATAGATAGATAGATAGATAGATAGACATTAAGATAGCTAGATATTAACATAGAAAGACAGATAGATAGATAGATAGATAGATAGATAGATAGATAGATAGATAGATAGACATTAAGGTAGCTAGATATTAACATAGAAAGACAGATATATATTAAGATAGATAGATAGATAGATAGATAGATAGATAGATAGATAGATATGAACGTAGATGTAAATCGATAGATATAAAGATATTAACGTAGTTAGATTGATATGCATTAACGTTTAAATTAACGTAGATAGATATTAACTTAAAAATATAGATATTAACGTAGATAGATAGATAGATAGATAGATAGATAGATAGATAGATAGATAGATGTTAAGTTAGCTAGATATTAACATAGGTAGTCAGATATATATAGCATATAACATAGATAGATATATATTAACGTAGATAGATAGATAGATAGATAGATAGATAGATAGATATTAACGTTTAAAGACAGATATTATAACGTAGATAGATATTAACTTAAAAATATAGATATTCCCGTAGATAGATCGATAGATTATATTAATTATAAATGCAAACGTATGTAAGGAACAATACTGTGAAATAGTTGGTAAAAAATAAAGTAACAGAAAGCAAGCCATAAACTAGAAACATAACAGACTCCAGAACTATTCAATTTGCAAACAGTTGTATGCTGATATAGTTTTAAAATAACTAATATAAAATCTTAGAAGAGGTCAGTAATTCAAAGCGAAACCCTTTAAGGGAAGCGTTAGTGACATCGGCAAAAAAAAAGATCATTGCAAGAAAAGATAGATAAGAATAAAAGAAGTAGGTAAAGTAATCGAAAACTGACAAAATGAAGAATGCAAAACCAAAGCATTATAAAGAAAGACAAACAAAGCAAAAGGTGAATGTTTCTATGAAACATTGCTGCAGAATGGCGTACGCTAGATTAAAATGGCCAATTCTACAGTACTGTTCAGAACTTTGAAAGCTCGAACTAGGTGTACAATGTGTACCCCATGGGCATAGAAACCTGACAATGAAGGATTGGCTTTCATTAAGTTTGATATAAATTTAAAACAAAACACATGGGAGTTGCAGTTTCAGCAGTAGACTGATTTGCTTTTTGGGATTTTTTTTTTGTTTGTTTGTTTTTACCTCAAAGATGAAGAAGACTTTTGAAGCAACAGAAATGTGGTTCTAACGAAGAATGCTAAAGATTCCATGGACTGAATATGTGAGAAGAGACGAAGTTTTAGAGAAAGTAAAAATAGAAAGTACACCTACTTAACATCAGGAAGAGACAGCTGAAATTTCTAAGATAAATAATAAGGAAAAGGGGCATGTAAAATCTGTTACTCAAAGGGACAGGTTGAAGGCAAGAGGGATAGAGGAAAACAACGCACTAAATACTTAGTGAGCTTGACTAAATAGATGGCAGAACACGGTTTAGGAATAATAACAAAAAGACCAAATTTGTTAGGGGCTACAAAGGACAGGACATCGTGTAGAGCGATGATCGCCTACGTCCTAAAGGGACACGGAACATGACGGAGGAAAAGTTTTCGTGATTTTTTTTTTTTAAAGCTGAAAGATATTTTGCCCTGTAAGAATAATTCTTTTCTTTGTGAGGGAATATTGCATAAACTATATTTTGAACATTAAGTCCTGTTATTTACCCCTTAGTTGGGGGAGGAAATGGATTCGAATTTTTCCCAAAGGTATTTTCGCGTAAGTGTATGTAATGAGTTCGGCTGGATTATGAACTCAGCACCCTAATTTTTCATTCCAAGCCAACCGCTATACATTACACCGCCAAACATCCTGCGATGGTATAGGTGTCAAAAGCTCTGACACCTTCCTTTTTCATATTTCTTTGCGTGCCGTGATTTCAGTAGAGCCGAGTCACTATTTAGAGGGGGTAATAGACCGACCTATTGGCACCTGTTCTCTCTTTTTTTCATTTCCATTTTATTTCCTCCAAGAAAGGATGACTAGTATGCGTCCTCTGAATTAAGGCCTGCATAAATAATCCTGAAGAAAATTGTCCAGCTTTGTTTGAGCCTGTTGAAATTGTTTTGAATAATGCTGTTGAAAATAATGTGTGAGAATATATATCCTGGAAAGGGAAGTGAACTTACGTAATCACTGTGTCGCTGGCTTCCTAAAATGAGTACCTTAAAAGCTTCATCGGCTAATAGAAAGCCGCATCACATGAATACGTATAACTTCTTCTACTACTCGTCAACTAATGACCCATCTGTTCTGTATTTCAAGTAAAAAGAAATTGGAACAGGTACTTCGTTATTAATATGTGTCTCAATCATTACGGCGGTAGGAATTAAATTCCCACACGAGGTAACTATAGCAGGTTTACATAAAATGATTTTTAAAAAGTTGACCGGACGCAGAAAAACAGAAAAGAGAATATTCATAATAGAATGAAATGTAATACATGGAATAACTCTTCCATGAAAAGAAAGGAGGGAAACATACAATATATAAAAATATAAATACCCTGTAGTATTCAAATCTGAGTTAAGTCACTGAGCAATTTGTAATAGAAATGCTGTCAGCTTTAGATGATTTCTGCAAGATTACCGAAATAATAAATATATGACAACGATGGAAGACTTGAAGTAGATCTGTTTTCATAACGATATAAAAAAAGCCAAGTGAAAATGAAAGCTAAGAGTGAATACACAAAAAAGATTTTAAATTTAACCTATACATATAGAAAATTTCTAATAAAAATTCAAAGTTCTATTATAGAGGGACATTATTAATATAAGATACAGTTTACTGGTGGCAGACTCAGAAGGAAAACAGAAAAAAACTCTTTGATAAGTTATCAGTGGTAAACAAGCAGTATTAATTATTATCTTTAAAAACAGAGAAATCCAAAGGTATATTTGAACAGCGAATGCTATCTTCCAAAAGCTAAGCAACGTAATAAGATGCAGGAAAACGATGAAAAAAAGATGAGTACAGAACTGTTATGTAATATCGTATATGCCACTGAATGCTTGACAATCTCCTCACACATGAAAAAGATATTTCATGTAACAGAAATGTATATCTATAGACAGATGATAGGAATACCATGGACTCATCATGTGAGTAATCAGGATGAACACTTATATTTAGAATCTGAAAGAGATAATTCAAATCTTTAGCGAACATAATTAGCAAAGTTGACTTGAAAAATCTGATAGTCACAGGACATATTGAAGGCGGGAAAAAGAGAGGGAAGCAGTGCATCTACTAGCTGATGAGCTTGCACAAATGGTTTGAAGAACAAAGACTAGGTAAAACGATAGGGATAACAAAACTTACTAAAATCAACAAAATGTAGGAATTTGTGGATAGCTCGGATCACCCACCTCCTGAAAGGATACAGCAAATAGAATAAGGAACCATGTCCGTGTGAATTATTTTTCTAGTATCAGAATTATCTCTACACACACACATCCTGCCTTTTATAACAGGCAGGATGTGTGTGTGTTAATGATGTGTGTGTGTGTGTGTGTGTGTGTGTGTGTGTGTGTGTGTGTGTGTGTGTGCAAAGAATGCACGGCCGCAATTTTCGATGGATTTGCACCAAAATTTACATGCACATGCTCCAAGTTAGCGGGAAGGCCAAAACCGACGTTGCATTTCCCAACTCCCATCGATAGTGGAAATAATCGAGTTTTTCATGCTTCTACGGCAATTTTCATGTAGTTTGCGGCCATTTTCTACTGGCCATAGTGAGAGCCTATAGCTGGCTGCCACGAATAGGCAGGAAGATTCTATTGGCCAGCGTGAGAGCTAACAGCTGACTGACACGAATTTTAGCTAGCAAGCAAAAAATGTCGATAGCTGCATTCGTCACAAGTGGGGAAAATTTTAATCTCCATGGCACTTTACTCCAGTTGGCTCATTCGCTTGATTAAACTCAACATTGATTCTGATTCTGCAGAACGGGTTGGGTGTGAAAAATTATTTGTTGTTAACATTCTTTTTTCATTCGGTTTTTCCAGTTACGAGTCCTTTTTTAAAGCTGATCGTTTTGTGTTCATTTTGTTTAGTTCTTTTTTCGTAACAGATTTAATGTTTAGTATAGAGCTTAGAAAAAAATTCGCAGTGTGAGATAGGCAAGAAGTAAGGCATGTAGCAATATCAGCACGGCAAAGGGCACTCCTTTAAAAGCAAGGAAGGGCAAAAATATTTTAAGTCAAGTGATAGCGATTGCTGTATGAGTCGTAAGATTTTTGAATCAAGCACGGGCAACGCCGGGCCATGCTGCTAGTCTATCATAATATTCGTCCGAGGTTTTAAATACTGCTAGCTTAATAGTCTCATTTTGCGGTTTAAACTTCTTAATATCGTCCCCATGAAGAACATCACTGAAAAATTTCACCTAAGCAATACTGGAATCTATTCGATCACTGGAAGATTTATTTTGACACCAAGGAATTTAACAGAATTAAAGACAGCCAAATACCAAGATTGTACCTTTTAGTAGACGTTTTGTCCACCAATTACTTTTGGGAATATAAATATACTGCGTGAAATTTGGCGAACGACATCTGTATATGTTGACATCAACCTGTTTAATGTTATATTTTCTTTATAGGTATAAAACCGCCACTTGCCATATTCTACGGCGTAAAATTTAGACATTATTGTTTGAGATGTATGACAAGTAAGGATAAAAGTGTGTTCTATTAGAAAGAAAGCAAAACATTCGGACTATTGATTTAAACTTCTACATGAATTTATTTAAGAGCCGAAACAAGAAAAAATAAGAAATCAATTCAGTAAAAAATGACTTGCATAAATTGATTTTTATAATAGTCTACACTTGTGCTTTTTGCATATAAGAAGGTAAGAGACGTATGAGTGTTTTTTTATAAATTCAGAATATATTTATATCAGTGAAATGTAAAAGAACATAGATTTCTAATTGTGTATTGAGAATTTTCACTGAAGATATAAAACATCTCTGAAAAAATACCAGTTCAAATAAATGAAAGCACGCAAACCACGCACTCAGAGGTGTGTGCTTATATACATACATATATATATATATATATATATATATATATATATATATATATATGTATAGGGGGTGTCTGTATACTATATATTTATGTATGTATATATAAACACCTACTTCTTTTATATAAATATATATACACCTAAAGACTCATCTCTTTTATATATATATATATATATATATATATATATATATATATATATATATATATATATGTATGTATGTTTTATGTATATACATATAACCACCCACTTTTTTATATAAATATATATACGCATAAACACTCACCTCTTTTATATATATATATATATATATATATATATATATATATATATATATATATATATATATATATGTACACTTTGTATGATTGTGTTTTGACAGCAAATTCCCTCTTTTTTTAATATTTGATTGAATACCACGAAAATATTTCTCCTTAGATGTAATTTATTTTTCTTTTCTTATTTTAAAATACTGTTTTTATTTGTTTTTGTTTTTTCTTCTTACAATTTATTTTAAATTCTGGTTTCTATATTGAGTGATATTTCGTTTATTGTAGTTAGTTTTGCGATAGTTATTGCTTGTAATTAAAAAAGAAATACCGTGTCTAAATTAATGTTCTGACAAGAATCAATCATTTTACATTTAATAACTTCGTCTAAGTTCATTTCTCTATTAATAAGTACAGTATTTTTAAAACTAGAATTGTGGTTGAAGTTATTTTTGTATAGATATAATATATCGAATAAATAGTTATTTGGGGGATTTTTTACTTGTTCATAAAGACTTCTTTTTTTTTTCTTTTTTTTTTTTTTTTTTGCAAGTTCCATCTCATCAAAATATATTGTTAGAAACACCAGTTAACTGTTTATCTTATAAATACTTGCTTCAGAATAATTGTGAATTTATTGGTTCAAAATGTACACATAATGGGTTTGGATGCAGTTTTCACTCTGGTTATACTATGATTGGATATTTTGGATAGTAGGCGTCATGAAGTTAATGCATAATATTATATGTCTACGCTTACTATTATATGTCTACGCTTGGCCAAATGATTAGGACGTTCGCTTTTCAAATATAAGACCCAGGTTCGAATCTCACCTGCGTCGATTTGCCAAGACAGTGATTTACTATCAGTCGGCAGACGTGTATGGCACCTTTAGAAACCGTATGTAAACAATTCCACGTGTGGATGTAATTGGGTATTTATTCCAGTACGAAGTCACAAGTCATATTGACCGAAGGTTTGGCATTGTTCAAACTCTGGATCATGTTAGATTGCGCAGTCTGTTCCAGAAATTGTAACTTATGTCCTCCCAGTATAGTTGCAAGGTAATACAGTCGTGTTTGATTTAGGATAAATATACCATTGTTCCAAATGGTATGAGACACTGAGTTTCATGTAGCTAGTCACTGTGGAATGGAAGCATTATTAATAAAGAAAAAAGAAAAATCTAACACTCAATAATATCAACTACAAAGACGGCCAATCTTTCTGGCAGTGTTTTGGAAATAAAATATTCCTATAACACTAGATCCATGCATAAAACAATGCATATATGAAAAACCCAAACATCACACCTTGTCAATCGTAATTCCACACACACACAGACACACAAACACATACACATATATATATACACACACACACATATATATATATATATGTGTGTGTGTGTGTGTATATATATATATATATATATATATATATATATATGAGTCGTCAAAAAACAAACGTTACGACAGTTTTTTTATATGCACAAATCCCTTTCATAAAAAATAAAAAAAATAAATAAATAAATTTCCATAGACATGCAAACTAGACGAGGGTTAATACATCTTTCGTTTCAAATTTAGACACCCCCACCTTTCCCTGACTTGACATCTACGAAAGTAACTCTATACTGATACTTATTATTAACACCCGCCCACCCAACTTAAACAATTCGCCCTAGCTGTTACCATGGAAATTTTGATTTCAATTTTTAAAACACGTAACTTTCAGAAACACGTTATTCCAAAATAAATTTCGCTTGAAGATGGAACAGAGCTTATTTTAACTCTATTTAACTTAAATAATTATATTGAAGTTTTCGGCTCTTGTTTTGAAACATGGGACTTCTTATGTCGCGAATTGGAATCATATTTTTAAATAAATAATTATATATATATATATATATATATATATATATATATATATATATATATATACAGTAGTGAATATGCATAATGTCCAACATCAATAGCACAACTCGGAGTTTAATGCGATCATGCAATCTTCAGGTTCTGATTATATTCTGACCACATGAAACTCCAAGTCGTGCTATCAACGTTGGATATTATGTATATTCACTAATATATAACTAATAGCTCTGTTACATTGAGCACTGTATTTATAACATCTGAGGAATAAACATATTTATACGCACGTGCAATTATATGCGGTATTATGTATATTTTTTATCTTACCGATATATATATATATATATATATATATATATATATAATATCCGGTGCACACATATACAGAAAAAAACATTCACCTTGACGAATGCGCATACAGCTGCGCACACCTAATAAAAAAACATTGACAAGAATAAAAACAAATTAAAGATGTTTAAATATGAATACAATATGATATTTATTTTTTTTAAATTCACAACCAAACTTACCCACCTACAGAAAAAATAGGCTAATATCTACTTACTGACAGAGATAGAAGCAAAATAAACGGAAATGAAAAAGGAAAGAGTATTTGCTTTGTTTTTTTTTTTATCGCATCAGGAAAATATATCTCACATCACTGATATCTAGTTCCGATGCAAAATTATGACAACGATTCAATAACAGCAAGTGTTAGAAGAATAGTATCTGCGATATGACTAATAATAATAATGGTAGTTAATTTTTCATATGATAAGTTCAATATTTACTAAACTCAATTTAGTATTGCACAAGGAGCGAGGGCGATTATTATTCTACAATTTTTAAAATCTATCATAATTATAATTGCACCTTTTGTTAGCTGCGAAAATCAGACTTCATTTCCCCGTGTTAACCACTGCAGCTTTTAGGGAAAAACATCAGATTCAATTATCGTTTAATCGAAAGCAGTCTATAAATCAAAACAGTACAGAAAACAGGAGAAATAAAAAAATGTTTATAACGTCTTTCATAGCATGAGCTTCAAAACCAGATAACTCCTGATTTTCCAATAATGTGTTCAAGGAAGAAACAAGCATCAAAATTTGACCGGATGTATTTCTGTCAACGAATTGAGGCGACAGAAATAAAATAACTCTACTAGCAATAGGAAATATAGAATAAATACTTACCGATTCGTATATCATATTATACAGGACGTGACTATTTCTATGTTGACCCCGATGCTCTTTAAAAAGACATGAATCCAATTCTCTTTGTGTTCTGTTTCATTACCAGTTTTCTTGACTATAACTTTATTATTGTCTTACGACAAATCGAGAATAGTTCTATCTCTATTTTTGATTCTAAATAATTGCATTGAATACGTGAAACTTGAAGAGTGGGTAAGAAGGATAATCGTCATTTACATTACCCGCCGATATCGCATAAAAAAAAACAAAGTGACAAAATCTGACAGATCAATTCTGAACTAATTATGGCACCGACTTTGATTTTGTCAAGATTTGTCATTCTTCGTGACATACGAATGGTTTCAAAACCTATTTTTTAATGTCGTTCAATTGTTATAATTGCACCTTTTGAGCTTTGATACATCTTGTGTGTGTTTCTTGAGATCAAGTGACACTAATTCCCCTCAATACGTTTTTCACTTTACCCGATATTCTTTGCTAATTTTAATGATAATGTTGACTGGATGATTTTGATTCTTTACTCCAATTTCCAATTCTGTTGTTCCTGACTGTTTCACTCGCACTAATAAAAGACATAGCAGTCTCTTTCATATAATCACAGATGTTGTCCAGATATTTCTCCAGCCGTTTTCTCTATTTTAATTTTACTCTGTGGTTAATGACAACAATTGCATCCATCGCCAATCTAATTGCTGGTGTTCCCAGGTCTACCCGGACACAGGGTCGTACCACCTGCTAATTTTCTCTTCGGTTGCAATCACTATATATACTAATCTGGCTACAATAATCCGTTTAAATTTTAAAGTCGCAATTTTTTTTTCTTTTTTCACTCGAAAATATATCTGTGTATAATGTTGTTTTACATATGCCATATTGTTAGCATAGTTCTTACTAGATCACTTTTCATATCCGTCCATGATTATTTACACTATTTCAACGATAAACTTTTATACTAATTGCAAATATACGTTTTAAGCAGTTGCATTTTCTCACAAGATGTCTGATGGTTACTGCTACAGATTGTAAAAGAAACGATTCCTGGAATCTGCAGGAATTTCTTCAGGATTCTTGCAAACCTGAGCAGCTAGATGTTTCTGGCAAGTCGCAATTTTTCCATTATTTTCTCTTTCATCCATTTGCAATTACCGTCTTTCTGATTGTAAGTCACTTATCATAATAATAACTACTCTTCAAGACTTTTTTCATTTCATCACTTAAAGCTGTATCTTATAGCAATCGTCCGCTAACCTTTCGCCTTCACGTAACTTTAAAGCAGCCAAGCGACAGCTTCTGTTTGGTAGACTTCATTTTCCTTCTTTACGACAATTAGATCCAGTCTTCTCGCTCAAAGTAACCAGTCTACCGTATACTTATTGACTTCTAGGATGCCGTCTGCATTTTTGTAAGTCAGAAATTCGCCTTGCTGATCGGTTGAACTCTCTGCCTTCGGGCAGGGAGGAACCCGAAAGAGGCTACGCCGAAGGGCGGATTCTCTTTCGGAGAGGTAAACCGACCCTGAACCCGTTTATACGGGTTCAATGGGCATAATTTTGGCCGAGCCCACGGGCTCGGAGATCCCACTTTAAAAAGGCCTTGTGCCACATGACGCCCTCGTGGGGGGGTGACTGAATATCGTCTGCATTTTTGTAAAAATATTTTGCACAGTTCCAAACGTATAAATCTTTCTACTCTGTCATGTCTGCTTTTATATTAATTTTGTGTTAGTTTGAATCAATAACTTACGATGTTTCTTTTTATATTATTATCCGCCCAATACAAATCCCAAGAGCGAGACAAGATGGAGGAGCGTGAATGGAGAAAAAGGTGAATATTATGAGTATAGGTGGGATAGATACTAACTGACCTTGGAGAAACTATCATGAAAGTATCCTCTTATGAATCTGTTCAACAGTTCTGCAAAAGAAGCTATTTAGGTGGAACTTCCTCTTTAACAATGGAACACTGAGAGAGAAGCCGACAGTGTATCTCGCATTGAGGCTCATCACCTTGAGAGACTGGGCTGGTGCAACTAAGTCATGTAGCTCGTTGGGATATTTGCTATGAAAATATTGATATAGTAACGATAGCCTAGCAACCTTTCTTCTGTGAAAAAAGGGGTTGCATTGTTGGAAATAATTTGTCATCCACAAGCCGCGTAAACATTTTTGATTGTCAAGCCAGGAAATAGTGGTTTGAGCAGCTGTAGATATAGCAATAATGCACCATACTTTGTTCACTCTATCTGATATAAAGCATGGCAGGAGTCAAGTTCTCTCTAGAGCAATAGAAATAACCGGACATTTTCTGAGCATATTTTACTTCGTCACTTTTTTTTTTTACCTATAAAGAAGTTTCTTTGTTTTGTCTATTTTTAATTTTACGTAACCTCTACCAAGACATTTAGTACGAACTGAATTCTTTTTTCAGGTTAAACTTCTTTTGTAAGATAGCCTACAGTAAACCATGATTTCATTTACGATCGTTTCTATCTGACATTTGAAATTAAAACAAGTTTTGCACGAAAGGGTGTTTTATTTGTTTTTAAGATCAGTAAATCTTCTTCGACAAATAGGTTTTCTATTCACCGCATCCATTTTCTTTTTTCTTCTCCGACTTTTATCGTGGATTTTATTTTACCTGACCGACATTACAGTCTCCATAAATGTCTCCCGTGTATTCTGCTAATCAATATTAATCTGTTTGTTTCCACTGTTCTCCCCTGTCACACAAGAAAGAGGTGAGGAAAAAAGACTACCTTAACGTTTGGAGAATTCAAGTATTAACAAGATAGAATCTCTCTGACGCAAAAACCTTAACCCACAGGTAAATGCACAAGTACAAAGGGTAACTCTATCAATGCATTTTGAAATATTTTTTTCATTCCCATCTGAACATGCAACGGATTCAGTATTTCAAGCTTATAAGTAAACCTTTGGAAAAAGCAAAGATTATAATCCCTATACGTACGACCTACGAATTTGATCAATAAATGTGAACCCATATCTTGATAACGAATTAATATTTTCACGTAAGAAGGAAGACACAAAATAGGATCTAAGAAATTTTGGAAAGTAATAAAATTAAATCTTCATGTCAGGAAGGTTAACAACACGAGATATAAAATCAATGACCCGAGTTCAAAGTCCGTCTGAGGCTGTCATTTTTCAAAAAATCTCTTCTCAAAAGGCATAAACATATATCATCTCTCCCCCCTCAGCAAGAATAGTGAGATCAGACGCTATTTGAGCTTAGCAAACTGAACTATTTAAATTAGGTTGCCAGCCTCTCTTTGAAAAGAACAACTGTGAATTCAAAACGATGGAGAAAGCAACAAACACCTATATTTTGCATAGCAAGATAATATCACATATATTAAGGAAAATGAAGCTAGGGGAACTCTGTTCAAATAAGGACGCTGTATTTAAAGAGGACGAATAATTATATTTTTTTTTATTATTAGACATCTTTAAATATCACGTCCTACATGAAGTTGCTGAATATATCCTTGCTACTTTCGTTAATATATTTTTTACTAATTCATCCTAAGCAAAGTGACACTGGCACTAAAACACAAGGGGTTACTGTCGGAGATAAAATGACAAGAAACCCAATGCTAAACAGGAAACATTGGATAAACATCTACCCTGTTCAAAATCTCGAGGAAAAGGTTGAATTGTGCTTAACCATATGTTTGTATATGTTACACAGAATGGATAAGAATTACTTTTTCCTTGTTATCTTAGTTTTAATTAAATGGAAACATGTTTAGATTTTAACCTTTTCTCGATATATATATATATATATATATATATATATATATATATATATATATATATATATATATAATATAAAAGTGGACATATTTGAATATAATCTTCAGGATATCAGATGGTTGTAAGTGAAGTTTATTTTGCATCTCGTTGCTATTTCCTACATAGACATGAACTCATCAACAAAAACTATTATTTTGTCTAAAGAAGTCTTTTGTCATTAATAGATAGATAGATAGATAGATAGATAGATAGATAGATAGATAGATAGATAGATAGGTTTGGTTGGTTTATTTTGTTTTACGGCATATCAACCACAATGAGTTATTTAATGCCGACAATATTTTTTATTGCTGGTAATATTTTGTTTCGTTAAAAATCTGTTTCTGGTAATATTTTTCCTTCAAAATTGTATTGGTGGTAATAATGTTTTTCAAAAAAGTATAGCTGGTAATAGTTAACTATTTGCCCATAACTCGGACCCTAGCAGGTGCTACCACCCTGGGCCCGGGTAGACCTGGGAACACCAGAAATTAAGAGGTGGTTCTACGCTCCTCAAAACCTCCTGATCGGAGGTCTTGCTGCTGAATGTAGTTTTTCGTCTTACCCAGGACGCGGATGTAGATAGATAGATAGATAGATAGATAGATAGATAGATAGATAGATAGATAGATTCAACAAGTCGAAGTGGCATATAAATGGATATGACATTCACCTCACTGTAACAGAAAGATAACCAAGTCTGTTATAATGTGTAATATTATTTTGGTGACTGCAATGTAACGCCAGCAAGAAAACTATTGTGAAACCCAAGGATAATTTTAAATTCTGCCTGCTTCCGTTTTTTCTTTTTGCCTACGTGTTTCAAACGGTTTATTACATTTGACTGATTTTACAAGTAATAGAAAGTTCAGTATGCTTCAAGATACTTCTAAACATGCCTAAAATCGTCCAAGAAATGCCACTGAGAACATTTTATTCAGACTACCATTTATACGAAGTGTACTGAAATGTTTTTGGCTTTACCAAATATTGAATTTGTTGTGGATGAGGAAGAGAAAATGGAAAAATTGACGTGCTTCGATTCCATAAATAACTTCTTCAGACTCATATTTGTGTTATTGATAAAGTATATTAGGATCTGTAATAAATACTTTACTTTTTCTATCGATCTTCTTAAAGAAATAAAGTACAATTATGTTTATTCCATTATACCGGGTTTTACAGCAAAATTGTCCAAATCATGTAGCAATAAAAGTGTCCAATTATTAGATTAAGATCTGAACCGTTGTATTTTAGAAATGCTTAAATATATCTAACTATAATTCTCCGATGTTTTTATAACACAATCGGGCTCTACTTTGAGGCATAAGAATTTATAATTACTCTTCAAACTTAACAGAAGAATCGTGGTGAAATCGATCATAAAGGAAAATGTCACGGTCATCGTTAATTAATCATATTTAAGGATCGGGAGCTCATGAAGTATTGAAACAAAGTTCATATATATATATATATATATATATATATATATATATATATATATATATTTCAGGGTCATTTTCCAACTTATTCAAGATGATCTTCGCCCTCTCTAACCTTCTTTCTGACCTGGAGTGACAAAGTGCCGTACACGTTTCATGTACGATTTCATTTTCAAGTATTTTTCACTACTCCTTGGAGTGTTATAGCTGAATATCATCTTTCACCTGGCAAACGTCTTATGAATTGAGTTGGATCTTTATTAATTCATCTTTTTTGCTCTAAGTTGAAATGATGATCACTCTTTCTGTTGTGACCTCCTGATCCAGTTTTTTCTCTCTACTGTTCACTCTTTTTAGACTTATCCATCTTTCTCTGGATGGTTCTTGAATGGACATTCAAGATGGAAGCCAGAGTATGAACGTTGGTAGCTTTACTGAAGGCCTGAATGATCTTTTTCCACTCACCATTGTTCAGTTGAGAAGACATAGTGGGGCTGACACAAAACGATATTTTTAGCTGGATAACTAAAAGGGGTTTTCAGGGATCCTTACGGAAAATAGTATCAAGATCGCTAAACGTCTTACCTGCAAACCTAGAAAAAAGAAACAACTAGATTTTTTTTTTCTTAGATATTAAACATGATGGACAATTATGCTGTTACACGATTGGGACAATTTTGGTGCTATGATGGACAATTATGCTGTTACACGATTGGGACAATTTTGCTGCTATGATGGACAATTATGCTGTTACACGATTGGGACAATTTTGCTGCTATGATGGACAATAATGCTGTTACACGATTCGGACAAGTTTGCTGCTATGATGGACAATTATGCTGTTACACGATTCGGACAATTTTGCTGCTATGATAGACAATTATGCTGTTACCTCTAGTATATTCAACACTATTTTCAATATCTTGCGTCCACTTATCAGTTTCGATAACTTTCGATTAAAATTCGGTAGGTTTTCATATGAAAAAGTTTACGTCTGACACTCGAATCTGGTTTTAATTATATACATTCCCACAATGCATTTTGCTACGAACGATAAATCTAATAATTGGTTGGTGGAAGGACAGGTAAATATGGTAAGTAGGGAGAGAAGAGACCAACCGAGGAGAAAAATCATTTTTCCGACTAACGAGAGCAAAGCACCTTGAAACTCAAATCTTATCGACACGTTACACCTGCTGAACTTATAAATAACCATTTCATTAAGTTTACAAGATTTCAAAATGAATAACCTCCCGACACACACTATTATCTTGCATTATTTACATTATTCGGACTATTGTCCTCATCTTTGTCGCCATATTTATTACAACGTTTCGGCCACTGTACGCTCCGGCCAGGTGGTTGGAATGTCGAACTGAGCCCTTTATTTCGCTCACTGGGTTAGACTGTTCTAGTTCCACGTGTCATGTTTAATGGATGTCAGTTATCAGTTATCTCCTGTTAATTTCCCTCTGAAAGTTCTCCACTGCCTTAACCGGGTATTGAACTCACACTCTCAGAAATATAGACACATTATTATCTCTCTATGTGTCTCTGCTTTTGGGGTAGGGCTAGAGTTAATGTAGCAGAGATTTATCTTTGTTAATCCACTGACCTTTACGTTGAACATTGTCGTATGTAACCCATTTTTCGTCACCTTTTAAGGTATCTGACAAAGACAGTTACGTTATTTAAGAGGATACAAATGCTTCCTTAAAGCGGAGATTATTTTGACACTGCTTAATATACAAAAGGATGAGAGGGAAAGAAAATGTACATTTTGAATGAAATACATTATATATATATAAGAATTGTTCCATATGCTGACCTGAGATGGAACAAATACATTAAGTCAATTGCTTCTTCCACCCCTAGGAAAGTTGGCTCTCTGTGCCGCGCCAGGAAATTTTTCATCCCGGAATCGATACTTCAAATATACAAATCAACCATTCGCCCTTGCATAGAGTATTGCTGCCATATATGGTCTGGGGCACCTTCTGTTTACCTCGGAGTTCTTGACAAGATCCAGAGACGGATATGTAATATAATTGGCCCTGACCTGGCGTCTCGTTTACAGTCACTCTCTCACAGACGCACCGTCGCCTCGCTCTGTCTTTTCTACAAATACTTTCATGGTAATTGCTCCGATGATCTGCTTTCACTGGTTCCCAGACTCCATGAATTCAAGCGCCCTACGAGGCTGGCATCCCGCTCCCACCCTTACACTGTAGAAACTTTTAAATGTAGCCGTCTCTTCTACTCCAATAGCTTCATACCGAGCACCTCTCGCCTGTGGAACACCCTTCCCAATTACTGTTTCCCTAAGAGCTATAATCTCCAACTATTCAAATGTAATGTCAATCGACATCTCCAGTTACCTTCATTTATCCACTATCCCTCTCCTCATCCTTTCTTCTATCACTCTTTTCTGCTCTTACTCCAAATCTTCTGCAACCCCCTGCATCCTAGTGGCTTCACGCCTTCGTCGGGGCCTAATGCTTAAAAAAATATGTATTTTCGCATACATATATGTATATGGATTTGATATTTTCACACTCAAACGTACATACACACACAAAAAAAAACCCTTAAAGTTTAAGAAAAAGGCTTAATATCGTGTCAACCAAAAGAACACTTATACTCAGAATTAGAAAAGGCTGCACAGATTCCTTGGACACATATTGAAGAAGGGGAGCTTCAGATATTTAACCGTCACTGTTCATACAGAGATCAAGCTATATAGGGGAAGGCAGTAAGATATTTAACTGACGCTCTTGTCGGAGTGGATCACAAAAGGTACGGTGGGAGCCTTAGCACCTGGAGAAACTAAATTTTTTCTGAGCCATCACCGTTTAGGTCCTTAAGGATCACTTCACATAAATGAAGAATACACAGTGATATATATTAATATATATATGTGTGTGTGTCTTTCTGTTTCAGCGTAGCTGGAGTATAAGTTTTCAATGCATCATCCGTTCCCTCCCCACACCATTTTCAGGCCCAAAAGATAATTCCATTATCACATAATTTTAAGTATCATCCAAATCTGAATGTTGCTTTAGCTATACTACTACTGCTAACTGCGTCAATCATACATCATCTCTCTGATTCTATTCCATAGGTTATAGACAAACAAAAATCATTCCGTATAATTATTTTACACACACACACAAAAATATATATATATATATATATATATATATATATATATATATATATATATATATATATATTGTTATGCTCCGGTTCCTTGTACCACGGTGATAGTCCAAGGTAGAACCAATAAAGAAGAACTCGAACACGTATATGGAATAACACAGATATATTACAAACAGGAATATATACAGAGAAGTAGAAAGTGTTAGTACGAACAATCAGGTTTAGTAGGGAGAACAATGTAGTCTCAACCAGTATCACTATTCCAATGTCCTGTAGTAATTGTCTGAACGTGACACTGTTCCGAGCTGCCTCTGACTCGACTGACTGACTCGCTCGCTCTGACTGACAGATTCCTGACGGACCTCACTCCAGACTTCAGACTGAACTCTCTGCTTCCTCTTGAGGCGCAGTATTTATTACGTATGGAATAGTCCATTATGTTACTATAGGTAAGGACACATAACATATATATATATATATATATATATATATATATATATATATATGAATATAATATTAAAAAGGTGTACTATATTTATGGGATAAAGTGCTCAATATCAGAGATAGAGCGTGTGTAAATATAAAAGTGAACATTGAAGTCAAAACTTAGAGGCGACAGGCTGGTTCATGCTAGTGTTGACTTCAATGTTTACTTATATATATATATATATATATATATATATATATATAGAGAGAGAGAGAGAGAGAGAGAGAGAGAGGTAAGATCAGAACAAATGAAGTACAATTGCACTGTTTGTAGCATTTCATTTAAACGAGGTGTCAATATATTTATTATAGGAGATTAAAACAAAAACGTTTAAAATCGCTACAGAATAGCAATCGTGATTCAACACTACAAATGTGTCTCTTCGGGCGATGGTTGGTTACTGCCGAGTTAATTATTAATTTAATTTCAAAAGCAGAATGCTTCCTCTTTTTTCGAAAAAAAAAAGCAGAATTAATAGGAGGCTTATGAGTTTTACCGTGATTAACCAAACTTTTGCGATGTCAACGAACACTCGTTTGACACTTTTGTAATGTGAAGGGATACTCGTTTTCACTTTTGTAATCGCAGATAAAACTATAGTACGCCGTTGAACAATGCTTGTGTCAGACGCCAGTCCTCATAAACACATTGGACATTATTATACGGGGCGTAATATGCTGTCTAAGTAGTCCACCACTAGCAGTGGTTTACCTGCTTCACGTCGCTGGCGAGTATTTTTTTGTTGATATTATAATTATTAGCATTCCATTTCCAATCCCCGTTTTGCTTATTCCTCGTAAAATATATAGAATTGTGTCGTTCAACTTTCACCAGGAGTTTAAGGGAAAGGGGTAGGGAGGTAATCTAAATAATGTTAATTAGTTATATGTTCGGTCAGCTTCTTACTTAAAATTTTGTAGTTGATAGTTAAAAAAAAACGTGTAAATAACTTCACCGTTTAAATCAGATCATAAATACAAAACTAATTCGGTAAATTAATATGGAACAGTTAAGTAAAGAGCATCTATATAAGATGTTAGTAATACTAACTAAACACCTGCACATCCATATAAGATGTTAATAATAATAACTAGTCATCGATACAATGCTATATTAAATCTAACGACCTTTACTGGCCTGAATGTTTGTTAATACTGTTTATTATAATCACGTTATACTAGAACATACATATTCTATTGTTAATAGACTCTCCCACATATAATAAGCAGTAGTAGTAGGAGTCGCCAGGGGGCTCAGAGAGTTGGTGAGTCAGTCGATGTCGGACATTAAAGTTTCAACCACCACAACTAGATTGCTGCGTCATTAACTATTATTTCAAGTTCCTAACGTTTTTGTACGTCGAACCTTTTTAGGACCGACTTAGTGAAATACAAGCCTCCACTGTGAAAACTACTCAACAACAAATCAGAGCATTTATTTAAATATTCGTAGCTATGAAAATAACGTATAAACGAAGAATATATTAAGATAATTATCAGACTTAGTCCATTTCATAATATATGACATTATTTGTTTACGTTAAGATACGCTTCGAGCAGATCTGAGCGTTCGATAGAAGTCATGGGAAATTTGTGGTTTAATATATATATATATATATATATTTGTGTGTGTGTGTGTGTGTGTGTGTGTGTGTGTGTGTGTGTGTGTGTGTGTGTGCAGAGGGTCCCATTCGATTTGTGACAGCGAAAAAGGGAAAGAAACAAGTAAAGTAAATCAGAAAAAAATGAAACTCTACTCTGAAGGAAATTAAGAATTTGTAGAACAAAAGAAAGAAAGAAAAAAGAAAGAAAGAACGTTGTTAATAGAAGGCATCAGCGATAGAAAAAAGAGTGTAAACAAAGAACCTTGATAATAGAAAGAACATACGAAAAATTATCTTAACATGGAAAAAGACAGTAATAACATGGTTAAAAGGAATAAAGAAAGAAAAACTATTCGAATAAAGTAGAAATAAACAGAAACATTAAATTAAAGTTAAAAAATGAAGAAACAAAATAAAATTTTAAACGCTGCTGGACATTAAACATGCACTTTTTTATTTAACTCTGATATCGTGAAAAAGTATCCATTATTGGAGAATATTAAATACGTTGCCGAACATGAAAATGAGGTAAAAATCGTTAAATAGACTGATTTTGTCAATGTCACTTATAACGATGCCATCTTGTTCCCTTGATTTGTTGGACAAGCCTGTTGTCTATACTCCAGGCAATGCAGATAAGCGATGTATGAGATAAAGAGTTCATCACTTCCAGCTTAAATGAGGCGAGCATTAATGACCCACTGTATAAATTGCTGACAGACACATTTTAAAGCAGTTTAAATGGGCAAGGTTTCCCTGGTAATTGTCAGATGTGTTTGAATAGAACTTAAATGTTTCCATCTATTGCTTTCTGTCTCTCCCTCTCTCAGTCTCTCTGTCTGTCTGTCTGCCTGTCTTTCTCACTCTCGCTCTCTTTCTCTCTGCTAATGTTATGATCTTCGTACATATTTACAAAGTTTAGCGTAAGAAGATTCAAGACAAATATTGACGTCTGCCTAATTGGTTACTTCTGTTCTTCCTTCCTTTTCTATATTCATATTTGTTGTAAGGGAATGTCCCACATTCCTTATCTCCTATGTAGACTGACTTTATTAGTAGCTATATATAGTGAGCACAGGCTATACCTGGGACTTGCTTCGGCAATTAGTTGGAGATTCGTCTGCATCTAAGCTCGTCGAACTCTCAGCCTTCGGCGGAGAGGAACCCAGACGAGGTTATGCCGAAGGGCATAACCTCGTCTGGGGTGGTAGACAGCGACCCGACCCCGTTTTTTACGGGGTCTACAGGGAATTTTAGCCCGATCTTACGGGCTCGGATGCCCCACGTTAAATTTGGCCTTGTGCCACATCTAACCGCGTGGAGCGGTTCGCTAATATTCGCTAATATTCGTCTCCACCTAACTCTCTGCCGACGGGGAATTTTTTTTTTCGAACCCTCGGGCTCAGTTTTGCCCCGCATTAATCAAAGGCATCGTGCCACATCCTGCCACGCGGGAAGCTAATGTAAATAACCTTGCATCAGGAATTCCCTTAGTTTCACTATTGTATTCTCTTTTACAATTAACCTTTCTTTTTTTATGTACGCGTGTGTTGCTCTTCCTTCACTCGAGTACCACCTTTCACTGTTTGTAACTTCTTTAAGTATACAACAATATATTATTATCAGTTTTGGTTAAAGGCCATCTTTAAACATGATTCTTAATAAGAAATCGACTTTAAATATATACGTACCTTCATCTTCTGTTAATATAAGACTCCGAGTCATCTTCTGGGCGACACTGCACCTCAAAATACCAACTTAAAATATTCTTCTTCTCTGTGCCCTGTCCTTTCAGGACGTTGGCTAACATGGCTTTCCTCAGTTTCCTGTCGTTTATAGCGATTTATATATATTTTTTTCTTTTTGTTATCTCTCTTAAATCATTTACTCAATCTCGCCATTTAGTCAATTGTTTTCCTCTGTCCCCATTGCCACCAATCTGTCCCGTGGGTATCAAAGTTTCCAAGCTTTATTTCCTTATTATGTACCAAAAAAATTTTAAGTTTCTCTTCCTGATATTACTCATGAATGTTTTTTTGTTTTGTTTGTTTGTTTCCATTTTCTCTAAAATTTGCTTCTTGCTCAAATTTTCGGTCCATGGTATTCTCAGCATTCTTCTGTTGGAGAAACTTTATGTAGATTCTTCTTCTTCATCGCTGAGGAGATTGTCAAACATAAACTGCCTTATAGGAGGACTGATATTACATAACAGTTCATTACTCTTTTCTTTGTTTCTAATAAATTTGTCTGTTTCTTAATACTTTGCTTAGCTTTTGCAAGACACCTTTTACTATCGCAATGCGCCTTCGGATTTTCAGTGTCTTAGTTTTCGTCCTCTGTTAAAAGTGTTCCCAGATTTTTTTTAATCGTTTATTTCAAGCAAGGTAGTAGAGCCAGGGAGATCAAAAGTGTTACTGTGCGTGGAAATGTTAGAAGCAGGAACATTACGAAAAAGCACAAACAGAGGAATAGTAATCAGCAGGACAGAAGATAGCGATTGATATTGCATTTACATTTTTTGAAATAAAAGTTGGCTGGAAAACATGGAGCTATTTCTACAAGTTAGAACTATTATAAATATATTGTTAGCATAGAATTTACGTTTACATATACCCAGCTCGACTGTAAATTGGTAGCACATTATCGTCAGTCTAGTACTGCACATAATTTCGAAGACTCTAGGTACCACAGTGAAGAGCAGTAGTTATTTGCAAAATTACAAAATGTAGCACAAGGCCAAAAATCGGAAATGGGAAAAAAAAACAGTCTTCTTCAGCCTTAACATTAAACTTAGCTGGCCATATACACTGACCCAAACATACAACAATATTCCTTCCACCAATACAACGCATTCTTACTTACCATTCTTACTTACGTCTACCATAATACATCAGAATCTCCATGAAGTCATAACAAATAGCCATATGTACAATTCGTTGTCTGCGGTGTGAGGCAATAAAACAACAATTTAAAATCTAACGTCAATGTGAAGAGTATGAAAGTATTTATAGAAAAGACAAAGGGGCCCAACCATGGATATTTAAATTGTACTTGTTTGATCTTGGTCTCTTCAAATTGTAATCTGTATTTTAGTTTATCTCTTTTGCTAACAGTCATGTATTTGATTTAGTCTTAAACAAAGAACGACACTGTCTATATTTCTGAGATGAGGTATTATGTACATTATTTACATTATTCGGACTATTGGCCTCATCTTTGTTGCCATATTTATTACAACGTTTCGGCCCTTCAGTATCTGTCTATATTTCTGAGATGAGGTATTATGTACATTATTTACATTATTCGGACTATTATCCTCATCTTTGTGGCCATATTTATTACAACGTTTCAGCCCTTCAATATCTGTCTATATTTCTGAGATGAGGTATTATGTACATTATTTATATTATTTGGACTATTGTCCTCATCTTTGTTGTTATATATACAAAGTTTCGGCCGTTGTACGCTCCGGTCTTCTTCAGGTGGTTCAGTTCGACATTCCAACCACCTGAAGAAAGCCGGAGCGTACAACGGCCGAAACTTTGTAATAAATATGGCGACAAAGATTAGGTCAATAGTCCGAATAATGTTATTAGTGTAAAGAACGACACTTTAACAATCAGTTTCTTAAAACAAAGTTGATATTTTACGTCCTATCTGATAATTACTCATGCGATTCTAAGGCTTGTAACAATACACTATGATATGTATATATATATATATATATATATATATATATGTGTGTGTGTGTGTGAGTGTGTGTATTTCTGTTTGTGTGTGTTTGCATGTGTGTATGTGTCTGTCTCTGTGTGTGTGTACATGGCCTGAAAAGCGTATATTTACCGACCGATTTCAAGTAATCTCCCAATTGTCAAAGAAATATTTTGATTAAATAAGAAAAATATCTCAGGATATTTAAAATTAAATGAAACAGAAAGACTGTTTTTTACTCTCATTAACATAGTCGTTCTTGCCGGCGCAAACAATCTTCATATGTCAAAATTATATAAAACAATAACCAAACATGATTGTTTTTCTACAGAAATATTAAACAGATATATACCATTTACTTTTGGCAGGGGAAAAACTACGTGATATCACACACACACACACACACACACACACACACAACACACACACACACACACACACACACACACACACACACACACACACACACACATATATATATATATATATATATATATATATATATATATATACAGGGTGTCCATAAAGTTCGTGTGCACTTTAAAAATTTATAACTTTTATTTGTATTTGGGATAGAAATTGTTTGTAAAAATGATTAGAAAGAACTAAATCTACATTTTTTAAGGTTTTATTGAAATTTTATTTAAGTTTCCACATGTCTTCCATCATTAGCAATACAAAGGGTAATGCGATTTTGCAGTTCACGGAAAACATTTGCCAACTGACTTACAGTAATACCTAAAATCACATTAGTTAGTTTAGCTATACTTAAAACTAGGTACAGTAAACTTTATAACATTTTTTACAGATTATGTCTATCGCAAATACAAATAAAGTTATAATTTTTTAAAAGTGAACACGAACTTTATGGACACCCTGTATATATATATATATATATATATATATATATATATATATATATATATATATATATTAGCACATTTCATGATGAGACGTTCAGCTTTTTGCCGAATCAATCTGGTTTCGATCCCAGCTTGAAGCAATCGGATGTCTATCCACACTGATGAGCTGTGATACAGCGAAAAAGTGTCTGTGGATGACTATATATATATATATATATATATATATATATATATATATATATATAGAGAGAGAGAGAGAGAGAGAGAGAGAGAGAGAGTGAAAGACAACAATTTTTCAACCGTTGTGATCCATGGCCTTCGTCAGGTTTTTTCGGTCTGCATAACCTTCCTGAGACAATAGTTTTGGGGATTAAAGCTGCTTTTTTTCTTGAATTTCATTACATAGTAATCGTGAGTCCAATCCCTGGGACGGGTAGTGGAAACAGTCCCAATAGAAAGAGGGTGATCAATAACTCAGTCCTAAAACATGAACAGAGGATAAAAAAAATACTGAATGTAGCCCGTAGAGTACAACAGCCAAAACGTTGTGATAATAATATTAAAGATGGTGACAATAGTCATGCTGATAATGATAGCTTATCCTAAAAATTCAAAGAGGAATTTAAAAATTCACTCATTATTCATATGCGAGGAATTTAAAAATTCACTCATTATTCATATGCAATAGAATATATACAAACAATGCTTTCTTCTGTGACTTTATGGCTGTCTAATATGGAGGTAAATCTATGACGGTCTGATATCGAAGTAAAATGCAAGTTAAACAATTCAGAATTAAAGTGGAATAATGAAGAAATATGCATAAAACAAAAGAAAATCTGCATACATTGCCGAAAGACTTAACATTCTGTCATTGTACAGGATGTGAAAAAAATTGGGAAGTGTAAGAAAATAAATAAGGACCAATATTTCCGATCTACGTCTGAACAAAATAATTCATTATTTTATCTTCACACCTGCTCGCCTTACATATCTTTCTTCAAAACAGAAACAAAAGGATTAAGATATTTTGATAGTTCCTTTTTTATACGAATGTTTACTGCTGTAAAGCACATGATTTTAAATCATCTACTTGATGACACGGATTGTTTTCATTGGACATTGATATGTTATTTTGATACGACCCAAAATATAATGTTGAGATCTAGCTAGGCTATTGAATATAATACAATAATTTCTAACTCATGATGAGTTTGTTCTCAGTTTTCTATGTGTCGTGTCCTTTCATGACGTGTGCGATCTTAGCCCTGGGCAACTCTCTATCACTTGCGGAACTTGAGTAGCGTTTCTTCGTTTGCCAAAATCCCGGCTCCCTCTTCCGCCATTGATTCATACATGTTCGTCAGGTATGTAACGTGTAGCAATACGCTATATTTCTTGGCCTTGTGAGGGTTAAGTTTTACATGTCTTCCTTCCTCATTATGTATTGTATCTGTATTAACGTCAATAATGTGGAGCTGCTTATTTTGTTGCTCATACAATGAAGAAGGGGTTTGTTTTGCAATTACATTGCTGCCTGTCCAAACTGAAATCAAACAAGTCTTTTATCTAATGTCAGTGTCACATTGACCACCAAACGTCTAAAATAACATTTATCTTCACTCAACCCTTTCTCCCATTGAGTAACATTTGAAAAATGAATCATATACCTTGGAGATTATCGGCTGTTTGTATTCCATTTGTCATAAATGATGACAGATATAAAAGCAATTTCCTGTCATTGTCACAGCTCGTAATTATGGACTGATTCAATAGTTCATGTCTTTACTCACCCTCCCGTTATATCTCACAAATGACATTGCCAGAAAAAAATCAATGTTTGTATGAGTCATTACATCGAAATGCATAAAGATTCAGAATTGACAAAACTGTATTACTGCTACCCTATCTGGGCTGGTGTTTCAAAATTATCACATTTTAGCCTTGATAGAGTTTACACGGTCACCAGAGGCTAAAACCTTTTTCCTACAGACAAAACGGCTCAAGCCTGTTAATACTCTATCACTATTTCCATGCTAAATGTTCAGATGAGCTCCCCATTCTTTAGTTTTACTAATTCAGAACTTAGAACTAAAAACTATATGCTACTTCTAAGGAGTCGAATCTTCCTTATTTCTTCTTTATTTTAAATTGAAAGCGAAGGTTCCACTCAGCATCATCGGAAAAATAAGTTCTTTCCTGAACAATCTTCTGTACGGACGCTTCCCTGAAAACTCTTCAAGTCAAGGATCAATCGATATCTATCCCACTTATCTCTATAATCTTCACTTTCTCACAACTTTTCTTCCGATCCTGTCACACCCCAAGTTCAGTTTATCACATCTTAACGGTAACCTGCCAACTTATGTTGCTCTCAAATCTTTTAATATAACTGTTGTAAAAGACATATAAGGAGAGAATATTGGGCCTCAAGCTCACACCTGATCTCAAATGGAACTCCTACATACAATCCAGATGCAGGCAAAATGGTACCTATACCGCCTCAGTAAGTACCTGACTCCTCATGCTATCCTCTACCTTTACAAAAGCCAGTTCAGGCCAAAAATGGAGTATTGTTGTCATATTTGAACGGGTGTTACCTTGCCCTACTTTTCAATATTGATAGACTTCAAAAGCGTATCCGAGTCCTTGTGATTGACGAATTATTTTCTATCCTTGAACCTCTCTCTCTCTCTCTCTCTCTCACACACAGGCAGGATATGGCGAGACTCTCATGGCACTATTGCTACTTCCATGGAAAGTGCTCGATCGAACTACATTCCTTGGTTCCGCCACGTCTAACGTTCATGGCCAGGATCTTTACATTGTAGCAAACAACCCACCTTCTCTCCATATTCCATCGGTGAGAAGTAATTTCCATTGAAACAGCTTCTTCTCGTGAACCAATGCCCTTTTGAACAGATTCCCCGATCACTACAAACTTAACCTGTTCAAATTTAGAATCAACCGTTATTTTCACCTCCTATCCGTATAAACTAGCCTTAATATAGCCCTCTAACTTGAGTGGCTCAAGCAGTCATGGAACCGAAATGAGCAGATGACATCCACACACAGAAAAGATTAAGATTTCTAATTGAGGCATTTTTAAGTGCAAACATGTAGTGTAGCCATTAATTTACAGAGCAGCATCCAATAAGAAGCGAATTCGGTATAAAATAGTAATTATTGTTTCAGCAAACTGGTTAAGTATTATCTCGAGTTCAGCTTGGGAACCCCGCGGCAGTGTAATGGTTAGCAAGCTTGTCTCGCTAGCATAATTACGAATGAGTAGTGAGTTCGATCCTCACTGGGTACCCCATACTTTCGGCTTTGTGCCACATCTAAGCTACGCTTGGAAAAGGGCACCTCGACGTGGTGTAATGGTTAGAACGCTTGTCTTGCTAGATCAATTACGACTGAGTAGTGAGTTCGATCCTCACTGGGTACCCCATACTTTCGGCCTTGTGCCAAATCTAAGCCGGGCTTAGAAAATCACTATCTCGAGTTCAGCTTCCATTCGGAAATGGTCAAAGGCCAAAGGCAACCAACAAGAGACTGAACTCACTACACGTCAGTTATGGTTTTCTTGCAAACGCCCAATTATATTATGGAGCAATGTGACAAAGCTGAATTATATAACACACAGTGCGTATCAAACTTATTTCTCATTAATCACAGTCAATTAGTCGAGCTCGTTCACTTTTGCTCGACGGTGAGATGTCCATGCAGGCAAATCAAGTACATCACTTGTGTAACATTCATCTAAGAACATCGTCAATATCTGCTCTCCTAGCAAAAGATTTTAATGGATTATATGACACCTGTAGTCAGGGATAATCCCTGATAATCACTTAACGTAGAAATGCTGATTTTATGCTTTTGTCAAGAATATGAAAACGAAAAGAACACACACATAACTTTTGGCTCCATTGCGTTCTCCATGTTGTTAAATGCTAGAATAAATACGCCCATCTATCATACAGGGTGCGATGGGTAAACTGTCGCCATTTTATATTTTTAATTTCGTGCTTGCACGTTATCGTTTTTTTATTTTGTCGATGCACAGCATAGTAGAGTTAGTTGAAAACCGTCGGAGATAAAAAGAATACCATGAAGTAATTCACTCCGCCAGAAATTTGGAAACAGCACCCTTACTGCTTGGCATTCGCACCGGAAGCTCCAATACGAATATTTCAGAGTGTTTGGGTGTCAATCTGAAGACAATACAGAGGATTCGAAAAGAGTTCGATGAGTCTAATGGTGATTACGAAGGTTCGGCAGCTCGGAAAATTCACTCTGATCGTCCTGAAAAAATAAGTTTCGAATTTGTTGGTGAGAGCCACAGACTCAACACGGAAGTCTATATCAAGTGCCTTGAGGAGGTAGTTCTCCTCGTGCCAAGAGGGTGGCAATAAGACTCTGCACCATGCCATATAAGCAGTTAAACCCAATCATGCCTGTCAGACAATATCTGCGAACACATCACTCCTTATATCTGGTCACCTAACTCCCCAGACTGCAACCCTCTTGATTATTATGTGTGGGGTGCGAGAGACCAGTAAAATATTATATAACGCCAAAGCTGAACTGAAGGCAAGGATTATGGCAGCATTCACCAATTTAAAAAAGAGTCCATCCAGAAGATTTACAGTGTATTCCGAAGTCTTCTGGAGGTCTTGGCGATTTTATTGAATACATTTGCTGTTTAGCATTTCAAGAAATTGTTGTGTGATCTTGTTAACAGTATCTGTTAAAATGAAATGCTACTGTTATTTTTATTTTTGTGTAACAATTTATCCATCGCACTCCGCACATCCCTTGTGATGTAAATTTCAACTGTTTTTACTCGTGACGTTAACGAAGCATTGTCAAAGTTAGGTAAATTTAAAACTAAATTAGCAACAAATTATGAAGTCAGCACTGTGAGAATAGACTAAGAGTCTCCAGCTTTAAAAAAAATCATCCGAAATGGGAAGGTAATATGAACAACTCTTTTTTTTTTTCTTCAAATTCTATTAAGAAATAAATTAACAAGTACGTGTGCATATCTTTCGAGGTTTAAACTTCGAAAACTGAACAAAAGAACGAGTGAAAATTATCTATAAGTATTCTGCTTGTCTTTCTCTTGAGGATAGTCATCGAGTTATTTAGGTTTACCTCCTGTGGAGATAAATAGACATGTTAGGAATCTAAAAGATTAACGTTGCATAACTACCTTGTTAATCAGCACTTCCCAATTTTTCACTGGTATATTATTTGTTTTGTACTTGTTTTTATATAAATGAAGTTAGTCTAATCCTGGAGTTTCAGCACATCCTAAAAGAGAAAGACTATGTACTTCCTTGACGACTTTTTCGTCTTTATCCACACGTTCGCATCATAAGTCATAGCACAAACAAAGCGAGCCTTTTCTTCGAGACTTAAAGTCTAGAACAGCGCAACCTCTTTTCATTAAAATAATCTTAGGTTGCTTGATGTCGATGCGTCACTAGCCGTAGTGACCGAGCAATTATTGTCTTTATGGACTGAACATGTGAGTAACTGGGATGTCTTAAGGAGAATGAAAACAAAAATTTCGTTTTTTAATCACTTCACCCTAAGTAAAACGAAGACGTGGTGGGGGAACTACTGTGGGGTGAAAGAGAATGAGAAGTCATTAGAAAGGACGAGAAAAGAACAAGTTTCAGGAAGAAAGAAGTTGGCGATTGACATTACATTGAAATTTTTGAAGATTATAGGTGGAAGGGAAGCAAAGAGAGTTACACAGGTGAGAAGTGCGTGAAAAGAAACTATTAAAATATATCATACAGTCACATTTAGCTATTTAAACAGTAAAACTGTGACATCTTGTAGCTTAAATTCATGCGGTCGATGTACGAAGGATCTCATTAGAACAACTGCCATGAAGTTACAGAAAAGACAAAGGGATGCAATCCCAATCTAATCTACTTTGGTAGTCATCCACAAAGGTATACAGGAAATTTATGTCAATTTTGTGACAAGGTATGCGGGTCAGTAGCAGGTTTGAAGAGTCACATAAGAGTACATGGGGACCAAGTAAATCTAAGAACGAACAGAATTTTTTTTTGCCTATTATTTTTTAAGGAAAGCCTGCGGCAGTAACGAGTGCATTTTCTATAACTTCCCATCTCACGACCGCTAAATACAAAATTGAACGTAGCAATCCTATCTATCGACCGTGGTGAGATTCGAATCCGGGCCTCGTGGTGAAAAAAAGCGGCGTTCTAACAACTCTAACACACACACACACACACACACACACACACATATATATATATATATATATATATATATTATTTATAAATATTTATTTATAAATATATATTATTTGTAAAATTCTTAGTTCTTATAGATTATTCTGATTATTCTCTCTCTCTCTCTCTCTATATCTATATATATATATATATATATATATATATATATATATATATATATATATATAAGGCAGGATGTGTGTGTTTGTGTGTAACGAATGCATGGCCGCAATTTTCGACGGATTTACTCCAACATTTACATGCACATGCTCCAAGTTAGCGGGAAGGCCAATCGATAGTTGAAATAATCGATTTTTCATTCTTCTACGCCAGTTTTCATGTAGTTTGCGGCCATTTTCTACTATCCAGAGTAAGAGCCAATAGCTGGCTGCCACGAATAGGCAGGAAGATTCTATTGGCCAGCGTGAGAGCCAACAGCTGACTTACACGAATGTTAACTAGCATGTAAAAATAATCGATAGCTGCATTCGTCACAAGTGGGAAAAAATTAAATCTGCATGACACTTTACTCCAATTGGCTCATTCGCTTGCTTAAACTTAACGTTGATTCTGATTCCGCAGAATTCGGCTTTTCCTTTATAGTTTTGTGTTCATTTTGTTTAGTTCTTTTTTTCGTAATAGATTTAATGTTTAGTATAGAGCTTAGAAATAATTCGCAGTGTGAGATAGGCAAGAAGTAAGGCATGTAGCAACATCAGCACGGCAAAGGGCACTCCTTTAAAAGCAAGGAAGGGTAAACATATTTTAAGTCAAGTGATAGCGATTGCTGTATCAGTCGTACGATTTTTGAATCAAGCATGGTCAAAGCCGGGCCATGCTGATACTATATATATAAGAATAATCTGTAAGAACTAATATTTATAAATAGTACCGAAACCCAAATATCTATACTTGTCTTGAGTGGAAGGAATAATTTTCATACTGACATATTTTTTCTAATGTTGTAAATTTATATAAACTGTGTTTCTTTTTCATGCGCTTTGATTTAACATTTGGCCAGAGTTGTCAATTTATCAAAAGCCCAACGAAAACCCAATATATCTGAATATGAATCTTAAATTTGCACAACTTCTTTTTATGGTCCTGTTTTTGACATTCTTTATTAAAAGTGACAACATTTAGCTGCAAAGAATTTAATGCGTTGATATGATTCGTAATATGAGGTCAGTAGCGTCACTAAGTTTCTTCAGTATTTGGTAATTACTTTTCTGTGAGTAAATGCGTTTCGTTTGTCACTTTGTAAGTTTTCCTTCATGCATCTCAGCTAGTTTGAAAGTGTCACGTAATTCGATTGCAGTAGCGACATTCGTTGAGTTCTAGACGATCAAAATCCGAATCTAAGGATATAAGGATAAGTATCTGTGATTACCTTATTTTATTTCCTTTGTGAAGAAAAGAAAGATGAACTTGAATAAGTATGAAACCAACGCTGATTTCTTCAACAAGTTTCCGAAGTTTCCATAAGTTTTTTTCAAAAATCGGATTAGTCTCATTCCATATAATCTGATTTAAACAACCAGAATATATCAGCACTTATTAACGCATAAAATCTCTGCATCTCTCTGACTTTAACTCATTCGACATGCAAAACGAAAGTTAGCACATTATAAATATAATAGGAAACAGGAATTATGTTTTCAGTGTTCAGCATTTGTTATATAGGTTGTCTTTTAGTAAAAGAGCAAACCATTTAATATTAACGAGAAATTGCCTACCTAGGGCAATGGCGCCTTATTTCAATTCAAATGCTTATTGCGACTTCACAGAATTATTTTATTGTCGCTTTCACTTTTTTAAAGAATCTACACTGCTTTATTTATGGATTGACATCTGCTACTTTGTCGAAATTTTTAAACCCTTTAGCCGAGTTTCGATTTCAAACAATTCCACAGCTTGAATCATTCTCAATTATGGGCAGCATGGGTTTTAGCCCTGCTAGAGCAGTTATTGTCAACATTTTTACCCCACGCATCCTTTCCCCATATGTCAGAATGTTATTCCCCCATTCCTCTGATTGTCTGCATCAAAACGTGCATTCCAGATAATATACCTATAATATTGAAAATCCTTTATTTTCTTCCGTATTAATGCACATATCTTTACGTAGATTAATTTTATAGTGCAGATTTACACATTTAATAGGAAATGAAAATGCTTATCAATGTTAAAAACTGAATAAAGGTAGTTTGTTTTTATTATCCATGTCATTACTTTACGGACCAAACAGCAATAAACAGATCGTAATTCAATTAACAAAATGTCCTGAAGAATGCCAGGATATTGTAAATTTATAATTTATTTTAATCAGATGAATATTATGGTCAAAGAGAAACCAGTGATTGCTTTTGTTTTCGCCAATTCTGGAATATGCAGGGGAGTGCTTGAAAGGGCACAAAGCAATTTCAACATTTTCTAATCGACTACGTTGTTTCGTTTTCATTTTCAACAGAGTTCGACTCCAAAGAGTTGACAAAAATGGAAGCAAGGAGTGGATTCATCTTTCTGCCAATTTGGGGTAGGAATTGCACATCAAGGGCCAATAGTCTGTGCTTGAATTCTCATCTCTCTTGCTCCTAAATCAGTTTTCGGTTCTAGAATTTCATCTTCAACTGACAATTTGAATACATTTCACATTACATCCAACACATCAACGAGTTCAGGAAAATATCGTCTGAATTAATTCTCGGTCAAACGCTGGAGGATTCATTTTTTGCAAACTCTGGAACTGCTTGGTCATCACCACCAACATAATAGATGACAGCTTCTCAAACATTACAACCGATTTCTTGATCTTATCTTTCTGGGGAGTAGATTCTAGCATTACGAAGCAACTCAGGAATTTACAGCTAAGACCCTCCATTCTACAGAGTGTGGAATCATCTTCATTCACTTTGTATTCGATGGCTAAATAGGAAGATTCATTCATATAGCTTCTTCATATGAACCGCTAATTTGTGGATCAGCTTACCAAAAACGTGCTTCCCCGATCGCTACAATCTTAACGAAGAGGTTAACAACAACTGTTATCTATTTTGAAAAAAATAATTCATTAAGACTCTAACTTTAGAGGCTCTTGGTTTTGTACTGTGTGAATACCAATAAAGAAATAACATATTTTTTAGGTTCGACATTCAATAGATGGAAACGTATTTTAATGTATGGAAAGTGAATATCGACATCTTTTTATTAATATAGCCATGTACATATTCGCCGTTTACTCGTTTTTTTTTTTTTTTTTTTTTGTTTTTTGGGGGGTTTTTTTGGGGGGTAGATATTTAAATATAGCTAAATCTCACAAAAGTATTATTATGAGAGATTTATACTCACTGTTAAAGTAATAGTAATAATGCAAGTCTAGTTTTCTCAACCACTCCTCCATGGATAAATATTATCTCACATGCAATTGTATGTTGGTAGATTGAAACATTTCCTGATAAAAGAGGCATCCAAATCTCATATTGTTAATCTTAGCCATTTTGTTTTTATGAGGAAACATACGTCATTCAATGACCGAGCAGCTCGTGTCGGTTGAAGCTATAATTATCTTCCTCTTAAAACAATTTTCAGTAAAGTTTTTCAAGTCCAGAAACTCTTAACGCTCTTTCCATTATTGGTGGAGGTTTCCTTCCTAACATTTTGTTTGAAGTAGTGTAGAATGTTAGGATTATGCCTTCGAGTTACATGTGTTATCTATTTTACGTGTTGCTACTGTTGAAAGTGATGTTATTTTATTTATTTGGTACAGTTCTTTGGGATTTTGTTACGCTAGTCCAAGGTCTGCAGGCATCGCTTGTCTGAAGCTATTTTTAATCATTGATCTGAGAAATGACATGCATGGCATTCATATGACAGAGGCGACCTGGATAGGTCATTTGTATTGACTTATCACGTGCACACGCTGCCATAAAATATATAGAAAGAAAACAAATAAATTATTTTGAGTAGTAATCGTCCAAGTTTTTATTATCAATACGTTAGTATTTGATACATATACTTCATTGTCCAAGGAGACTAACTTTCGAATAATTTTAAATATATACTTTTCTTAGTTATCATATTTGTGGTTTTGGCCGGTGAATTTTACAACATATCAACTTATGTTAAGTTATTTACCGTTAAATATATTTGTATTATACATGTTTTTATAGTTAAAGATCACTCGTGTTTATACTTCAGTTTATATGCAAATATTTCCATTGTTACATATATTTAATAAAATAAGGTTTTTTCTATGTATTCTAATTTTGGGAAGAAAAAAGTCCACTCGTGAAGTTTACATGCACATAATCTTAATAAATCATATGCCAAGTTTATTTATATATGTTATTTGTGATAAATGGAAAGATTAGACATTGTTGTATTTCCTGTGTCCATTGGGGGACTGTTAGAATCAATAATTCGAAAATGAATGATTGCTTTTATGCCTAGAAATGACAAAGAAGATGAGAGATTTGATGATAGAGAGAAAATATAATAACTGGGAAACTGAATTCAAAGATTTACACAAGAAAACCTAATAAGAATTTTTAAAGGCACGTGCAAATAATTAATAATATAAAATTCTAGAGGCATAAGATTGGTTTGGTTTGGTTTATTTTGTTTTACGGCATATCAACCTCAATAGGATATTTAATGCCGACAACATTTTTAGGATAGATTCGTATGAATAGAATATGTATTCTTTGCTTTAGATTGTTTTGGTTTATTTTGTTTTTCGGCATATCAAGCTCAATGGGTTATTTAATGCCGACAACATTTTTTATTGCTGGTAATATTTTGTTTTGTCAAAAATCTGTTTCTGGTAATATATTTACTACAAATTGTATTTCTGGTAATAATTTTGTTCAAAAAAGTATTGCTGGTAATAGTTAACTATTTGCCCATAGCTGGGACCCTAACAGGTGCTACCACCCCGGGTCAGGTTGGATCTGGGAACACCAGCAATTAAGAGGTGGTTCCACACTCCTCAAAACCTCCTGGTCAGAGACCTTGCTGCTGGACGTAGTTTAACGTCTTACTCAGGAGGCGGATGTAGTTCAACGTCTTACCCAGGACGAAACATAAGATCGGGTCTCGATTTCTTAGGATTATTAAATAATGAACCAAGCCTCCAGAATTACAACATTTTTTAAGGACTGTCATAAAAACAAGATTGTAATAAAATTGATTGATTAAGGGATTTGTTTTGACCGTCTATCAACCATTTGCAGATTATTTAAAGTTAGATTATTAATTTTTAGACTGTAAGATTTCTTCTTTCTTTTGGTGGGTGGAGATAATAATGATTTAGTGATACAAGTCATACTAATTAACCCATAGCTTGGGAGAAAAGGTGGATTCATATCTTTCCCAAGATTATTTACGCGTAAGAGTGTAGCGAATCCGACTGGAATTGGAACTCGCCTCTCCTATCTTCAATTCCGAGCCTTTATCCATTTCACCATCCACACATCCAAGCTTACTGTATCTTATATTGCCAGGCGTTCACCCAGCTATGAGGTTCGACGTGTCTTAACTTCGAACTTAACGATGAATTGTATTTCCGCACCATAAGTCTGTAATAAAGTAATGACTTAACAAAATATTTCATTATTGACGTCATGTGTTCACTTGTAAATATTGAATGTTCTATATTGACTTTTTGTAGGTTTTGGTGCTTATGATAGTTGACTGTTTCTTTAACGCAATTTATAATCTCACAAATATATATGTTTATCTATAGATTCAGGTATAAACATAACCAATGTTTATAGATAGTCATAAGTATACACAAGACCACCTATACACCCAACTTTAATCGAAATCAAGAGTAGCTTTTAGATTTAGAAATAATCAATACCAATACTTATAGATTAAAGAATGATAGAAAGTGATTACAACATTGAATAACCCAATAAACTTTGATATGATGTTAACTCCGTCAAAACCTTAAAATAGACAAATATCACCTCATGTTAAGGCACATAAATTCAATAAGAAAAATTTTGAGTAAAGCTGTAGCATTTTGCATTTCCTATTTGATTATCGTTTTAAAATCAACATTGTTGATATTTTAGATTTTTCTTTAAATCCTTCGTTAAAAGTTTTGTATTCATCTCGAACGGATTCAATGCTGTAGCAAAATTCCATTTCATGAATTATCTTCAATTTTGATATTGAAGATCGCCATTTTCTTCGAATATGATGGCGGAAGATTAATAGATGAAGAATCCACGAGGGATTCATATTTCACTGTAATAATCCCGGAGTGTTCTTTTTTTTTATTTAAACACACATCTGGCTTTGAAAAGTTTCTAAAGATCTCACTACTTTATCAATCAGTCTGTTATATGTCGTCAACACTAGTTGCACCTAAATTGATTCAGCAGCTCATTGAAAACTCACGGTGCTTCAATATTCCCGCCTTTCAAGATAAATTGTTTTTTGCTTATATTTTCATTTAATTAATAATTCCTCTTACTTTTAGCCTTGTATTATTCCATACATTGTTCAGTAGAACTTGTCTGAGATCGATTAAAAGTTGTTGCTTTTTCCATCAATCATTTATACTGGTTTTTGAACTTTGTCAATGCAAATCTTCATGAAGCTCACAAATATCTTCTTTTTTTTCTACATTTGTCCTGAAGGACTCAGACTCTGTATCGGTAGGTCTGCACTTGATAGGTTGATAATCCAACAACCATGTTGCATATTCATCAAACTCTTTTTTAATTTGTTTCGTACAAATGATTAATGAGAGTTGTACCATTGATTCTGCTGCAGCTGTTGTTTGAAAAAGTTTATATTATCATTTTGAATACATTCATTTCCTATCAGTAGAACAGGCTAAGTTGGCACGAGGAGATTAATCAAGTCGCTCTTTCGCTGTTTTCAATAACTTGTTTTCTTTTTTGATGATTTCTTTTCGTTTACTATGTTAACTTTAATATATGTTATTTTCATTAAATCAAAAATATGAATATCAGCATTTTTATCTTTTATGTTTATCGTTGAATAAAAATAATATAAATCATATAAGAAGGACTTTTCTTTATTAATTTTACTAGTCACTTTTAAAACTAATCCAGTTCTTCTATAAAACGTGTTTCTGTTTCGTTATACGTTTTAATAATCACGATTGGTCGCCTCTCAATTGACTTTACATCCTTTTTTCAATTTTTTCCTTTGATTCTATCATTTTTAATTTCACATCTATTTTTATAGATGTTTCCATTCTCTTATTTGGGATTCATGTATATACTTTGCACTTTTGTAAATTAATGAGAATTTAATCTTTTCAATAGATCCAATATTATAAGCTTTGGATGATTTCAGATTGGTTTTAATCACTAAATACATGGTTCAATCGTTTACATTTCGACTTTTAGAATTTATTTTAAAACGGAAGATCCCTATCTCGTAAAATTTCCGAAATTTGAAACTTATAATTAAATAAGCTTTTATCTTTTCTCTTCAACGTGACTTTTTGTTCTTTAAATCCATTTTCATTTATTCTAGCAAAGAACACTACTCTTGTTTGCATCAAATTGCAAGTTTAATATTTTATGGCTACTGGCATCAGCAAATCTTTTTAGGTTTTTCAGTCATATCCAGTGTAAATACCATATCAATTTAAATGGTTGAAGTGATGCTTGGCTCGAACAAAATTTCATCCATATTAAAAAAAAAACTTTGATCTGATTGCTTCATCTATATATGTGCTGTTAAATTACAGTTTGGTAAAAGAAAGATTAGGATCTACTTCAGGATGCCTTGTGGAAGTCAGCATCGCATGTATTATCGAAAAATAATGAACTCTTTCTTGGTTTAAATCTTTCTCCATTTAACAGTCATCAATAATTTCAATAGAAGTCTACAAACATAACCTCCTCGATTATGGTACAAAAATAAAATCATGTCGTAGTGTTTGAAACAGATATATATATATATATATATATATATATATATATATATATATATATATATATTCAACTCAGCTCTCTTGTGAAGCAGAAACGCTTTCACAACAATGGGTAGAATATGTATATTGAAAATACAATCGTTATTAGTTTTTGTCACAAGAGTCAGAAACAGATAAGACGGGTGGGGAAATATCCGTTTAGGTGAAGCCTGGGTAGGTTTACCTGGCTATTTAGGTTTCTATTAGGTTTGCTCTACTTAGTGTATTAAGCACTTTACGGAGCTACTTTACTCGTTTTGGAGGGTTTTTTTCTTTGGACTCTGAGCTTGAATTCTGGGCGATTGTTTTCGCCTCAATTTCATGTTCTTAGTTCTTTTTTTTTTTCCTCATTTCCCTTGCATACTGGTTTGTTCAACTCCAAGCCGAAATACCTAAGGTTTTTCCAAGTGAGTACCACTATATATATATATATATATATATATATATATATATATATATATATATATATATTATTTAATATACTTGTTCTGATTAAGTCCATCTGATTTAGAAAATCATCAGTGTATTTCAGATAGAAAGAATCGTTGTTCCCTGTACAGTATATTAAGATCATAACGATTTTTCCAACATGATTTTGATACGTAATGATGCTGAAAAGATGAATTATCAGAGAAATGTCTCTAATGCCAATATAAGCTGATCCACTTGTTTTGGTTAAGCAACCTCCCCCAATCAGATAACACCCATTCGAAACAGTGGACATATAATTATGCTGTTTTCACTTGGATTCATTCAAGTTATGAGCTTATAGTTAAGATTCTCCTACCCTTTAATACTTTTATCCATTAGTGAGAATTCGGCAGATCTTGCAATATCCAATTTTATGGTTAGATTGTTTTAAAAATAGGCCACCATCAGAATTATACAGGAAAGTCTTATATATCAAGTCCCTACAGCCATTTCGCTGTAAGAAGAAGGAGTGGATTTGGAACTTGAATGTTGTTTGTCTTGAATATATAATGGGCAATCCATAACCGATTGGCCACAAAGAGCCATTTTTAGTGCCTTGACACGAATTTTTTTCCCATCATACAATCCCTCGAAGTTTTTCATAGTTGAATAATTTCATATCCAAACATAAACAAAAATCAAATTTTAGAATGGAATACGAATAGCCACTAAAAATTACGTGAGATTTTCAATTTCTTAATTCCAGTTTGCTTTAAAATATTCTTAAAGATTACTGTGTAAGGAAAGTTAAACTCTGTAGTTAATTGCCTAACATTTATTTATTATAATCTTATTTATTTCTATCAATTTCATTTTGTTTCATACAATTTATTTAATTAAATCCATATAAATAAATAATAATTATAATTAATATGTAAATCAGCAATACTAATATTTACTAATTTTCGTTTCATCTCTTACCACCATTCATAGTTTACCTTTCCTTACAGAGCTAGTTTTAAGTATATTTTAGTGTGTAGTAAGAATACAAGACGAAGAAAATCATGCTGAGAAGCCAGATAATCTTCAACATATACTGATTATTGGAGAAAATGCTCAGTATTTAGTGTAGTTTAATAAGAATTCGATCTACTAAATGATACATCTAAGGTGAAATACTTTTATTCAGCATATTTGAGTGTTTTTTTTTTTGTTTTTTTTTTCTGCAAGATAACATCCGTTTTCCATTTCAGAATGCGACCCTTCAAACGATTCTGGATCAGATTGAGAAATTCTATCAGCTGCAGAGTATTAACCTCGTCTTTTAACTTTAGATTAACTGTTGCCTTTCAAGATAACGAAGAAGAATCTATAAATGTATTTACCAAAAACATTCTTTGAAATTTACACAAAACACCTAAACTTTTAATTTTTCAAACAATCTAACTTCAGGATTGCAATCTTATTCTATCTTTCATATCCTTTCCATCTAAAACAAATATATAAAAAAAAGTAATAAAATCTCAAATAGTCTTTGCCTTTCTGGCAATTTATTTATTAACTGGTCGCCTGCTCCAGAGCAAGTTATTACAAACTATTCGAAACCTTTTTCCAGTTAGTTTGATCATTTTTGTATTCCCAATTCATATCGGCTTGTGTTAAGATTTATCTAAGAATTAGTAATTTATGGAGCCTAGAGCAAGCGAGTTAGGACAAAATATTGTCGGTAGCGAAGAAGGCCAAATGTTCAATGCTGTAAAACGAGCTTACAAAAATCACAAAACAAAAAAACTAGACACCACTGATAGCACTTCTAACAACAGCACAATATTCATCACCTAACTTCTAACACTCTTTTTTACAAAATTGTAAATAAATTACCTATTCCTAATAGTAGGATCTTTACCATCACATTCAAGACAATCGGAGATATAAATAGGAAGAAAATAAATCCAACACCAATTCAGATACAGGTAATTATCAAATAAACACTTACAATGTAAAAGCATTATATAGGAGAGACATCACGAAATTTAAAAGCCTGTATCTACGAAGGTAAAAATGATTTACGTTTATACTACCATTCAAACTCGTTCATAATACACAGTAACAAATACTGGCCATAATTCTGATTTTGTAAATGTCACCAGAATTAGAAAAAAACATATTTCTTTACATCGAAGTACCTCGAAAGATCACTCATAACAAAATTAACAACTATAAAAATACACCAAAAACATTATATTACATCGCAAAACTTACTTTAATTTAACGTATATTTATCTAAATCAAAAGATATATACGTAAAACAGTTCTCAAATCCAAATGCAAAAAACGACCAAGCATAATGTCTACTAGACACACACTCTTACGAATGTATATTATCATCTGAATCCCACATAATTATTATATACTTACATATAATTACAGCTTAATCCCTAGAAATATTATATACTTACATACATAAATCAATATGTACGGTTTTTCAGTTTGGTTTGGTACCCGCTAATTTCTTGGAACTTCGAACCGACGTGACGTCTCTTCCTGAATTCGGGACGCCATAAAGTATACGAATGTCTGTTTAAAAATCGAAAGCACGTAAAATATGATTAACCAATGAAAATCAGACAACTCAAAAGTATAAAATATCGCAAATACCTTCGTGTTCTCTTCATATCTCATTCTGCGATGAAGCTTTAATAAAAGTGAAACGTGTTAAAGTGATAAACGTTTGCTATTTGTTCTTTATCTTAATATTCTGCAAGATTCCGTCCATATTTAAATTGTTTTTCCACCTAACTTACATATATATATATATATATATATATATATATATATATATATATATATATATATATATATCTATATACTTTGTATTGAGCACTTTTTAAAAATAAATTCTATCAACAGTGTAATTTTACTCCATCTGTTTTTTTCTGATTTGTATATATATATATATATATATATATATATATACTTTGTTTTGAGCACTTTTTAAAAAATAAATTCTATCAACAGTGTAATTTTACTCCATCTGTTTTTTTCTGATTTGTATATATATATATATATATATATATATATATATATATTTTGTTTGAGCACTTTTTAAAATAAAATTCTATCAACAGTGGAATTTTACTCCATCTGTTCTTTTTCTGATTTGTATATATATATATATATATATATATATATATATATATATATATATTATATAATATGGAAAATATGTTATATTTATGGGATAAATTGCTCACAGTCAGAGATAGAGCAAATTTAAATCTGAAAGTGGACATTGAAGGCAAATACTCATAGGCAACAGACTGTTTCATGCTAAAGAAAAAATCGGTCTGGCATAATATATATATATATATATATATATATATATATATATATATATATATATATATATATATATATATGTACATATATATGTATGTATATGTATGTATGCATGTGTGTGTGTGTGCGCGTGTGTGCGAATTTGTGTGTGTTTGTGCGCGCCCACGTTAAAATGTTATTTTACGGTATGCTCTATTTATTGCTTCGAATTCTCAATATCCGGGATATGAGCGAGAGTAAATGTAAATATCGGACACTATGTTAAACTACCTGATCATTTTCTTCATTCTTTTTACGTTGTTTTATATCTGCTTTTCATTCTTTCAAATTCACTTTATTATGATTCTCTTATCTATTTTTCCCTCCTCTTTTCAATACTGTTGCTCTTTCTAGTAATATATATATATTAGTATATTTTGACGCACTCTAATACATTCATTTTTTTTTTAGTTAATTACTCTCACTTTTAGTCATGTGTGTATGATAAAATTTATTAAATACTCCCTTGAAACTGGTTTTATCCTTTCCTTGAGATTTCCCCGCGTATTAGCAGTTTTCCTTCTTTCTAACCACATCTCGCACAATTTTCTTTTTTTCTCTTTTACAACTTCAATTTTTAACTGTTTTTTTATTATTTTATTTTTTTTCATCTAAGGATTTCGCGTATGTCACCTTTGCTGAACATTTAAATGGCAACTACAGACTGACTATTTCTCTACCAATCCACCGCCCCGTCCAGAATCGGTAAGTTTATTTCAGGAATGTCTCAGGACAATTTCTACAATCAGACGGTGTCAGAAACAGACACGCAGTTTCGGGGGGGGGGGGGTTCGTTTTTTTTTGTTTTTGTTTTTATGTATATTTTTGTTTTGTTTTTTGTTTGTTTTTTTTGTTGTTTTTTTTTTTGTTTTGTTTTTTTGCAACAGAGTCTTTCCTTGATTTAAATATCGGTCATTTTTACACAACGATTATTCACTTTTATTCTGTTCTCAACATTCTATTTCCGGGAAAGTCGCATGGAAGTTGTATAAAATATTAACTCAGATTATATGGATTGTAGTTCCATCATATAATATGCTACAACGTTTAGGCAAGTGATAATGTCCCTCATAATATTAAGAGAGATATGCGGAATTTCTGCGTTCGGGCATTTTTGGCATTAGGGCCTAAAGTAAATATAGTTATCTTTTATCACCAATGTCTTTATCACAGCGTTTCGGTCGTTGTATCTTCCAGGGTTTTTAAGGTACTTATCAAACCTATTAATTAGCCGAGAGGATCAAACAAAACCTTTTAATTCACAAGGAAAATTAGGACTTTGTCACTCCTGCTGTCATTCCATCCTCGATGACGTCAACTAAAGTGGATTACCGATTTTTATATACTATGTTATCTTTCATTTTTTGAAGATCTCAGATGAAATATTCAGAAATAAAAAAAAAATAACCCTTCTTAAATCCATATATTATAACTATAAGACATTAATGAAACACAGAGATCGGTGTTTCACATTCTGTAAATATATCAGTTATTCATCATTATCATCGCAAATTGTGTCAAAAACGATCCGTATGCCATTCTCTAAGAATCTCAGGCCGAATACAAATCTGGAAGAGGAACAATCCATCAAATCAAAAAAAGGAGTAAAACAATTGAATATTCTATCTGAACGTCTCCTCATCTGCATTGTAATCACTTCAATTATACATAAAACAGAATCCACTAGTAAATCAAGTGATTCAGTTGGTGGTCACCTCCATTCAAGCTTCATAGTTGCTGTTGATATATCTACTGTGAATAACTCGGGTTAAGATATATGAAGAAAGGTAGCAATAAGTTTGTCAAAAATACAGAGGAAGTGAGTTTGATTATAAATATATATGAAACAAACTGCAATGCAATTAATAAAGATAATAACCAATTCAACATAACAATTTATCTCTGAATGAAAGTTCTGTTTCTGTTCAATATAGAATGGGTATTGGCTGGACAGCTTTTGAAAAGAAGAATCCATTCTTAACATCCTTTTGTATTCCCTACAACCCATGATTTATATCACATATTCTCCCTGTACTGCTTTACAGCCTGGATTATGTAAACTGGACTATAACATTATTTAAGATAGTTGGAATCGTCAGGCTCAATATTATGAGTATCTCTATCATACACAAGGTACCCCCATAGACGACTGAAAAGATTCCATCAATTCTATAAAGTGCGATAGTCCATGATAGAAATACTTTAAAGAACTTAATATCTAGTCAGAATATCTTAAAGCTGTCGGTAAATCATTATTAAATGACCTTACATCTCATATTCAACTGTGTTTAATAAGTAGCGTGGTAACTTGAGCTTTCAAAGAAGCGATCCTAGTATTAATGTTTCAAGAAAGACAGATATTTAGATTGTAAAGAACTACTATCATCTGTTTACGTATATCAGTTATTCATCAGTATCATCGCAAATTGTGTCAAAAACGATCGGTATGCCTTTCTCTCAGAATCTCAGGCCGAATACAAACCTTGAAAAGGAACAATCCATCAAATCAAATAAAATCGTTTTCATTGACGTTACTAAAGCTTTTTATAGCAGCAAATTACCTTTACTTGTGAAAGACAGAATCAGAGGAAATATAAATAAAAGAATAAACCTTCTTAAAACTACGTATGATAACCATGAGACGTTAATATAGAGAACGGTATTTTACATTCTGTAAATATTTTAAAAGGAGTAAAATCAATGGAATATTCTCTCTGAATTTCTCCTCTTCTTAATTGTAATCGTTTCAATTATACATAAAACAGAATCCATTAGTAAATCAAGTGATTCAATTGGTGGTCACCTCCTTTCAAGCCTCGGATTTGCTGTTGATATCACTACTGTGAATGACGCGAATTAAGATATATGAAGAAAGGTAGCAATACGATTGTCAAAAATACAGATGAAGTGAGTTTGATTATAAATATATATGAAAAAAACTGAATATTTTAAGCAATTTACCCCAAGTAAGGCGGGAGTGCCACTAACATGTAAGGGGTTACAGAGGATAGAAAACAAGTGTAAAGATACGTTTTTAAGGAAAGGATAAAGAGGAAGAAAGATAACAAGATCAAGGTATCAGAAGATGTCGATTGACATTACACTTTATAGTTATCAGGGAAGCAAGTAAGAGGAAGGGAGTTCCACTGTCGGGAAGTGCAAGAGAAGAAGTTGTTTGAGTAGAACAGACATTTACATTTAACCGTTTTGACAGTGAAAGGGTGGGACAATGGGCATTAATAAAGATATGCACTATTCAACATAACAGTCGATGGAAAACCAATTTAATACGTAAATGAATTTGTCTAGTTCAGTTTCTATTGCACATAGAAGAGGTATTGGTTGGGTAGTTTTTGAAAAGAAAGAAATCCTTCCTAACATTTAATATCCTCGTGTATTCCCTCCAAAAAGTTATGATCTACAACACATATTCTCCCTGTACAGTTCTCATCATTTAACACATCATATACGAATACGAACCTTTCTGGACATTATTTAGGTACCCCCCACGAGGGTTGCATGTGACACAAGGCCGGGATTAACGTGGGTTCACCGAGCCCGTAGGCTCGGCAAAAAAATGCCTGTAGAACCCGCATAAGTGAAGTCGGATTAGTCAACCTCCCCGAACGAGACTCTTCCCTTCGGCTGAGCCTCGTTCGGTTTCCTCTCTGCTCAGAGTTTGAGAGTTCGACCGTCTAGACGAAAAGATTTCGGGTAGGCGGTCGAATTTGTAGATTTCTGCGAAAGACAATAAGGAAAGACGGTATGGAGAATTTGTCATACGCAAGAGATCTGGAAGGCGTGAAGGAAACAGAGTAATCAATCTAACAAGCTTCTGTAAAAATTGATGTCAGAATAGGAAATGGGAGACAGAGTAATGATAATATTATTTTGTATAAGGAAATATTCAGCATTCTTTGACCGAATCGCCAGTATTACTGACGTTAGAAATTTATAAAATCTTTCTCTTAAAACTATTTCACAAGTACAGTAGCTGTTATCGCTCTTGCCAGTATGAATCGGGTGGTTTCATTCTCACCCTTTTATTTTAACTAGTGTGGAATATTAACATCTTGCCTATTATCATTATTTCATATTCGAGTTACATTTGATATCCATGTTGTTGTTGAAATTCCTCAAGTGATAAGGTCTTTGCTTTCTCCTACAGTGTGTAATTTGTGATTCTGTAACGCCAGTTCACAAGGTTCAAAGAAATAATCATCGCTCTAATGAAAACTAACGGATAGAAAGTTGTGGAGAATCATGATTACTCACGTCTTTTAAAGACACCATACATTTACCGTATCTGGTAGGCTAATGTTTGCTCAGATGCGATAGACTACCAGTATTTCTACCTTGCGAAACTCCACAATGCTGAAATAGTAAGTGTAAATGATATGGACATATACACCATCAGATATTGTAGGTTTTCACAAAATATAACTGCTGATAAGTATTTCGAACGCCAGATATGGTAAGTAAAAAACTAAGGAAACAATCCCATTAGATTGGAAGTTTCGTTAACATTTAATAACACCTAAAGTAAAATATATAGAATCAAAATGCAAGCAGATGTAGTTCAATTGCTCTGGAAAAAGAATGAACCCGACATTCCTTGTATCGTGGTACCATGGAACCGGCCATAAATAAGTTAAAGATTAAATAGAGACTACCAAAGATAACCAGAAACTACTCTGAAGGACTCATCTTCGAGCATAATTAGCAACTAATCTTTTACAACAAATATATGTATAATTATTTATTTTATTCTTGTTCTTTTATTCTTATTTTTATTCTTAGTTTGCTTTACGGTATATCAACCTCAATAGGTTATTTAATGCCGACAAGAATTTTATTGCTAGTATTACATTTTTTTTTTCAAAAAATATTTTTGGTAATATTTTTTCCCAAAATGTATTGCTGGTAATAATTTTTTCTTCAAAAATGTATTACTGGCAATAATTTTTTTTTTAAATTTATTGCTGGTAATAATTCTTTACAAAAATGTTTTGTTGGTATTAAAACCTATTTTTACACGTTTTGACCAGAGTTTGGGGGTTAACTATTTTCCCATAGACGGAACCCTAATAGATGCTACCACCTCGATTCAGGGTAGACCTGGGAACACCAGCAATTAAGAGGTGGATCTACGCTTCTCAAAACCTCAGAGGATTTGCTGACGGATGTAGTTTATCGTATTACCCGGGACGTGGATGTAGTTTATCGACATACCCAGGACGGGTTTAATCATTTTACCCCAAACATCTTCGTAACACCAGTAATACGTAAGAGGTTACTGAGAGTGAAAGTAACTTATAAAAGTTGAGGACATTAAAAAAACAAAACAGGATTCAAGGTGAGAGAAGATGAAGATTGACAATGCATTTAAATTTTTGAAGATTGTAGTTGACAGGAAAGGAAAAAGCTGGAAGAGAGTTTAACAAGCAAGAGAAGAAACATTCAACATAGAACTTACATTTTGAAATCGCAACACTGACACGCTGAGACCTAACTACCACTCCAGCACTACGCATGAATTCGTGAAATAGAACTATTAAAGAGAAAAGCTCATTTACAGGACGATTAATATGGAACAATTTATAGATAAAGATCAGGGAAGCTAAGTTACGGCGGTTGGAAATTGACCCAAATCGATATTACAAGCAAAATTAGACTCCGCAACGACAAAACTACAGAAATCACACTGTCTTCTATATTTTATCGATCACGTTGATACCGAATTTCTAAAAAAAAATAGTATTTTTTGTTTTGTCATAGATTTGGAAATTGGAATATTGAAATATTTGTTTATGATATTTATGTTCAATAAAATTATTAATAGTATATGTGCTGAAAAACTTTCGGTAGCATCCACTTAATAAACACACACACCAAAGGACCAAACATTATAATTTTATTTTAAAATGTTTCTTAGTCAGGTCAATCATTTTTATACACCTCGTTGTATATTAGTAAACATTAGACTTGGCCATATGTCACTCATTCTAGTTAGTTATACAGAACGGTCTTGAGTCCCAGAGAACAGAAAACTACGCTTATTTTAAAAAGAAAAGCAATACGTTAGCAACGTTATCAAACAGTGCGATTTCGGATACCACTTAAAATGCATTCTTAGATTTTGATCTCGATTCTTCAAATGTATATGGATGCCGTAAGCGATGAACATCGTTATGGTTATCTGAAAGAGGAATGATGTCTTACGGTCTTATCAGTTGATACATAATTGGCAACTAGTGTTAGTTTTTACAACAGGTGAACACCTTACGTCACAAGCGCAATATCAAGTGTCTGAAAAATATTTTGAAGGCATCACAAATAATTTAAGTAATTTTAAGTAATTTGTATTTAAATATCTAAGAAGTGTTTTAACAGACGACGGAAAATGAGACACTGACATCAGAATGCGCATTGGTATAACGGAAAGATGTTTTCGAAAATGCAATCAAATTATTAAGAGACAGGAAATGTTGGCAGAGAGAAAAGAGTATTGAACTCTTATGCCATATGACATTGAATGCTGCCAACAGAAATCTGGTTCTACAGAAGGATGCTGAGAATAGCATGGTTAACATATGGGAACAACAGTGATGTCTGTGGGAAAATGTTTAACAAAAATAACACCTAATCAATGTCAGAAATCACAGAAATTATGTGGAAAGAGGATTTAGAAAATTTGACTCTCACACGATATTTTAAAGGACAAGAGACAAGGATAAGTTCTGCATAACCTCTGCCTAACGAGCTTGCTTAAATTGTTGGCAGAATAGGGATTAGGAGAGATAGCAAAAGAAAATATTTATTAAGAGCTACAGAGGACAGGTTATTGTGGAGAGCCATGAGCGCCTACGTCCTGAAGGGATACGAGACATAGAAGAAGAAGAATATTTAGTTTTCCCTATATTTTTGTAAATTTCCTTAGAATATAAATGTATTATTTACTAGAGTGTTTCCAAACTGGTGTTCCCTAGAACCCGGCTAACGCATTTTTGAGTAATTTTTGTTTGATTTTATATTCGTAATTTTATTACACACGTACGGTATATTTTCGTTATTATAATAAAAGTTACAACCTCTTATATTAATTAAAAATTATACTAATCATAGGGAATTATATAGCGATGTTTATATGCGTTAGTTTGAAACTACCTTCACTGGTTAGTGGACAGGACCTGTACGAGGCGGATTCGTGTATCATTGAATGACTCACACGGCAACTATTATACGATGCGAACTATGATGAAAATATAAAAGTGATAGATATTACTAATGGTACATAATAATTTTATGCTGGGGTTTCAAGGGCGACACAAGAGTAAAGAAAGTTGAAAAACACTGATATATTCTAATACACATTGTCTTGAACATAAATATGTAACACTTGGTGTGTAAAATCAAAAAGCATGCATTAGGTTTAGGAATTAAGAAGAAAAATATCTTCTGGCTAAAAGCCTCTATGATACATTTTATAGGGTCAATTGACGGTCATAACTCCTGCAATACATGGGCAAAGAAGGAGAACGTGTCACTGCATATTTATTGTCGAAGGGATTGGCGAATTAGCAATTATTGAGAAGGCGAGGATTTCTGATAAAACAGAAGTTTCTCTACCGAAAGTTCTTCAGGCAAAATATTCTCCTCAATAATAACACGTCGGTCTGCAACTGTTATTATTGAGAAATCTCACCCACTTCTCCCCTTTTCCTCGCGGATAATTTATCGGCAACGTCTCCATACTTGGTACAATAAAAGTTGCAAATATATACCATATGCGTTGTAACTATTTAACACTTGAAAAATACATTTTCCTTATGAAGCAAACGTCTGATTAAGTTTCTGTAAGAGACGAAGACAGTGCGACGGTGGAAACTAACGAAATGACACAACCAACTTGGTCCAATAGAGAACAGCTATCGTGGTCAGCAGATAAGATCAGATGTCTTGACTAATGTATGAGGACAGGTTGGCCGAAGCGTTGTGGGGGAAATTAGGATAAACTACTCGGGACTGCTAGCACGAATTAACATATACTGACCGGGGATTTGAGCGTGTTGCCATTGGTCAACTATTAATCACGCTAGATAATACGTTCTCTCCCAGACATTCTAACTAAGCTTACCATACTTAATTAGCCTATATTACTTAACAGCCTTGCAGTATAAACCACTGTGGCTGTTTAAGATACATAAACGTGCCTGAACATCCGAAAAGTCAGCTAGTATTATATCTTATTTCTATAAGCGTTATATTTGGTGGGTTTATGTTATGATGAAAAAATTAAAGATTTGTGGAAACTATTTCGAACACAGATAAATTAGTTTCTATTGACGGAGAGCCAGAATAACGCGTTTAATTTTACAAAATCGATCTCGCCCTACTATTTGTGTGATATTTTTGTTCGTCTCTATTCGCAAAATTATGATATTTTTGTTCATCGGCGTATCAATATGAGGGGATAAGTATATTTTTTTTATTCTGCGGTTTCTATTACTTGAGAAAAAAAAGAAAAAGTATATGGAAGAGGAAGGATACAAAAGGGAAAGAGAGAAAGGAGAAAGGGTAAAATAGAAAGAGTAGAAAGAGGAAATAATAGAAAGAGAAAGAGAAAAAATTAGAAGGAGTAAGAGGAAAGAGTAGATAGAGGAAAAAGTAGAAGGAGAAAGACAAGAAAGAGAAGAAAGAGAAAGAGGAAAGTGTAGAAGGAGAAAGAGAAAAGAGCAGAGAGCGGAAAGATTAGAAGAAGAAAGAGTACGAGGAAAGAGTAGAAAGAGGAAAGTGAGAAAGACGAAAGAGTAGAAGGAGAAAGAGGAAAGAGTAGAAAGAGGAAAGAGTAGAAGGAGATAGAGGAAATAGTAGAAAGAGAAAGAAAAAAACGATAGAAGGAGAAACAGGAGAAAGTAGAAAGAGAAAGGAGTAGAAGGAAAAAGAGGAAAGAGTAGAAAGAGGAAAGATTGGATGGAGAAAGAATAGGAGAAAGTCGAAAAAGTAGAAATAAAAAAGAGTAGAAGGAAAAAGAGAAAAATAGAAAGAGGAAAGAGTTAAAGGAGAAATAGCATGAGAAAGAAAAATGAGTAGAAGGAGAAAGAGGAAAGAGTAAAAAGGAAAAGAGTAGGAGGAGAAAGAGGAAAGAGTAGAAAGAGGAAAGAGTAGAAGGAGAAAGAGTAAAGAGTAGAAAGAGGAAAGAGTAGGAATAGAGAGGAGAAGATTAGAAAGAGAAAGAGAAAAACAAGATAGAGAAAAGGGTAGATGTAGAAATAGGAAAGAGTAGAAGGTAAACAAGAAAAGAGTAGAAAGAGGAAAGAATAAAAGTAGAAACAGGAAAAAGGGGAAGGAAAAAGAGGAAATAGTAGAAAGAGAAAGAGGAAAGATTAGAAGGAGAACGAGAAAAAATAGAATGAGGAAAGAGGTAGAAATAGAAAGAGAAAGAGAAGAGTAGAAGAAGAAAAAGAGTAGAAGGAGAACGAGAAAAGTAGAATGAGGAAAGAGGTAGAAATAGAAAAAGAAAGAGAAAAGAGTAGAAGAAGAAAAAGAGTAGAAGGAGAACGAGAAAAAATAGAATGAGGAAAGAGGTAGAAATAGAAAGAGAAAGAGAAAAGAGTAGACGAAGAAAAAGAGAAGAAGGAGTAAGAGGAATGAGTAGAAGGAGAAAGAATAGAAGGAGAAATGGTAAAGAGTAGAAAGAGGAAGTAGTAGCAGGAGAAAGAGAAAATTCTAGACAGAGGAAAGTGGAGAGAGAGGAAAGAGTAAAGAGAAAAAGAGGAAATAGTAGATGGAGTAAGAGGAAAGATTAGAAATACGAAATATTGGAAGGAGGAAGAGGAAAAAGTAGGAGGAGAAATAAGAAATAGCAGAAAGAAAATAAGGAACTGTAGAAAATGAATGTGTAGAAGGAGAAAGAGAAAAGAGTAGAAAGAATTAGAGGAAAGAGTAGAAATACGAAAGATTTGAAGGAGACAGAGGAAAAAAGTAGAAGTAGAAAGAGGAAAGAGTAAAAAGAGTATGAGGAAGTGTAGAAAAAGGAAAGAGTAAAGAAGAAAGTGTAAAGGGAGCAAAGAGTAGGAGAAAGAGGAGATAGTAGGGGGAGTAAGAGGAAAGAGTAGAAATACGAAAGATTTGAAGGAGAAATACAAAATAATAGAAGGAGAATGAAGAAAAAGAAAGAGAAGAAGAAGAATGACTAGAATGAGAATTAGGAAATAGTAGGAGGAGGAAGAGGAATGAGTAGAAGGAGAAAGAGAGAGGAGTAGAAAGAGAAATAGGAAATAGTAGGAGTAGAATGAGACAGTGTAGAAAAAGGAAAACAGTAGGAGGAGGAAGAGGAATGAGGAGAAGGAGAAAGAGAGAGGAGTAGAAAGAGAAATAGGAAATAGTAGGAGGAGAATGAGACAGTGTAGAAAAAGGAATAGAGTAGGCGGAGGAAGAGGAATGAGTAGAAGGAGAAAGAGAAAGGAGTAAGAGGAGAAATAGGAAATAGTAGGAGGAGAATGAGACAGTGTAGAAAAAGGAAAACAGTAGGAGGAGGAAGAGGAATGAGTAGAAGGAGAAAGAGAGAGGAGTAGAAAGAGAAATAGGAAATAGTAGGAGGAGAAATGAGGAGAGACAGTGTAGAAAAATAGGAAAACAGTAGGAGGAGGAAGAGGAATGAGGGGAGAAGGAGAAAGAGAGAAAGAAAAAGAGAAAGGAGAAATAGTAGGAGGAGAATGAGACAGTGTAGAAAAAAGGAAAAGGAATAATGAGTAGGCGGAGGAAGTGGAATGAGGAGTAGAAGGAGAAAGAGAAAGAGTAAGAGGAGAAAATGAGTAGAAGGAGAAAGAGGAAATAGTAGGAAATAGTAGGAATGAGACAGTGTAGAAAAGGGAAAACAGTAGGAGGAGGGAGGAAGAGAATAGGAAGAATGAGGAGAAAACAGAGAAGAGAAGGAGGAGAGAGGAGTAGAAAGAGAATTAGGAAATAGTAGAAGAATGTAGGAGGAGAGAATGAGACAGTGGAGGAAGTAGAAAAAAGGAATAGAGTAGAAATGGGAAAACAGGAAGAGGAATGAGTAGAAAGAGGTGAAAGGAGAAAGGAGAAAAAGGAATAGAGAAGGAAAGAGGAGAAATAGGGAAATAGTAGGGAGGAGAAATGAGACAGTTTAGAAAAGGAATAGAGTAGGGGAGGAAGTGGAATGAGTAGAAGGAGAGAGAGAGAGGAATAAGAAGAGAAACAGGAAATTGTAGGGAGGAGAATGAGACAGTGTAGGAGGAAGGAATAGAGTAGAGAGGGAGGAAGAGAAATTGAATGAGAAGGACAGAAAAAAGAGAGAGAGGAGAAAATGAGAAAGAAAGGGAAATAGTAGGAGTAGAATGAGACAGTGTAGAAAAAGGAATATAGTAGGAGGAGGAAGAGGGAATGAATAGGGAGGAGAATGAGACAGAAAAAAGGGAGGAGGGAGGAAGAGAATGGAGAAGGAGAGGAGAGAAGAAAGAGAAATAGGGAAATAGTAGGGGAGAATGAGACAGTGGGAGGAAAAGGAATAGAGGAGAAGGAGGAGGAAGTGGAATGAGTAGAAGGAGAAAGAGAAAAAGGAAAAAAAGTAGGGAGGAGGAAGAAATAGGAAATAGTAGGAGGAGAAAGAGACAGTTTAGAAAAGGAATAGAGAAGGAGGAGGAAGTGGAATGAGTAAAGAAAAGGAAAAGAAAGAGGAGAGGTAAGAGGAGAATGTATAGAGGAGAATGAAAGTGAGGGAATAGAGTAGGGAGGAAGAGGAAATGAGACAGTGTAGAAAAGGAAAATAGAAATAGGGGAGAATGGAAGTGGAAAAAAAGGAATAGAAGGGAAGAGGAATGAGTAGAAGGAGAAAGAGAAAGGAGTAAGGGGAGAAATAGGAAATAGTAGGAGGAGAATGAGACAGTGTAGAAAAAGGAATAGAGTAGGCGGAGGAAGAGGAATGAGTAGAAGGAGAAAGAGAAAGGAGTAAGAGGAGAAATAGGAAATAGTAGGAGGAGAATGAGACAGTAGTAGGAAAAAGGGAAAACAGAAAAGGAGGAGGGAGAAGGAAATAGTAGGAATGAGGAGAAGGAAAAAGAGGAGGAAGAGGAATGAGAGGAGGAAATAGGGAAATAGGGAGGGAGGAGAATGAGACAGTGTAGAAAAAAGGAAAAACAGGGAGGAGGAAGAAATGAGGAATGAGGAGAAGGAGAGAAAGAAATAGGAAATAATAGGGAGGAGAATGAGACAGAGAAAAAGGAATATAGTAGGAGGAGAAAGAGGAATGTGTAGAAAAGAAAGGAATAGGAGGAGAAATAGGGAAATGGAGGAAATGAAGAAGGAGAAAGAGAAAGGAAGAGGAATGAGGAGAAACAGGAAATAGTAAGGAGAAATAGAATGAGACAGTGGAGAAAAAAAGAGGAGAAAAAATTGTAGGAGGAGGGAGAAAGAGGAATGGAGGAGAAAGAAAAATTGAAGGAGAAAGAGAGAGAAAAAGGAAATAGAAAGAGAATGGACAGGAAAAAGTAGGAGGAGAATGAGACAAGTGGAGAAAAGGAAAAGGAAGGAGAAATAAATTGTAGGAGGAAGAGGAATGAGTAGAAGGAAGGAAATGAGAAAGGAGAAAGGAGTAAGGAGGAGAGAAATAGGAAATAGTAGGAGGAGAATGAGACAGTTTAGAAAAAATAGAATAGAGGAGGAAGAGGAAGTGGAATGGAGAAAGAGGGAGAAAGAGAGAGAAATAGTAGGAAGAAATAAGAGGTAGAAAAGGAAGGAAATTGTAGGAGGAGAATGAGACAGGAGTAAGAAAAGGAATAGAAATAGGAAATAGTAGGAGGAGAATGAGAATGAAAAAGGAAATAGAAGGAGAAAAGAGGAATGAGAAGGAGAAAGAGAAAGAAAGAAAGAGGAAATAGGGAATAGTAGGAGGAGAATGAGACAGTGTAGAAAAAGGAAAGAGTAGGAGGAGGAAGAGGAATGAGGAGAAGGAGAAAGAGAAGGAAAGAAGAGGAGAAATAGGAAATAGTAGGGAGGAGAATGAGACAGTGTAGAAAAAGGAATAGAGGAATGGGAGGAAAAGGAAGAGAATGAGTAGAAGGAGAAGAAAAAGAAAAGGAGGAAGTAAGAAGGAGAAAGAGAAAGGAGGAAAGAAAAACAGGAAATAGTAGGAGGAGAATGAGACAGTTTAGAAAAAAAACAGTAGAATAGGAAGAGGAATGAGGAGAATGAGAAAGAGAAGTGGAATGAGAATTAGGAAATAGGGAGAGAATGAAGTGTAGAAAGGGAAAACAGAGGAGGAGGAAGAGGAATGAGAGAAGGTGAAAGAAAAGGGGAGAAAAATAGGAAATAGTAGGAGGAGAATGAGACAGTGTAGAAAAAGGAATAGAGTAGGAGGAGAAGGAATGAGAAGGGGAAAGAGTAGGAAGAGGAGAAAGAAATTGTAGGAAAATGGACAGTGTAGAAAAAGGGAATAGAGTAGGAGGAAAGGAAGGGAAAGGAGAAAGGAGAGGAGAAAGAGAAAGTGTAGAAAAGGAACAGTGTAGAAAAGGAATATAGTAGGAGGAAAAGAAGAGAAATAGTAGAAGGAAAGAAAAGAGAGAGGAGAAATGGAGAAATAGGGGGGAAATAGTGTAGAGTAGAATGAGACAGTGTAGAAAAAGGAAAACAGAAAGGAGGAGGAAAAATAAAGGAAGAATGAGACAGTTTAGAAGGAGAAAGAGAAAGGAGGAAGTGAATGAAAGGAGAAAGAGAAATAAGAAAATAGTAGGAGGAGAATGAGACAGTGTAGAAAAGGAAAACAGTAGGAGGAAGGAATGAGGAAGGAGAAAGAGAAAGGAAAAGAAATAGAGAGGAGGAGAAAGAGAAAAAGGAAATAGTAGGAGGAGAAATGAGACAAGGAGAAGAAAAGGAATAGAGGAAGTAGACGAGAATGGAAGTGGAAAAGGAGAGAAGGAGAAAGAGAAAGGGAGAAAGAGAGGAAAGGGAGAAACAGGAAATAGTAGGAGTAGAATGAGACAGTGTAGAAAAAGGAAAACAGTAGGAGGAGGAAGAGGAATGAGGAGAAGGAGAAAGAGAGAGGAGTAAAAGAGAATTAGGAAAATAGTAGGGAGGAAAGAATGAGACAGTGTAGAAAAGGAATAGAATGAGAAACAGGGAAATAGAGGAAGAGAAATGAGTAGAAGGAAAGAAAGAGAGAAAGGAAAGAGAAGAGAGAAATAGGAAATAGTAGGAGGAGAATGAGACAGTTTAGGGAAAAAGGAATAGAGAAGGAGAAAAAGAGAAAGAAAGAGGAATGAGGGAGAATGAAGGAAAGGAATAGAGAAGAGAAGGAGAAAGAGAGGAATAAGAGGAGAAACAGGAAATTGTAGGAGGAGAATGAGACAGTGTAGAAAAAAGAATAGAGTAGGGAGGAGGGAAGTGGAATGAGAAGAAGGAGAAAGAGAGAGGAAAGAAGAGGAAAAAGAGGAAATTGAAAGAGAAAGAGACAGAAAAAGGAATAGAGTAGGAGGAGAATAGAAGTTGAATGAGTAGAAGGGAGAAAGAGAAAGGAGAGGAAGAAATAGGGGAGGAGGAAGAGGAGAAAAGGAATAGAAAAGGAGGAAGAAAAAGGAAAGAAGGAGAAAGAGAAGGGAGTAAGGGAGAAATAGGAAATAGAGGAGAGAATGAGACAGTGAAAAGGAATAGAAAAAGGAAGTAATGAGTAGAAGGAGAGAAAGGAAAAGGAGATAGAAGGAGAAAGAGAAAAAAGGAAAGAGAAAATAGGAAATAGTAGGGAGAAATGAGACAGTTTAGAAAAAGGAATAGAGGGAGGAGGAGAGAAGTGGAATGAAGGAGAAGGAGAAAGAGGAAAGGAGAAAAGAGGGAGAAATAGGAAATAGTAGGAGGAGAATGAGACAGTGTAGAAAAAGGAACAGAGTAGGAGGAGGAAGAGGAATGAGTAGAAGGAGAAAGAGAGAGGAGTAGAAAGAGAAATAGGAAATAGTAGGAGTAGAATGAGAAAAAGGAAAGTAGGAGGAGGAAGAGGAAAGAGGAGAAAGAAAAGAAAGAGGAGAAAAAAAGGGAGAATGAAACAGAAAAAGGAAAACAGTAGGAGGAGGAAGAGGAATGAGGAGAAGGGAGAAAGAGAGAGAATGTAAGAGGAAGAATGAGAAAGTTTAGGAAAGAGTAGGAGGAAGAAATGAGACAGGTAGAAAAGGAATAGAGTAGGCGGAGGAAGTGGAATGAGTAGAAGGAGAAAGAGTAAGGAGTAAGAGGAGAAATAGGAAATAGTAGGAGGAGAATGAGACAGTGTAGAAAAAGGAAAGAGTAGGAGGAGGAAGAGGAATGAGAAGAAGGAGAAGAGAGGAGGAAGAAAGAGAAATAGGAAATAGTAGGAGTAGAAAAGAGACAGTGTAGAAAAAGGAAAAACAGTAGGAGGAGGAAGAGAAATGAGGAGGAAGGAAAGAGAGAGGAGAGAAGAGGAAAAGGAAATAGTAGGAGGAGAATGAGAATAGAAAAGGAGATAGAGGAGGAGAATGAGACAAGGAGAAAGAGAGAGAAAAAGGAAAAATAGGGAAATGGGAGGAAGAGAAAAAGGAATGAGGAGAAGGAATGAGGAAGAGAGAAGGAGAAAGGAAAAGAGAAATAGGAAATAGTAGGGAGGAGAATGAGACAGTGTAGAAAAAAAGAATAGAGAAGGGAGGAAGAGGAATGAGTAGAAGGAGAAAGAGAAAAGGAAGTAGAAAGAGAAAAGGAAATAGTAGGAGGAGAATGAGACAGTGTAGAAAAAAGAATAGATTAGGAGAGAGGAAGAGGAATGAGTAGAAGGAGAAAGAAGAAAAAGAGGGAGAAGAGGAGAAATAGGAAATAGTAGGGGAGAAATGAGAAGTGAGAAGGTGTAGAAAAGGGAATAGAGGAGAAAGGGAGGAGGAAGAGGAATGAGGAGAAGGAGAAAAAGGAAAAGAGAAAAAGAGGAAAGAGGGAGAAATAGGGAAATAGTAGGGGAGGAGAATGAGACAGTGTAGAAAAAGGAAAACAGTAGGAGGAGGAAGAAGAATGAGGAGAAGGAGAAAGAGAGAGGAGTAGAAAGAGAATTAGGAAATAGTAGGAGGAGAATGAGACAGTGTAGGAAAGGAAGGAATAGAAGGAGAAAGAGAGAGGAGGAAGAGGAATGAGTAGAGAAATGAGACAGGAGAAAGAGAAAGGAGTAGAAGGAGGAGAAATAGGAAAATAGTAGGAGGAGAATGAGACAGTTTAGAAAAAGGAATAGAGTAGGGTGGAGGAAGAGGTGAATGAGAAGGAAAAGAGAAAAGAGTAGAAGGAGAAAGGAAAGAGGGAGTAAGAGGAGAAAAAAGGAAAGAGTAGGTGGAGGAAGAAATGAGAGAAGGAGAAAAGAAAAGGAATAGGAGAAATAGAAATAGGAGGAGGAAGTGGAATGGAAAAAGAGAAGGAGAAAGAGAGAGGAAGGAGAAAGAGAAAGAGAAATTAGGGAAATAGTATGGAGGAGAATGAGACAGTGTAGAAAAAGGAATAGAGTAGGCGGAGGAAGTGGAATGAGTAGAAGGAGAAAGAGAAGAGGAGAAAGAGAATTAGGAAATTTTTAGGAGGAGAATGAGGAGAAAAAGGAAATAGTAGGAGGAGAATGAGACAGTGAAAGAAAAAGGGAAAACAGTAGGAGGAGACAGTGGAATGAATAGAAGGAGAAAGAGAGGAGTAGAAAAAGAGAAATAGGAAATAGTAGGAGGAGAATGAGACAGTGTAGAAAAAGGAATAGAGTAGGCGGAGGAAGTGGAATGAGAAGAAAGAGAAAGAGAAAGGAGTAAGAGGAGAAATAGGAAATAGTAGGAGGAGAATGAGAAGTGCAGGAGTGTAGAAAAGGAGGAATAGAGAAAGAGGCGGAGGAAGTGGAATGAGTAGGAAATAGAAGTGGGAAGGAGAAAGAGAAAAAGAGTAAGAGGAGAAAATAGGGAAATAGTAGGGAGGAGAATGAGACAGTAGAAAAGGAAAAAGGAATAGAGTGGAATGATTAGGGAGGAAAGAGAAGGAGTAAGGAGAAATAGGAAAGGAGAAAGAGGAGAAAAAAAGGAATAGTAGGAGGAGAATGAGGAAGGTAGAAAAAGAAAGAGGGAAGAAGGAAGAGGAAGGAGGGAATAGTAGGAGGAAAGAGAGAGGAGAAAAAAGAGAAATAGGAAAAGAGTAAGGAGGAGAATGAGACAGTGTAGAAAGAGAAATAGGAAAATGTAGGGAGGAGGAAGAGACAATGAGGAAAATGAGAAGGAGGAAGAATGAAGAAGGGAGAGGAGAGAAAGAGAAATAGGAAATAGTAGGAGAAGAATGAGACAGTGTAGAAAAAGAAAAAAGTAGGAGGAGGAAGAGTAATGAGTAGAAGGAGAAAGAGAGGGGAGTAGAAAGAGAAATAGGAAATAGTAGGAGGAGAATGAGACAGTGTAGAAAAAGGAAAAAAGTAGGAGGAGGAAGAGGAATGAGTAGAAGGAGAAAGAGAGAGGAGTAGAAAGAGAAATAGGAAATAGTAGGAGGAGAATGAGACAGTGTAGAAAAAGGAAAAAAGTAGGAGTAGGAAGAGGAATGAGTAGAAGGAGAAAGAGAAAGTAGTAAGAGGAGAAATAGGAAATAGTAGGAGGAGAAAGAGACAGTGTAGAAAAATGAATAAAGTAGAAGGTGGAAGAGGAATGAGTAGAAGGAGAAAAAGAAAGGAGTAAGAGGAGAAATAGGAAATAGTAGGAGAAGAATGAGACAGTGTAGAAAAAGGAATAGAGTAGGAGGAGGAAGAGGAATGAGTAGAAGGAGAAAGAGAAAGGAGTAGAAGGAGAAATAGGAAATAGTAGGAGGAGAAAGAGACAGTGTAGAAAAAGGAAAAATGTAGGAGGCGGAAGATGAATGAGTAGAAGGAGAAAAAAGTAGAAATAGAAAAGAGTAGAAAGAGAATGAGGAAGATTAGAATGAGAAAGAGAAAGGAGTATGAGAAAGAGGATATATTAGAAGAATAATGATGAAAGAAAGAAAGAGAAAGGAGTAGCAGGAGAAAGAGGATAGATTAGAAAGCGGAAAGGGCAGAAGGAGAAAGAGGAAAGAGTAGGAGAAAGAGGAAAGAGTTGAAGTAGAAAGAAGAAAGAGTAGAATTAAAAAAGTGTAGAGGAAAGAGTAGTAGTACAATGAGGTAAGAATAGAAGGAGTAGAATGAGAAAGAGGAAAGGTTAGAAATAGAAAAATATAGATGAGAAACAGGAAATAGTAGAAGTAGAAATAGTAAATAGTAGACGGTGAAAGAGGATATAGTAGAAAGAAGAAAGGGTAGAAGTAGAAAGAGTAGGAGAAAGAGGAAAGAATAGAAGAAGAAAGAGGAAAGAATAGAAGGAGAAAGAGAAAAACTGAAAATATAAAAAGACAACCAATGATAAGGTAAAAATAGTATTGTGAAAATACAAAAATATGAAATTTTGATTGGCAACGAATAACAATGAAAAGAAAGAAAGAAAAAGAAAAGAAAGTGGAAGAGAGAAAATAAACAATTGAATATAAGGAAAGATAAGGAAACTATAGAGAGTAAGAAGATAGAGAAAAATAAGAAATACTGAAAGACAAAATAAAAGAAGAAATAGAAAAATGAAAGAGAAAGGCAAAAGAGATTAAAAAGAAAAGAAAGGAAAGAAAAAAAAAGAATTTTTGTAAGATAAAAATATGTAAATAGGAAGAGGAGTATATGGCGGATGGGTGGTGACGGAAAAAGGAAATGGGAAATGGGGTTAATTAGTCTTTGGTGAGGAAAGAGCCTTACTGGAAAAACGATGTATCCCTTTTTATCTGATTAAGATTTATAGCTTATTATTTGTTAAACATGATAGTCTGTATGGGATGTTATTGTCTTCCATTGACACAAAAAAAAATAGGGTTGGTTTTGGATCCCAGCTAAAATCCAGGATCTTATATATTGTTTTTTTACGTCAGCCCTTAACTGATGAGAATTTCGGTGCAATATGTCTATCTTGTCTTCTGCATTTATATTCTACGAAATTAAGCATTAAACATGGAAAATGGTTCATTCACAAAGTCCATAGTAATTTATCAAAGCAGCGAAATACAAAAAAAATGACATTTCTGAAGCAATTAGGTAGGATCGAGCTTGGTATTATTGTTGGAAAGAGCAGTTAACTCAACGCTGCATTAGGGAGAATGCTTTTTAGATTGCAGCGTGATGACAGTCACATTCATTCTGTTCTTTTTTTTTACTATTTATTATGATTTCTTATTTTGTTTCAACGTAATAAACGCACTTTTCAATGATTCCAGAATGAGAAAAATAAGTTTTTAATAACGTTCCGACTTGATGAATCACAGTGCAAAAGCATTAAGCCTCTCTAATGTCTAATGGATGAAAAATAAAGTGGACGAGAAAAACTGATTGATGAAAAATGTTATGGGCTTTCGAATGGGTAATTTCCTCCTAGAGTGTAGGTGCAATTCGACAGTCGGCTTCTCTGCTGTAAGCATTTGCATCAAATACAAATGTTATTAATGCATGCCAGCTATGTAAATGGTAAGCTAATTTGAACATTTCTAAATCTTATCCTCTAGCAGGATGCATGTAACATAGCTATTTAGAAAAACAGAATATTTCCTGAAATCGTTTACTTAATTATGCTTGAATTTAAAGTAAAATTAAACTTTTTCCATAATTTTGGTGTTGTCAGTAATTTTATCTAGATAAACCATATTCATATTTAACCATATTTATATCTATATATGTATAGATAGGTATATGTACAGATGGGTCTTGAGAGGAACACAGTGATTGCATATATCCATAGTCATATATGTTTTTTTTTCCATTTATCTGTGTGTGAGCATGTGCCTGTCTAATACGGAAAAAAAGTCGTACATATTTTGTGACTTTTCATATTCCTTTTGCCGAAAGAACTGACATTTCCCTCTTCATAATCTCTTTGGAATCTGCACTTGGGTCGTATGTCCATTTTTCTAAGATATACCTACGAAATTAATGATAACGAAGATACAAACCAAATGTTAAAACCTAGAATAGGAGATTGTTAATATACATTCCACATTGTCCAATCTAGAGGAAGAATAGTGAAAGTTTACGAGGAGCGAGACGGCAATGTTTAAGAAACATGGACATATTTCTTATACAGGATTGAAGGGAAGAAAATTCTAATAGAAAAATCGTCTTTGCTAGATAAAAAGTTTATAACTTGGACGTTGTTAGGATACTTGACAAAGACAAGTAAATAAATAAGGGATAAGCCGATTAATTCCTTCGACTGTTTAAGATAATGTATTCACTATTATTATTATAAGGAGTGAAGGACACACTAAGAAATGAAAACAAAGGCATTCAATATAGGCCCTTATGATGGAATTCTCAGGATGTAATTGTTTCGAATCGTATCTGATGTTTATTTTCTCTTCATGCCTGAAGATAATTGATGGGTCGTTCAGCTGAACTTGAAACATCGCATTTCACTGCAGTTAACTCATAGTAACACGCATGCGCATTATCAATTTTTATTAACTTGATTGCGATCCATACGAGAATCAGCTCGTTAACATGGTAATCATTGAGTATGTTCATGTTTCAAGGGTGGAAGGTGTGCATATAACTTTATTCGAGACCAATATTACAATGATTGCAGTCAAGCAAATTTTGCTGTTTTCGTTTAGAAACCAAAACTATTAGTAGGCATCGGATTCTGAATCAATCAACTGCTGAAGAAAAAATTAATGTTCATCTGTCATTCACATTATTACATCAATCAGAGATTGTTCACTGAATGCAGATGTTTGTTGAGAAAATACAGAGATTCATCCCACTATATTTCACTATTGTGAGTTTATTAACCTCGAGAATCAAGCGTCTAGAAACTAGTTCTTGCTAGGGAACTTGAAGAGGAAATTTAAATCAAGATAATGCTATGCTCGCAAAGTGTTGTTCGGATTATCCGACTTATTTTCTATATTGGTTTTATTATTTCAAAGACCTTTCGACCGATCCATACTTCAACCATCTTTAGATGTATAATGGATAAGGATTGATATTGCTTAGGGACTGCCATCAAGTTATGAAGGAAATTGGGATTTCTGAATGTGAACCTGGAAAATTCTATAGAATGAATTATTATTTTGACAATAAATGAAATCAATAAGAAAATACCTTCTATGAAATACGTCCAGTTTCTTATAAATATTTACAGCAAAATGAGTGCAGTCTGTCCCGTTTTGTAAATTTTGGTCACAAATTTTCACTGTATATTGGTATACTAGCCGAATTACCCGCGCTATGCTGCATGTCATACATTTTTTTGTGAGAAAATAATGATTGATTTTAAATCATTGTTATAATTTGTGGAAAGAAATGACGCATTTCAATATTACGCAATGATCTTGCCGATGTGACCTCCATCTTCTGGCTTTCTCTTTCTATATTTTGGATAGAAGTCATTCTATTGTTCAAATTTAAACTTAATTTAAATCAAAAGAAAAATAAATCAGTGGGGCGGGGTTGTGAAAATAATCCCAAACCCACCCCACCATAGTGACCCCCTTTGATGAAAATGATATTTCGATGTGACCTCCATCTTCTGGTTTTCTCCTTCTATATTTTGGATAGGAGCCATTCCCTTGTCAAAATTTAAATTTAATTTAAATCAAAGGGGGGAAAATTCAGAAGGGCGTTTGCGCCCCCGTTGTCCCCCTTTGAAATATACTTATCCAAGTACCCTGGGTAATATAGTTTCAGAATATATATATTTATGGGGATCTATCTCCAAAACCCTTGGAGGAGTTCGATAGCAAACACACAGGCAGAGGCTAAACTTTATATTTACAGATTCTATGTGATCGTCTTATATCATGTATCGTATTCTTTTCCAGAACTTCATGACTTTTGCAACTATATGAATGATCTGCCTAAGAATATACCCCGATCTTTTGCGGATATCTATGCAAGTGATACAATGTTTTATAGAAGCTCCTCCCAAATTTCAGTTGACTAAAGCCTGACAGCTGATCTTTACTCTTGCTTAACTGTAATAAATCAATGTGAGAACAACTTATTGCTCTCATCCAATACTTCGAAAGCCAAAATCATAACGTACCATCATTACCTAGCAGAGCCTAAAATTCCGTCTATTGCAACGAAGTGACGTCATCCCAAGGAGGTCCCTTGTCATGAACGTCTATTGTAAAATAAGCTCATCTCAGGCCTCAAGCGAAACTCGTATATATGATTTCTTTAGGAAGTCTGTATATTGAAAACAGGGAAGCCCAAAAGCGTCTACGTGGCCTTGTCGGTGATTAATTATTTTACACCCTATTTTATCTACATAAGAAACGTTAGAATACCTCGCTATTATACAGCTATGTCCATGGAGACTGTTAAGACGAGCATTCCTTAGTTCTACCAGTCCTGACCTTGCTGGCTAGGACCTACTATATCGTGTACGATATAGCGATCTAAACTCATTTGCTTCTTATTCCATTAGTGAGGAAATAAGTGACTCTTAAACAACTTCTTCCTACGAAACGCTACCTTGTAGAATCGACTCCTAAACTAATGCTTTTTGAAGTCTAGGCTTAACCGTTACCTTTTCCAGCTATCCCTATAAACAGTGCTCATTGCTTCTTAGTCTTACCGCTCATACAACAAACTCCTCTAGTAAACCTCTACTTTGAGTGGCTCTTTGACTTTGTATAGGGTGAATATTAGTATAAAAAAGAAGCTTTTAATATTGTTTGTTTTTGCTCTGACCCCACTCAAAATTCCTTTATCTATTCGCAAATGCTGATGAGGTGGGTGATCCGCTACCTTCTACTGTATATTTATGCTTTCGATATATCTTGTGAGTGTCAAATTTTCCACGCATTCCTTCCTCGTCATGCGTCCCATAAATTTCACTGTCTCCTCCTGATTTTAAGTATAATTATACTTATTTTTTGTTTTTCCTTAAAACTTCCTGGTTGTTTATACTCTCCGTCCGTAGTATTCCCAACATCCTTCTGTAGAACCACATTGCTGTTACCTCCAGTCTTTTCTTCATCTGAGAGGAATTTGTCCAGCATTCACAAACACATACGAAGATTGGTATTACATAGTAGTTAAGCTCTCTTTTCTTTGTAAGGGACATATTTTGGAGATTATATGTGTGCATGTGTCTCTAAATACGAGTCGTTGAAAGAAACTCTATAAAAAGAAAACAATAATGGTATGCCAATACTAGCTATTTACACGACTACTTTGTTAGGACTGCTGCCCTCATCTTTACTGCCTTATTCATGAGCTTTCTGCCGTTGTACGCTCCGAACTTCTTCAGGTGATTGGAATTTTGAACTAAACCCTTTATTTCGTCGACCGAGGTAGATTTTTTTAGTTCCGCTTTCTATGTCTTTTCCGGATGTCTCAATTATCTCCTTTTAACTAAACTCTCCAAGATTTTGTTCATCACTGCAGTAGCCAGCTATCTTAGGGTCAAGTCACTGGATCCACCCAACGCTTTTATCTACTGGACCATTTGTCCATTAGGATCTGAAGAAGGCCGAAGCCTACAAAGGCCGAAACGTCGTGACTATGGTAACAAAGAAGAGGACAAAAGTACGAAGAATGTAAATAGTTTAAATAATTACAACCCCTCATCTCAGGTATATAGACAGATATTGAATTAATATTAGCTGTTTCCTTATAAGGAAAGATTCCGCATTCATTGACGAAGGAGTCAGTTCTGCTTTCTTTAGAAAACTGGGTATTGAACTCACAGATATTGGGTCTTGGCACTGGATCTAACTGACGCCTTTATCCACTGTGCCATGTGTCTTTGAGGACACATGGCACAGTGGATAAAGGAGTTAGTTCAATACCTGGTTAAGGCAGTGGAGAATTTTCAGGGGGAAATTAACAAGAGATAACAGACATCCATTAAGCATGTCACATGGATCTAAAACAGTCTACCCCAGTGAGCGAAATAAAGGTTTCAGTTCGACATTCCAACCACCTGAAGAAGGCCGGAGCTTACAGCCGCCGAAGCGTTGTAATAAATATGGTGACAATGACTAGGACAATAGTCCGAATAATGTAAATAATGTACATGCTACCTCATCTCAGAAATATAGATAGCTGTTACTTTATTTTTTTGTGGTGTAAGAACTTATATGTGTACGAAGTTTCAACAACTGATAACTCATCATTTTTTGTATAATCTATCTTATATTTTGAAGGCCGGGATTGATTAAAATTATTTTTAAAATACAGTATCTTCAAATGCAATATATTGTAGATAGCAATGGTCATAGTAATGTTAGGTCTTTCCTTATAAGGAAACATTGACTATTCATTGATCCAGGAGTTAGTGCTTCTGTCGTTTGATATCTATAAAATATTTCTCTTCAAACAATTTTGCATGAAAGTGAATAGCAGTTAATGCGCTTTCCGCTATTAAAGGGAGGTTTCCTTCCTTGTCTTTTGTTTGGGGTTGTGTGGAACGATAGCATTTTTATTGTCCTTATTCTCTCTTTGAGTTACATGTGATATCCATTTTAACTATTACTGTAATTGAAAGTCCTCAATTGATTTGGTTTCTCTTATCTCCTATAGTTCTTTATAATCCTGTAGCGCCAATTTACGCGGGTCACAAAAGAATGAGAACTACACGTTTCACTCGCTACGAAATATTATTAACCGTCGTAAAACAATGAGCAGCGTAATAATTTCTGTAAACCAAGGGCTGGGTCTCCATACCTATGCTAATGATGGCATCAAAGGACAAATATGAATAATATACTGAAATGTCATGCGATACTTTTCATTAATTATACAAAGTTGGATGAATAGGTCCCTTTACTTGATATACAGCTATTTGCAGAATTTAAAACTGAAATATGCATTGTATAATGTTATGTTATTAATATTAACCACTTATGTCAATCTACGATTGCTGCTGGTAATAATGTACTGCAGGCACTAATGTGTTACATTACTAACTGCAATATAGTCGGGTCATCGGTGACTAAACCGTTTCCCCACCGGGCATTTCTGGTGTGGAGTATTCCACCAGGATTAAAAGTGTCATAGTGTGACTGAATATTATTGTTGGATCAACAGTCATCTAACGTAATGAGGTTGAACTGTGTTCCATTGTTATTTATGCAGCCAGTGCTGCGATGGCACGGCATCGCTGGGCGACAGGTCTCCTAAACTGAAGTCAACAGCCAGAACTGAGGCTTTCCCGCGATTGAATCATCGGCCAGGTGCCCAGTGACCAAGGTAGCATTCAAGTTTGAGGACATCGGCTATAGTTGCCCCTGAAGAACGATGGGACCCACCTGCTTTGTTGAACATGAATTCATACTTATTCGGCTTTCGACACAGATATGTGGAAGGAAATGGTCAGGCGCCAAGCTGTTCATGATGATAATGACGATAATGATGATGATGAGGATGATGATGACTTAAATGATTGCAACATTAATAATGGAGATAATGCTGAAAATAAATTTTACTGACTTAAATATTTTCTCGTCAGAAGAATTATAAATTATTAATGTATGTAGTTCTACTTATATTCTTGCTCATACTAAAAAACAAACTAAAATATTGTTTTCTACTTTTGTTTTTGTGTTTTTATATAAAATGGCCGAAAATAATAAATATTGTTTTAAAACATTTTCTCAGTTGAAAGCATAAAAAGGAAAATATTTTCTAAATACTCTTTCAAAGAATCCTAATAATTTCTTTGTGCTTCTTTTTCTTTTCCATTTCTTGAATAAAAACACAATAGAAATATTCTTTACACGGTAAAACAAGAAAGTAGAACAGCCCGGAAGTCGAGATAATTATAGACATTAAAATTAATTTAAAAGTTCAAGCAAAAGAGATTTTTCTGACTGCTTTAAATACAAAGTTCGCCGAATAGTAATATGGACCGGGCCAATTAGTGACGAAATTCATTAATTCCAAATGTAACTTTTAATTGAAAATCTAAATTTAAATTAAAATTGAAAAGTAAGGTAAATTGCCTTCCTGTGGACTGAAAATTAAAATATTCCACGTAAAGAATTTGGAACTTGCTCTTTGGGGGTAAAGACCTTTTGCTGTCGTAGTCGATTTAATTAATTGCAGTTTCGAGTGTCCTGTGGTGTGTTTGGTATACAAAAAGAATTTGCTAATTTTATAGTATTTATAACTACCCTCTCACACGCTTTAGCTGTTTCTCTCCCTACAGGGCCAGGTCCCTTCAGCATGTAGGCAAGCATGGCTCTCCCCAGCTTTCTGTCTGTCCTTGCTCTCGAGAACTCTTTGTTTATAAGAGACATTCTCCATTCATACTAAAACTTGTCAAGTAGATTACACTTTACTTTCCTCTGCTTTTCTGGACTTCGATGTGCTTTGTGAGTGTTAAGTTTTTTCCAAACCTACTATTCTCATTGTGTATCACCAAAATTTCTGCCTTCTTCTTTCTGATACGAAGAATTTCATTATGGTTACGGTTCATTCTAAATCTTCCCCATTCCCTATATAATCATTTTCGCAAGAATCACATATCTGTCGTTTCGAAAGTCCTGGGTATGACGATAGACTACACCCGGTAGCAAGGCTTCTGATCGGGAGATTGGAGGTTTGGAGGATACTGGAACCACTTCTTAATTGTTTTTGTGACCAGTTCCACTCTGACTCGGGGTTGTAAAACCTGATAGGGTCGTAGCTATGTGCAAATAGTGACCGCCCAAAGAAATCATTATGAAAGTATAAAAATACATTGTAATATTAAATATACCAGAAATATATTTCTCTATAAAAAAGGCCGACAATACATAACCAGCAATATATTTTTTCTATTGTTGAAGGCATTCAAAATATGTTTAGCTGAAGGTATAAAATTGTATTCAAATTATTTAGATTTCAGTATTAAATGACCTATAGGGATTGATATGCTGCTAAACAAAATCAACTATCCGAAAAAACAACAGGTCATTTCGAGTGTTTTAATCATCCTTGAGAAGTTGTCTCGCATTAATTACTGTATAGAAGAGATATTGCGAAGAAATCCAGCATTATTTTATTTCCTTTTCAGGACTCTTCGTTATCCATCAATATCCAGCTTTTGGAAAGCATATTTTACTGTTCCCATATACTGTCGATTTCCGGATATACTTTTCCTTCTTCATTGACTAGTTGCTCTTCAGTACCTCTTCAATATATTATGGCAACCACGGAGACGTAACTCACGCCTTGGATTTTTTGTCAATTTTGTACAAAACCAAAACTTCCGCTTTCTTGCACTTAGTTTTTTCCACTTGCTTCAATCGACTAATCTTTTTTCACAGTTTTTTTTCCATAAATATTCCATCAATAGAGCGTCGTCTACATAACATAAATATTTAATTCTTCATATGCTTTTAGTAAATCCTGGTAGGTCATCTAGTTCAATCAATATAATTCTGATATAAGGGTTAAATAGACCTGATGATGAGATATCGTTGTGGTACACATTTTCTAATTATTGCATTCAATTATATCTGCATGCAAACTGATATTAATTATTTGAAACTCCTTTCCATGTAGATCAAGTTTTCCTAACATTTACATGTGTAAATTTTATCTTTAATCTATTTCTGGCACCATTTACCAAGGCAAAAAGAAAAGAAAGGAAAAAGAGGAAGGAAAGAAAGGAAAAGAGAGGTGAGACCCAAACGTGGATGATAAGTAGGACACCCACCACTAAGAGACAATGAATAAAGGATATTTTGATAAGTAGCAAATGGCAAAAGCTGTCATTACAATGGCAGAAAAATTCTAAGTGGATAAAGGAATCGTTGTGTTCTGGCGACGAGCTGTGTTATCGGGGATACATAAACAAACCGCTAATGCGGGAAAACATCTGATTAAGCAAACCACAGACCGACAAGCCAAAGAAAAATCCAATTGAAAATGTTATTTTGATAATTGACAAAAAACAGGTGAACTACAGGGCTTTGGATAGATATGAAAAATTAATTGTGTCAAAGCCGCACACGAGGTGGCGACTGACCGTTTTTTTTTTTGACAAGACATCTTTGGCTGCGATAATAAAACTATGTTATCAGTAATTTTCACCAAAGAGTGAATGGAACCATAGAAATGTTTCTTTTCGAAGCGACGGTCTGGCCGTGTTAAATAGACCACCCATTCTGATAATTAGCGATAATCTGACTGACGAAGTCCAGGTGAGAACAAGAGTTATGACCACCACCGATCGCATTGTTCTATTTGCGGCCAGAGAAAATGAGAACTGCGATTAAAAGAAAGAAAAGGAAAAGAAAAAGATTTTTTTTTTTTTAAGCGAGATATTTTTTTTCCCTTAAACAAAGCCGCGGGATCGCACACGCCGGCTGGATATCATTGGCCGAGTGGTGATCACGTGACGCAAAGAGGAAGCTGTCGCCGCCCACCTAGAGGATGGGTATGAGAGGTTGCTACGAAGAAGTGGGGAGGGCAGTTCACGCCCCTCTGAAGTATGGTGAGAAGGTGGGTGTAAGAGAAGGCTCCCAAAAATGGAAAGAAGTGGAAAATTCCTAACCAAAAATAAGAGAAGTGGATATGTATTTAGAATTATCGAGGAACCCCCCGGCGCCGACAAACCCACCCCGGTTTTTGCCGGCGTCCATATAAGCGAAGTCGCAGCGAGCGAAAATCAGACAGTTCGGGAGAGACAGTTCCAGACAGTTCCCAGAGTCAGTCTCCAGTGCTCAGTTGAAGCAAGCCTCGCATCGGCTGACCAAGATTCGCGCAATTTCCGGACTCATCTTCAATCCAATAACAATTATTTTGAAGAGCGACTTAGATCCAGACCACCAAAATAAGTTTTTTTTTCGACTTTCGCCCGAAGACACACCGAAAAACCAATTTCTTAAAGAGCAAACAACTTGAAGCGTTAAAACTCGCCCAACGGAAAACAACGTGTCACAATCCATAGAACGGGTCGGGAGATAGGCGCAGTCCTATGTATCCAACAACTAGACATAAAGTTTGTTATCCTTTTTTTGATACCTTGAACTTTTGAGTTATCATTTTATTTTCTTTTATGCATATTTGTGCGGTGTCACCCCGCTTGAACCCGATTTGCATTACGGCCCCAACTACTGATTGATTTCGTCTGCCTAAGATCAATTCACAACGTGGGTAGGCAGACTGGAGATCAATGCAGTTACTTTGGTAACCAGACGTTGGAAGCGAGTTTGCATCTGAAAAAACATACGTTTAACCTGAAATTATAAAATTATGTACAAAATATTTGTATTTAAAAGAATGAAATTATGTACAAAATATTTGTATTTAAAAGAATAAAATTATGTACAAAATATTTGTATTTAAAAGAAGAAAATTACGTACAAAATATTTGTATTTAAAAGAATAAAATTATGTACAAAATATTTGTATTTAAAAGAATAAGATTACGTACAAAATATTTAGGTTTCGAGATTAAATCGGTTATCTAAGTTGATATGTCACTAAACAAAATAAACCAATCATCTTGTTAGCATAGAAGAGCTCTCTTATTTATTAATTTTATCTCTTTATTATGTTTCTTTTATCCACAACGACTGCTCCCTCTCTCTATATTTTATTCGTTGTGACAAAGTGTATATTTTCTGTGTTATTTATATTATCTTTTTAATGTCGATTGGCTACATGTGTGTTCTATACTTTTTTCTATCCCAGTAAATTATTTTTAAGTCATTCTGATATTTTCCTTTAGAATCACACACTCACTATCATGCTTATTGTTTTGCTTTCATTAGTTCGAGTATTTTACTGGCTGTCAATTTCATTTCTTTTCTCAGATAGATTTATTGATCAGGGTGTTCCGTTTCAAGACCCCTTTTCCTGTTCCAAACATAATATTTGTTCTTAACTAAAACTGTATATTTTTATCTGCAAATGCAGTCGTTGTAATGTGTATCCTATTGCGGTTTAAACATCGCATTAGTTTTCATTATTAATTCGTATTATAACCTCACTTATCGGTGATCACTCCTGCATTCAGCGCTTTCGTATTATTTGCATGCAAACTCTATCTCTAAATATTTGTCAACTAGTTTGTTTTTTTCCTATATCTTTTTATTCTCTTGATTGGATTTTCAAGTCTACAGGCGTCTTGGTGTTCTCCAATCCAAATGCTTGTTACTATTAGCAATTCCCTAGACACCACAAAAACTCATTTTTCATCATTTCTTGCATAATCCATTAACTACTTCCCATTTAAGTCACCGATAATACTGATGATTTCTTGCAACTCGCTCGTAGGTGCAATAGTTTTGTGCACCTCATCATCTGTTTCTACGGTGATTTATGATGTAGCTTCATATAGCACATTGATCCCGATAGTAAATGACTTCTTTTTCAATTTTTGCTATAACACGTCTTACAGTTGTCCATACCACAACACGCTCTTCCTCTTGTCTTTATCTAATATTAATTTGAGTTTTTATTCTCTCCGCCTGTGTATAACATTCTCTGATCGTCTCCATTGTCTTGCCTTGATTTTCACATACTGCCAAAACGTTACTCTTGATCCTTTTCCACTTTTTCCAGGGCGCTATTCAACAGATTTATATTCTAAATTCCTTACACGAGGTGTGTCCAAAAAGATAAAAAAAATAGCTCCGTAAAAATGACCTAAAATGACATTCTTCTGTTTCCTTCGATAGCTGTGCGAAATATCGAATTAGACACGAGAAACGCTACACGTTGGCCAATGAAAAGGTTTGTAAATCAATTCAAATTTCACTAAAGTTTTTGTATGCCAACCGTGTAATTATTATTTATCCCATCGTATATCTCTTTAAGATATTGACATTTAAGTTACCCAGTTTTTTCATAGACATCTTGGAACTTCTTAGAGTATCTTATGGATTCTCAATTTGGACACCCACCGACATACATACATGTTTGCGTGTGTGTAGGTTTGTGCATACACGCGTGCATGTGTATGCGTGTGTACAATTAGTATTAGAAAGTTCTCGGTTCGAACAATTTTCTAAATTCTGACCAAATAACAAAAATATATAAAAAAAGTTCGTAGAAACAGGGATAGAACACTTTTTTTTAACAAAGGTTTAATAAATAGGAAAGATGTACTTAGAAAAAGCAATTGTACGGAACTGCTATTTAATATATAACCTCTTATATGGCATCGAATGATGGACAGTCCCCTCACATATGATGAAAGAAAACTGAAATGAAAGGGATACTATTTTACCGACGAATTCAGGGAATAGGATAGCGATAGTTAAGGACGAAAATCTTAAGAATTTTTCTAAAGAATAATAAATATCGTAGGAAGATGACAACTGAAATATCAATGACAGAAAAAGAAAATACATTTTAGAGAATTTAAAATATACAAGACTTGAAGAAGTAGGTGAAAACATTGAATAAATTACCTTAATAGTTCGAGTGAATGGATGACAGAACAAACATAAAAAAAAACAAGTGGTAAATGGGCAACAGTTATTTAGAGCAAAAGAATGACATGGCGTTATGGAAAAACCATCGCCTTCATTGTGACTATCTAAAAACATAATGGCTACTCCTATTCTCTCACGATTTCTTTCGTTCACTTTCTGAACTAACAAAAGGTATTTCAAGCAGTGAAACATTTGTCTACGAAAGAAGGGATTTTGTTATATCTAGTGTCAAATTGAAGATGGTTACAGGAGACAAACGCTGGAGTTTAGTATCTGAGACAGAATATTTCTAGATTAAAACAGTGTTTAAAGGGTGATCGACACTGCAGGGTTACTGCCGGTTTCAAACCTTAAGAGATCATCATTTCATTTCTCGTAACACCAATGTTATAGTCACCATGAAGTCTTGATATATATATATTGTTATGGTCCAAGTTTCTTGTACCACGGTGATGGTCCAAGGTTAGAACCAATGAAAGAATAACACGAACACAGGTATTGAATACAAAGATATATTACAACAGAAATATAATACAAAGAAGTAAAAGTATTAGTAATGACTATCATGTTTGGTTAGAGTGAACTATGTTGTCTCGACAAGTATCACTATTCCAATGTCCTTGGCAATATGCTCTCAATTATCTCTCCTCGTCTTACAATCTCCTCATAACCTCTTGAGAGGCGCAGTATTTACAATGTCAGGAATAGTCCATTATTATCATTGGTAAGTTCCTATAACACACACACACACACATATATATATATATATATATATATATATATATATATATATATATATATATATATATATATATATATATATCGTGTACAGCAAGATTGTCTAAATCGTGTAACACCAAAATTTTCTAATTGTTGGAATATTTGTATTTTTTGCTTTGAACTGTTGTATCTTCGAAATGATTAGATATATCTTACTGGAATTCTCTGAGGTTTTTGTCACACTATTAAATTTGGACAATAAGATTGTATTTAGCTCTAAGTTGAAATGACGATTCCTTTTCATGATTTGACCACCTGAACAATTTTTCCTCTCTACCATTCCTTATTTTTAAAACGTATTTACCGTTCTCTTAATGGTTCTTGAATCTATTTTGAAGATGAAAGCCAGAATATGAATGTTGGCACCATTACTGGTGGCCTGAATGATCTTTTTCCTTCGTAACATGAGGGACGACATAGTAGTCATGACGCAAAATGATTTTGCTGTTCTCTTTCTAGCTGAGTAACCGGTTTCTTCAGGGATTCTTATAGCAAATAATCTACAGATCGCTAAACGTCTTATCTAAAAGCCTAGATTAACTCATTTAGTTTATAAAAAAAACTAGGTAATCCGTATGGGTAAACCTAAGGAGGATAAAATCCAGAGAGCTCAATGTAAATCCAGAGCAAATAATTTAAATAAAAACAGACCACTTTAAGGTTCCATGTAATAAATTATTTCACCACAGCCCTTTTAAAGGACTGCGGATCATCAGACTTGACTTCCAAAAAATAAATAAATGAAATAATTTATTACATGGAACCTTAAAGGGTAAAAAATTGGTCTGTTTTATATATATATATATATATATATATATATATATATATATATATATATATATATATATATATATATATATATATATATATATATATATATATATATATATATATATATATATATTGTCAACCACAGACTGACTGTTTCGGTGTATCACTGATTGGACAAGGAGGTTGTATTATATATAAATATATAACTCTTTCATGGCCGAGTTATTGGAACGTTCGCATTCTGACCATGAGATCCGGGTTCGAATCTCACCATATATATACGTTGAAATTTTGAAATGAATTTATTTGAACAACCTAAAGAAGGCCAGAGCGTACAATGCTTGAAACATCGTGAATATGCCAATAAAGATGAGAACAACAGTCCGAACGATGTAAATAAATATAATTTATCACTTAATGTTATATTTAGCTTCTTCCATACCTCGACTCAAGAGTTTAAGTGGATGAACTTCTTGGTAATTGCCCATTCACCTCTTCAGAAAATATATATATATATATATATATATATATATATATATATATATATATATATATATATAAGGTAAAGGTTAAACTTGATCAATATTAGAGTTATATGTCAAGGTTAAAATCACCTACAGTTGCATCAAAAACATGAGTCAAATAATAAAATGCACAATAGAAAACAAACCAATAAACTGCTTACACAAACACAAAATACCTGTCATTGCTGGGTATAGAACGAATATTCCTAAGATGGCAATTGCTTCGGAAACAAAATAATATATATGAAGCAATTGTAATATCCACAGATAACGAAGAGAAAATATACACAGGAGTATCTGAAGTACCCTGGAAACAGAGAAACTATGCACAGAAAACATCGTTTACAAATAGTAATTAAGCGAACAGAAAAATACTTTCCAAACTTATATGGTAAATTAAAAACAAAAACAACATTAAACCAAAGCTATCATGGAAAATAAGGAAAACAGCATCAGCCTAAAGCAGTAAGTCCAAACACTGTAAATACTGTTTGGAGGAGGAAATTGCTATAATCACCTGCCAAGACCAAAACAAATTACTAAATAAATGATCAGAACTTATCGCAAAATACAGACGCGAAAATACATTTCTAGCACGTTCCTTAAAAATCGAAAACTAGAAACGAATATCAGCATTAAAAATACATAAATATTCACTATATGCAACTAAGATAATGTAGCATAATATAGTCAAAGGCAATCTTGCATAATATAGTCAAAGGCAATGTAGCATACTATAGTCAGAAGCAATCTAGCATAATATAGTCAAAAGCAATATTTTGAACTAAACAAATAATATAACCAGGTACCGAAAGAAATATTTAAAAACGACAAAAATCTAAATAAATAAATAAACACGTTATATAAAAAAAAATAACTAACTAGGAATTAACATAATTGGTCATAATACCCATGCTAACCCTAGTTGCATAGTTTGGTTGTTTTTTAGTTTTGGGGGGTTTTTTTACCTGGTCTAGCTGTACGCATTTCCCAACATTAAACTGACCTTGTGTCACATCCTGCCAGCGGGCGACAAGAAAATGCAAGATCAACGTGTAGCACATTTTCTTATCAGATTAATCTTAGTCTCTCTCTCTCTCCACATTTTTTCTTTTTCCCACTAAAACCAAGTAATGTAGGTATTAGCAGGGCGTAACGGTCGTGCAAAGCAACTAACGAAAGGAGTGACAAACAATTATAAGAGGTTAGTAGATTTTTTTTTTTTTTTGTAAAGCTAAAATTAAAAACGAACATTTTTTTTAAATATAAAACTTATTAATACAAGATTTTTATTTTTATTTTTTATAGTTGATACCGAATTTTACGTTGATCATCAATGGGATAATAAAATTAATTTTCTTCATTCGATGTTGTGCGTTTTTGTGTGTGTGTGCATTTTTGTGCACTGCTGTCTAATTTCATTGCGCATTGCACTGTGAAATGAAGAATAAATAAATTTATAAATAATTAAAATAACTAAAATAAAAATACCGTGTTTCTTTATTGCAATTACAAAGATTAGAAGCTACATGGGACTATTTTAATTTATTTTACAGGTTCAATTATTGTTTTGAAAAATTGTTTCATTTTTACGAGGTTAATATTGCTTTTTTTGTTATCATGGTAGCTATAACATTTTATGCAAATATATTCATTCACAATGGAAAATTTTCGTGTATTTTTTTTTTATATTCGCAAAAGAATCTGTCAATGTCTTAATCAAGAATACGATTTTTTTCTTTGATTGGTTAGTGGCAAAAATAACCGAATAATTTACTGAGAGTGTCCAGGGAATTTTTGGCTAAGTTTCAGTGTTTAAAGTAAGGCTGGGTGGGTGTACACCTTCTATAGTTTTCTCAAGTATTTTACATCACTTTCATTAACGTATTGTTAAAATCATAATCTTTGCAAATATATATAAAGTTCTAATGAAAGCATTTCACCTCTGTTTGACCTTCATATTCGTTTCAACTAAGAAAATCTCAGGCAGTGTTTACCATTAGGTGCATTTGCAAGATGATCGATGTGATATATGTTTTCTCGAAAGCATTGTTGATCAGTTAACTAAATATGAATAAACATGATCAAATCTAACAATCCGACGTCTTATTTGAAAGTGTTTGTCAGACATGATAAATATTTGCATGTAATGTTGGATTTTAAAAGGAAAAATTTAAAAACGACGCCTGAAAGCAAACGTATTTATTAAATCAAAATATATGTTTACATTCGTCAAACAGGATTTCTTTTTTTCCTTCAAGTAGAAGTATTTTAACAGAGGACGGAAAATGAAACGCCAAAATCCGAAGACGTATTGGAATATGAAAACATTCCTTCCAAAAGCTAAAATGAAAATTACGTTAGAAACAAAGAAAAAGGCGTACTAAACTATTATGTAATATTTATCATCCGATATGGCAATGAATTCTGAAAACTCTCATCAAAGATGAGGAAGAGACTTGAAGAAATAGAAATGTATCTCTACAGAAGGATACTGAGAATTCCATAGACTGAACTTGGCAACGAAGGCGTTTTAGGGAAAATGGAAACAATGCTTGGTTTAGAAAATGTGACACATTAAAGGCGAGAAAGTCAGCGCTATGGAACCATTAACTGACCTAATGAACATGTGTAAATGGTTGCAAGAACAGAGATTATGAGAGATGGCAAAACGTCAAATCTCACAAAGAGCTACAAAGAATAGGAAGTTGTGCAGAAGCCTCACCACCCATGTCTTGAAGTGACAATGTACATAGAAGAAGACAAATGAGAAATTTCAGACAGGTGTAGTAATAGTTAGGAATAAGCAGTGATGTGAATATCTCAGACCAATACAATTTCTGGTTTTCGTGCAATTCATAAGAATCATTTTATTCTACCCGAAAGGCAAAACAAAAAAAAAAAGGTACTAAAATTTTAGTAAAGTTCACAAAAAGTGTAAAATTTGAAAATGTCAAACAGGAAATGGAAAGGCTAAATCTGAAACATAGTGGGACGATATGAATATTGATGTATGAACGTCGAAAGCCTCACATGCCACGAAGCTATTATCATGTATGAAGGCAGAGGAAAACGAAACACTAGTGTTAAGATTAGATAGAGACAAGATCAGCATCTGTCTATATTTCTGAGATGAGGTATTATGGTACAGTGGATAAAGGCGTTAGTGAGATCCAGTGACAGGACCCAAAGAGTGTGAGTTCAATATCCGGTTAAGGCAGTGGAGAACGTGGAGAGGGGAATTAATGGGAGATAACTGATAACTGACATCCATTAAACATGGCACGTGGAACTAGAACAGTCTACTACAGTGAGCGAAATAAAGGGTTCAATTCGACATCCCAACCACCTGAAGAAAGCCGGAGCGTACAACGACCGAAATGTTGTAATAAATATGGCGACAATGATGAGGACAATAGTCCGAATAATGTAAATAGTGTAGAGACAAGATCAATTTGCGATACTGGCAAAGGTCGAATAGAGTTCTAGTGATATTGAAAGGGGAGTTATTAAATAAATAAATTACAGAAGTTTATGCAAGAATAAACAGAGGCGAGGGATAGAATATATGCAAGATTGCATACTGCATTAGGACCACGTAAAATGGGTTATGATCCGAGGCGGAATTGGCAGGGAATGAAAATTTGAGCAGAGACGAAGAGAGCAGATCGTAACCTCTGAACCTAAACGGAAGTGCTCATATATAGGAAATGAATTTCATCCAGATAGATAGATAGATATATAGATTGAGGAATCGGAGAGCCGATTTCGAATTCCAGTCACTTATGTGGTAATACCCTTGGGAAAGGTAGGAATCATCCACTTCTTCTCCCCCACCATTAATCCGGACAGACTGGGTTTTATAGCCTTGGATGGCAACTTAGTCTAGGAGAAGGACAGCTCTGAATTAAAAATCGTGTGTTACATAATGCACCAGATCTCTGTATTCAGCCCTTCAAAAAGTGTGGTTGGTTCTGCACAAAGCCTTCACAATTATAATCAAATCATATGTGCTGATCTCTGGGCTGTCGGTTCCCTAAGAACTGAGCTGCTTGACTGTCATACTTCGAATCCGAGGGGAAAGTCCACGATATATATATATATATATATATATATATATATAGAGAGAGAGAGAGAGAGAGAGAGAGAGAGGGGGGGGAGATTCAGGCAGATAGACAGACAGAAAGACAGGGAGAGACCCTAAGAAATTACGGGATTGTTACTCTGTGCATCGGCACTTATGCAAAGACGCGCGCCCACACACACACACACACACACACACACACACACACATATATATATATATATATATATATATATATATGAAGTCTGGGAGAGTTGAGTTAGAATTCCATTCGAATACATTACATTCACTTACGTTCTAACACTCTTGGTAAAGGTATGAATCCTATTCTTTTTCCTCCAGCTACGGTTAATAAGCAGAACAGACTGGGGTATATAGCCATGAATGGCATCTGGTATAGGAGGAGAACAACACTGATTTAAAAAGCTGCGGAAGGTTGTTGGTGGACCTTGTCACACGTAGTGCACCAGGTCTCTGTATTCAGCACTTCAAAAGTGAGGTTGTTTCTGCACAAAACCTTCACCACTATAATCAACTCATATGTGTAGGCAGGTGTCTGGCTGTCGGTTACTAGGAATTGAGTTGCTGACCCTCATACGTTGAATCCGACGGAAGAGTCAACCATACACACACACACACACACACACATACACACACACACACATATATATATATATATATATATATATATATATATATATATATATATATATAGAGAGAGAGAGAGAGAGAGAGAGAGAGAGATAGATAGATAGATAGATAGATAGATAGATAGATAGATAGATAGATAGATAGATAGATCATCACGGTCAGTGCTGGTAGGGATAAAACAGTGTACAATGTAAAAAGCAAGAGATAAAGTTAATTTTAATAAGAAATATACATTAGTTCCATCAGTATTTGATATAATTTTTATTAATTTAATTTAATCTCATAAAGCACAGAGTGCCAAACGACGAGGAACTAATATATATTTATTATATAAGGCCATGATTTTGTATTTTGGCTCGACTATATATATATATATATATATATATGCTGGTCAATGATGCATTAAGGTTAATAAAGTATTATTATCTTTGGGGCTTATTGGGTGGCCGATAACGATTAAGTTTCAACTGGAGGCGATTGAGGAGAAATAATCGTGGATCCGAATTCACTTATTTGTAGCTATTGTATCACGTTGCCAGTTCACTGTTACTCATTATTTATTATTGATTAATTAATTATTGGTTGTTTGTTAATATTATTACATTTATATCTGTTTATGCGTTAATTCTTCGTTATTTAATTATTTGTAAAATTTGGCCATTTATTTATTTAGATTCTTATTTATTTCGGTGCATGGTTATAGTATTTCTTTAGTTTAAAATATTGCCTTTGACTATAGTATGCGACATTGCCTTTGACTAGAGTATGCTACATTAACTTTGACTATATTATGATACGTTGCCTTTGACTATAGTATGCTACATTGCCTCTGAGTATAGTATGTTAGATGGCCTTTAAATATAATATGCGACATTGCCTTTGACTACAGTATGCTACATTGCCTTTGACTCTAGTATGCTAGATTGCTTTTGACTATAGTATGCTACATTGCCTTTGATTACAGTATGCTAGATTGCCTTTGACTATAGTATGCTAGATTGACTATAGTATGCTAAATTGCCTTTAACTATAGTATGTTAGATGGCCTTTGAATAAAGTATGCGACATTGCCTTTGACTGTAGTATGCTACATTGCCTTTTACCTAGAGTATGCTACATTGCCTTTGACTATAGTATGCTAGATTGCTTTTGACTATAGTATGCTACATTGCCTTTGATTACAGTATGCAAGATTGTCTTTGAATATAGTATGCTAGATTGACTATAGTATGCTACATTGTCTTTGACTTCAGTATGATAGATTGCCTTTGACTACAGTATGCTACATTGCCTTTGACTATAGTATGCTAGATTGTTTTGACTATAGTATGCTACATTGCCTTTGATTATAGTATGCTAGATTGCCTTTGACTATAGTATGCTAGATTGACTACAGTATGCTACATTGCCTTTGACTATAGTATGCTAGATTGCTTTTGACTATAGTATACTACATTGCCTTTGATTACAGTATGCTAGACTGCTTTTAATTATAGTATGCTAGATTGACTATAGTATGCTACATTGCCTTTGACTTCAGTATACTAGATTGCCTTTGACTACAGTATGCTACATTGCCTTTGACTACTGTATGCTACATTGCCTTTGACTATAGTATGCTAGATTGCTTTTGACTATAGTATGCTACATTGACTTTGATTAGAGTATGCTAGATTGCCTTTGACTACAGTATGCTGCATTTCTTTTGACTATAGTATGCTAGATTGCTTTTGACTATAGTATGATGCATTGCCTTTGATTACAGTATGCTAGATTGCCTTTAACTATAGTATGCTAGATTGACTATAGTATGATGCATTGCCTTTGACTTCAGTATGCTAGATTGCCTTTGACTACAGTATGCTACATTGCCTTTGACTATAGTATGCTAGATTGCTTTTGACGATAGTATGCTAGATGGCCTTAGACTATAGTATGCTACATTGCCTCTGACTATAGTGTGTTAGATGGCCTTTGAATATAATATGCTACATAGCCTTTGACTATAGTATGCTACATTGCCTTTGACTATAGTATGCTAGATTGCCTTTGACTATAGTATGCTACATTGCCTTTGACTATAGTATGCTAGATTGCCTTTGTCTATAGTATGCTATATTGACTATAGTATGCTACATTGCCTTTGACTATAGTATGTTAGATGGACTTTGAATACAGTATGCGATATTGCCTTTGACTAGAGTATGCTACATTGCGATTGACTATATTATGCTACATTGCCTTTGACTATAATATGCTACATTGCCTTTGACTAGAGTATGCTAGATTGCCTTTGTCTATAGTATGGTTCATATCCTCTGACTATCGTATGTTAGATGGCCTTTGAATATAATATGCAACATTGCCTTTGACTACAGTATGCTACATTGCCTTTGACTATAGTATGCTAGATTGCTTTTGACTATAGTATGCTACATTGCCTTTGACTATAATATGCTACATTGCCTTTGACTATAGTATGCTAGATTGACTATAGTATGCTACATTGCCTTTGACTATAGTATGCTAGATTGACTATAGTATGCTACATTTCCTTTGACTATAGTATGTTAGATGGCCTTTGAATACAGTATGCGACATTACCTTTGACTATATTATGCTACATTGCCTTTGACTATAGTATGCAACATTGCCTTTGACTATATTATGTTACATTGCCTTGGACTATAGTATGCTACATTGCCTCTGACTATAGTATGTTAAATGCTCTTTGAATATAATATGCGACATTGCCTTTGACTACAGTATGCTAGATTTCTTTTGACTATAGTATGCTACATTGCCTTTGACTATAGTATGCTAGATTGACTATAGTATGCTACATTGCCTTTGACTATAGTATACTACATTGCCTTTGACTATGGTATGCTACATTGCCTTTGACTATAATATGCTAGATTGCCTTTGACTATAGTATGCTACATTTCCTTTGACTATAGTATGCTACATTGCCTTTGACTATAGTATGTTAGATTGCCTTAGACTATAGTATGCTACAGTATATTAGTTGTAAATAGTGAATATTTATGTATTTTTAATGCTGATATTCGTTTTTAGTTTTCGATTAAGGAACGTACTTGAAATGTATTTTCGCGTCTGCATTTTGAGATAAGTTCTGATCATTTATTTAGTAATTTGTTTTCGTCTTGGCAGGTGATTATAGCAATTTCCTCCTCCAAACAGTGTTGTGACGTCTTCGCCGCGGCGTCAGCTGTTCGCTCCTCGCTGCTCCAAACGTGACGTTCTAACCCTTTGGTTATTCGGGTAGGAATCTGGTTAGATTTGATATCAGCCTCGCCGTTCCCAACCTGCTTCCAACGCCTGGTTACCAGGGTAACTGCACTGATCCCCAGTCTGTCTACCCACGTTGTGAATTGATCTTAGACAGACGAGGTCAAACAGGGGTCGGGGCCGTAATGCAAGCTGAGTTCAACGGGGTTATAACACACAATCATGGATAAAAGAAAATAAAATGAAAACTCACAAAGTCCAAAGTATCAAAGAAAAAGGTAACAAACTTTTATGTTTATTTGTTCGGTACATAGGACTATGTCTACTTCCCGACCCGTTCTGTGGATTGTGGCACGACGCTTTCGCTAGGCAAACTTTAAGGCTTCAAGTTGTCTGCTCTCTAAGAAATTTGTGTTTCGGTGTGTCTTTGGACGAAAGTCGAAAAAAAAACTATTTCTGTGGTCTGATTCTAAGTCGCTCTTCAAACTACTTGTTCTTGGTTGAAGAAGAGTCCAAAAGTGTGCGTGAATCTTGGTCAGCTATCTTGACACGGTTTCAACACTGGGCGATCATCTCTGCTTGTCGTCCAAAGCTCAAAACTTCTCGCCAGGGTCCGCGGCTGAGCTCAAACTTCTTCTCTCCAGCTTGGGTCGAACGAACTGATTTCTGTCGGTTGGGTTCTCGCTTTTATTGACCCCGTCAAAACTGGGGTGGGTCTGTCGGCACCAGGGGTTCTTCGATAATTCTAAATACGTCTCCACCCTTCTTATTTCTGGTTAGGGATTTTTTTACTCCTTTCCATTTTCGGTAACTTTCCTCTCACTCCCACTCTCTTACTTTGCTTCTGAGGGGCGTGCACTAACTTCCCCACTTCTTCGTATCGGCTCATCACACTTACACTTCTGATAGAGGCGTCGACCGATTTTCTTCGTGCGTCACGTGACCGCTCTCGGCCAATGAGGTTCTGGTCGGGTATCTTTCCTCCTCCTTCGTGCGTCATGTGAACTACTTGGCCAATGACGTCTTAGTCGGGTATCTTTCCTCCTCCTTCGTGCGTCATGTGATCTACTTGGCCAATGACGTCTTAGTCGGGCGTGAACAATCCGCGGTTTTGTTTAGGGAAAGAAATACCTTGCTTAACAAAAAAGAATATCAATTAAATCGCCCTTATCATGAGCGACTGAGATGACACTCTCGGCTTTTTAACACGTGGTATTTGTCAAGTAGTTTATCGCTAATTGGACATGACCCAAGAAAGGAATTTCCTAGGCTAGCTGGCGTTTCTGAAGCGAAATAAAAATATTTCATTTTCCTTTCGGCTCATGTGTTCATAACGAAAATCTTTATTATCGCAGGGCAAGCGTTTATTCTGTCAAAAGAAAGAAAAATTTTGCCAGCGAAAACTTCTTGGGTGGGATTTCTCTAATTCTGAAGACTGTCTGTGTTTCGTCAATGTTCAACAATGGTCTTTCTTTTCCTTGGGTGACATCCAATTGATAACAAAATTCCATTTTTCGTGGACACGCGGAAATGCTTGTTCGTAGGTGACCTAGATATTTTCGACATCTGCTATCTATCAATTCTAGCCGTTTGTGTGTGTGTTCGCCTATGACCCGTTTTCGTATTATTTTTTCTTTCTTTTTTTTTCTCTGTTTTCTCTTTCTTTCTCCCAAATCGCTTGAATGCAAAGAAAGAATTATTCTTAAAACCTAAAATATTTTTCGGCCTTAAATAATTATTAAATAGTTGATAAACCGTAAAAAACAAATCATATATCTATGAATATTTCTTTCAAATCGTCAGGATGCATGGTGCCACAGTGTTTACAGTGTTTGGACTTACTGCTTTAGGCTGATGCTGTTTTCCTTATTTTCCATGATAGTTTTGGTTTAATGTGGTTTTTGTTTTTAATTTACCATTTAAGTTTAGAAAGCATTGAAATCCTGAAAATATTATTGAGTGGTGCCCGGTCTCAGAGGAAACAGCTGCCTGAGGGAACACCTCCCTAATTGCACTATAGAATTGTGCGTATGTGAAATTTGTCAATGATATTTTACAATATTTCCAACCTTTCAGCCTTGGCTATGAAACCGAACTGTGAATTATTTTCAAGTTCTGCATGTGGGAGATTGACATTTTCTTTTAATTATTACTCCTCAAGCAAGGTAATAAAGCCAATAAGACCCAAAGCTTTACTGATTTTGTGAGAATCTAAACTTTTTCTACGCACAATGCGACATTTTCCCGGAGTATATTAAACTAAATAATAAGACTATTTATTTAAACACAGCTAGCTAGCTAGTTCAATCGATCAATCGATAGATAGATAGATAGATAGATAGATAGATAGATAGATAGATAGATAGATAGATAGATAGGTGTACTTGTGTCTTCATATTCACTCGAAGTCAAGAGGGTATATTCATTGAATTTTTCACTATAATAAGATAATCTTGAATTTGAATTTAAGATTCTTAGCTTCTGCTTGTTCTTCTAGAGAAGTGTTAAGTCAAATATAGCAGGTATGGCCGGAAGTAGCGAAACTGCAACGGTAGTCAACAGCACCTCAGGTAGCTATTAAACACTTCCGGCGTCCCAACTCAGTTTCTTTGCAAAGAAGCAATAATTCACAGTAAAAATATTCTAAATTTGTGTGAAATTGAATTTAACCTGTTAAATCCATGGTGTCAATCAAAAGAAGTGAAATATTATCGACTGCAAGCTGCTGGCTAAACGAAAAATAAGATGATGGAGAAATCATTTAAAACTTACAAAACATTTTCCTGGTAATTTTCTGAATGGCCTATGAAAAATAAAACTACGAGAAAAATATGAAGACTTTCTGTGAAAGACAGTGTTATTTTAAAAATGAATATTGATCACACTCCATCATGTAATGAAAACGTAATCCTGAGAAAATAATACCACCTTTTTATTATAGTGGCTCACGTAGTCAAAGGCTGATTTTGCGGGGAATGTAGTAATAATTGAACATTTCCGTCAATACACAATACGTTTTCGCTTTGATGCATACTGCAGTCGAGCTGTAGTCTGGTAAAATGCCATCTAATATGAAAATATGTACTAATGAACGGTGCCATGAAAGAATTTACACCCGTAGGCATTAATTTACACATGCTGAATATTCACGAAAACCAAACGATGGATATGAGTTGTTTATATCTCTCTGAAATGTATATATATATATATATATATATATATATATATATATATATATATATATATATATATAGTGGTTAACACATAGAGGCGACACTCTGTTTCATTCTAAACTCAATCGACCACGACTGCGTTTAGAATGAAACACCATTGGGTGATGGCTTTAATATCCACTTTTATAATTACATACGCTCTATCTCTGATAACCCATAAATATAGCATACCTTAAAACTAAATTTATCATATATATATATATATAGAGAGAGAGAGAGAGAGAGAGTGAGAGAGAGAGGGGGAGGAAAGAGGGGAGAAGGGAATCTCAGAAATTTGACCTTGGAAATTGAATAAAACCTGTCTACCTACGCACACATGCAGACAAATAGACATACACAAACACACACACACACTCACACACACATACACACACACACACACACACACACACACACACACATATATATATATATATATATATATATATATATATATATATATATATATATATATATGTATGTATGTATGTATGTATGTGTGTGTATGTATTATTCTTAAAACAGGGAATATTTTATTAATTAAAACGTCGGATACAAAAATATCGTCAAGATTAAAAACTAGAAATTTTAATGTACCTTTCGTCCGATCCAAAAAATAAACTTCAGGATTAAGAAAAACTACTGAAAGGAAACAAATCTCCTTGCAATTGAATTTCAAGTTGCGCAAAACACTGCAAAGACGCACAGAAAAGTGCCTGTTTATGTTTCAGATCCAACTGCCTACACAGAGTCGGACGAGACATGCTGATAACAAGCGCCTCCAAATGGTGTTTCGTCCGAGCCCCCTGTGCAGCCCACGGAAAAACTCCGCTGAATAATTGGAATCACAAGTGACAGAACAAAATAAATGATCCCCGATGGCAGACTCATTCGACTGTGAGTTCCCGGATCCTAATGGAGTATGTCTACGTATAAGGCTAGGCATGTGCTGCGCAATCTGCACCTGGGGGCAAACTTTCCGCAAACAATATAGACCTAATTAATTTCTATTCCCACCATAAACAGAGAATAAAATCTGTACATATCATAAGGTATTACGTCAGAGCCCATAGAATATGTTTGTTAGACAATTTATAATACTAACCTTCGTCCATGCTTAGAATATTTATGCCATATATGGCCTGGTGCTTCTGATATATATATTTAGAAATCCTTGATAAAATCCAGAGAGGAATTTGCAATATCATTGTTCCTGACCTGGCATTTCAGTTTACAATACTTTTCCAACCGCTGTAATGTAGTTTCGCTGTGTCTTTGCTAAATGATAAACGTTTCTTTTCTCGGACTTTACCCTTGTGGAACGCAATTCCTTCTTCTTGCTTTCCAGTCAAGTTTTTTCGTCAAAACTTTAAATCCAATTACAGTCATTATCTTCTGTCTTCTTTTCTGTTTTTTTTATTGTTCTTGCTCCTTAATAATTTATTTTTCTTTCGCACTCTGTTCCTCCGATGCGTCTTAGTAGCTTTATTGCCTTGCTTAGGGTTAAAAGGATTAAAACAAAATACACTCACGCTGGTATATGGAATTTAAATGGATAAATATAACCTTCTTCTGAAAATAATGTTTTAATTGTGTTCTAATATATTATTATAATAGTTGTACAAAAATATGTTATTCCTTCTTAATGATTAATGTCTCCTCTTCGTTAGTTTTATATTAATCTCTATCAGGAATTTAAGTTAAAACATTATATACACCTCACCTGGAACATAAAATAAGGGGAGATCTTTTACTTTTTGTTCAGTGAATGAGTTCAAGATTAGTCAAAATGCTTCTTAAACTGCTGCTGTGACGTCACCCCGGGGTTGCTGCGCCAATCGTGACGTCTGCCTGGCCGCGCCCGACGTGCTATCGTGGCCACGGCACCAATTGTGACGTCCCCCGGTCGCTGCGCCAATCGTGGCGTCCTATCTTGTCCCGCGACGACCAATGTGACTTGGTATTGGTCGCGGCACCAAATGTGAAAGTTCTAACCCTTTGCTAATTCGAATGGGAATCTGGTTAGATTCGGTATCAGCCTTGTCGTTCCCAGCTCGCCTCCAACGTCTGGTTACCGAAGTAACTGCTTTAACTTCTAGTCTAACCTACCCATGTTGTGATTTGATCTTAGGTAGACGAAATCAATCAGTCGCCGGGTCGTAATGCAAGTCGAGTCCGAACAAGTGCAATACCGCACAAGTATATGTAAAAGAAAATAAAGTAATAACTCGAAAAGTTCAACTGTGTTAAAAAGGAATAACAATATTTTATATCTGGTTTCTGAATACAGGACTGCGTATTCCTCCCAAACCGCTATATGGATTCGTGACACTTTGTGTTTGTTAGGCGAGTCTTAACATCTTAAATTGTTCTTTTAAGAAACTGGTTTTGGTGTATCTTCAGGCGATATTCGTAAAACTTGTTTTAGTGGTGTGAGTCTAAGTCGTTCTTCAAAAATAAATTGTTCTTGGTTAGAAGTTGAGGTCGTGATTGCGTGGAATCTTAGTCAGCTTTCTGCGAGGCGGTCTCACTCTGCAACTCCAACCCAACTCAATTCAACTCAGCTGCGAACTGCGAACTGCCGCAACTCGTTGCGACTCTGTTTATATGGACGCCGACCAAAACCGGGGTGGGCCTGTCGGGGTTTGAGGTTCCTTGATAATTCTAAATCCGCATTAAGGGTTTTTCTCTGTTCTCGGTCAGGAAGAATTATTAATTTCCATTTTTGGAAGTCTTTCGTCCTCCCAAATTCTTCCTTTCTCATATTGGTATCTTACCCATACCCTCAGAGGGTATCAACGGGTTTCCCCTCTCTCTCTCTCACAGTGGCATCTCACACCGATCCCTACAGATGGCGTCAACAGGCCTCCCCTCCTTCTTCACATGATTACCTTCGCCTCACGCCACCATTCAGCCAATGGACGCCCAGCAGTGTGGGTGTGGCCAGACTGGCCTCGCTTTAAAATATCTTGCCCAAAGAGAAAAAAAAACATCTTCCTTTTTCTTTATCTTTTTCTTTTCTTTTTCTTTCTTCTGCCCGACAACAAACCAATACGACCCGAATCTCAATCTTATCCGAATGTCATCTGGACTTAATCAATCGAGACCTTCGCCAAACAAGTGGGTGATCATCTGGTGATATCCACAGCCAATTATTCGTCCCGATAAAATAATCTTTTCTTCGACACAAAACAGATGCTCCTCTCAAATGATATTCTGCAAATAGTCAAAGGCTTAATATTTCTTTCCAGGTACTCTGTGGTTGGTCCAGCGGATATTTTTCTCGCGACCCAATTAATTTTTATTTCTTAGAATTCTGTCCTGTAGGCCACTCGGCCAATTTGAAACTTTCCTTATTGCCATGGGCAGATGGCTATATCTTATTCACCGCCCCGTAACATAAATCAAATGCGAATCCGACAGGTCCACGAACTTACTTGCTTCGCTAATGAAAATAAAATCTTTACCACTTTTCTTTGTTAGAAAAAATAACATAGTTTTTCGTGATAGATTCTTATCACCTAATTTAATTCTCGCCTCTTTTTTTTTCACACAACCGTAAATAGTGTCACACTGCGAGAATTAACAAGGCATCGGATGAAGAATCCACTTGTAATCCGGAAGTAAGACGCTGGTTTCTGAAGTTTTCCCAGGTTAGGGTACGAGTCTTGGTAATGCATCTGCAATTGACAATCAACATCTGAAAAACTAGTCGAAGAAATCTCAGGGAAATGTTTCAGATAATGAATGTCAGAATTTCAACAATATAAAGCCATCCTAAGAAAATTGGCAAAAAGGTTTCGACGCCTTGAAGTGTATTTGCTGTCACATCTGCAACATTCGAATGATCTAGTTCTTGATCGAATAATGAGAAAATGGAACCTTCATGACAATCGTAAATGATCAACTTGGATCATGACGAAGGACGCAAACAGTTTCCAAAGCCGAATTTGCACCGATTCTGAAATCTAATCAGAGGATGAACCATCGAGATCTCTTGTCAGCAATTTGATGAAATGCACGTTTAGTTAAACAAAATGCAACCAGAACAGGTTAATCAACGAGGTTCAGTTCTGATTCATGAGAATGTTCGACCAGATTTTACCATGATGACAATGCAGAAGATCACCGACTTGGAATGCGAAACTTTGTCATATCCACCGTATACCCACCTATCCCTCGTCCACTGAGTACCTCTTTTCAAACATCTTGAAAATTCTTGGACCTAATGGCAATCCATTGCACAGAAGATGTTGAAACGGCATTCAAAGAATTATTGGCCTCGAATACATTTGAGGTTTATCATAAAGGCATTAATAAACTTGTAACTCGATGGCAGAAATTTATAGATCTTCAGGGTTTCTATTTTGACTGATTTAAACAATGCTTAAATACATGAATTCAGGAATATACTTTTACAAACATTGAGGCCGGGTTCCTCATATCAAAATAAGGACATAAGTCCACATATAAACATGATTGCAAATACTTCGTTTTTGAGCTATTACGTTTAAAGAAAGTTTACTGTAGATAGTCATGTAGATTGTCTTCAACGTTTCACTTGCGTAGTAGTGAGTTAAGTGAGAAGTGTACCACTTAACAATGGCAATATATGACTTAATGACTGAAAGTGATTATGACTGGATATGTAGAACTATTTAGCGTCCAGTGTTATATTCAATTACCAAACTAATAAGCCGTTTAGTAATTATCAATCGTACTATATTTGAAAATGACCTTGAAGTAAATTGTGATAGAAATGCACATAGGGCCGAGCAAACACTATACCCAAACGATCTGCGAAATTACAGTAGACATTCTGTTTATGTTTCCATGCGTATTTATTCATAATCATACACTTTACACTGAACTGATATTTCGACATGAACAGTTTTCCTTGTATTAAAGCCAAAATATCATCCCCAGAAATACCACTCCACACCAATTACATTATAAATCAAAATGTCTGTTGGCAGGTCAGAAGTCATTGGGATTTATTCATTTTCAATGACATAACATTTAATCATAATATTGATCAATTATAATTAAGTATTTTAACTCATTATGTTTATACCGTATTCATGTTGTCTCAAAATTATTCAAATTTAGATGCGGGTACCAATGCATCAATTTATATAGCGATGCAGTTCTTGAGGAATAAAAGGAAACTTTTAGATACAGCATGGTGGAGAATAATTGGACGACAACATTATTACAACCACAGTTTGATTATATATATATATATATATATATATATATATATATATATATATATATATATATATATGAATGTAGCCAGAGAGAGAGATTTACATTTGTAAAACGGATTTTTTTTAATTTATAATATAATAAAGCGTAATTTTTTTAAAATCTATTTTGAAGATTTGCTTACTGAAAATTAATTTATCCGTATTTGTTTTTAATTTTCCCGACTATGCTGTGATGTAGGTCCACTAGTCAGGGGGTTGTTTTTTGTTTTTTTGTTTTTTTTTTGCGTAGTCAGGGAAATTAAAAGCAAATACAGATAAATTAATTTACAGTAAGTAAATTCTTCAATATATATTTTAAAATTATATACATATATATATATATATATATATATATGTGTGTGTCTGTGTGTGTGTCTGTGTGTCTGTGTTTGAATTAAATTTCTCAGAATGAATCTGCAGAGAAAACAATTTGAATAAATTAGTCAATGGGAAAATAGTACTTAATTCTTGCCAACGATTTTCGTCCTTTCAAGTCATGAAAAACAAATGCGAAATGTTGTATACTTACATGAACTTAAAAATTTTTTAAAAGACGTTCTTGTTTAAGCCTCATTTTAGATTTTAATTTTTTTTTTTTTTTTGACTAAGGCTATGATTTTGTTTTCTATGTCGACAAAGTGTTTAATTTCTCAGAGTAAATCTCTAGAGAAGACAAATTGAATAAAATAGAGAACCGGAAAATACTAGTATTTACGAGACGTTTCGTCATTTGACTTTATCAAGGAAAGTGATGACAATAAACAAATCGAAATGTTTTGTAGTTACATGAAATTCAAAACATTTTTAAAACATATCTTATGTATGTAAAGCCTCTTTTGGAATATTAGATATTAAAAGAGGCTTACACAGGAGCGTCTTATATATATATATATATATATATATATATATATATATATATATATATATATATATATATATATAGTATAAGATCTGCTATATTTATGGGATAAATTGCTCAATATCAGAGATAGAGCGTGTGTAAATATAAAATATAAAAATTGAAACATATAAGTCAACATTTGTTAGATGCGACAGTCTGTTTCATGTTAGATGAGTGCTGTTATTTTTCTGGAGAAAATAACAGCACTCATGGCCTGACGATTTTTCTCCAGAAAAATAACAGCACTCGTGGCCTGACGATTGCACTAGCATGAAACAGACTGTCGCCTCTAAGTGTTGACTTCTAAGTTCACTTTATATATATATATATATGGATGGGTTGGAATTAATGTTTTATTAATCCTGTAAATGAATTTATTGAAACAGAAATGACTGAATAAATATTATACTGCCAATATCAGCTAAAAATAGATGTAAATATGCATCTAGATATGAGGAAGGGGGTGTGCATGAATTTTGGAAGTTATCTTCACACACACACACACACACACACACACAGATTAATGGAATTATATATGTTTAGCAAGCGGCGATAATAATTATAGAGTGTGATGGGGGAATAGTCGACATTTTATGTTTTAATTTCGCGCATGAGCGTTGATTTTGTTTGTTTTTTTTTTAATTGGACGATAGCACCGTGTAGTAGAATCAGGTGAGCACCCTTTGTGAGAAAAAGAGCATTAGGAAGCCTGAAATTTGGAAACGTTGTGTTGTACTCCTTGCCTTTCGCGCGGGAAGCTCCAATTCGAACATCAGCTTGAGAGGATTCAGAAAGAGTTAGTCAGGGTTAACAGTGATTACCAAGGTACGCCTGCTCGGAAAACTCACTCTAATAATTTCGATAAGAAAAGAACACCTGAATTTGTTGGTGCAAACCTCGGACACAAAAGTGAAGCCTACATGATATGCTTTGTAGGGCTAGTGCTGCTCATGGTCAAGTGGGTGGCTGCTGAAAGATCCCATATAATGCAAGATATAATTCAAAAATACATTTACAAATTCGGGGGCGCTTTCCTGAAAACCAAATCAAGCTAAATATCCATATAAATATATTATCAAAAGGCCACAGCAAAACAAAGAAAATGTTCAAAATCTACTCCGCTTGCTTATTCACAAGAATGCACCCGTCGGATCATTGACTGGCAGACCCTTTCAAATATTTCCACACGGTGTCAGATGGTTTCCCATGAAACACTATTAAGCGTTTCTGCATTATTAATGTCTGCTGCATAAAGATACTGTTTTAGGTGGCGCCACATATGAAGGAATGAGGTCATGGAAACCTGCAGGCCATGGAAGCGGTCCTCCTCTACCTAGCCATCTGTCATAGTAGATGTCAGCCAGCCATCGCGAACAATGTGACTAAAGTATGCTGGAGCCCCATCATACATGAACCACATGCGTCTTCGTATTAGCAGGGATACATCCTCTGGCAGGTCTTAAAGTTTGTTCGAAATAAATTTCCTGTAGACAACTGCTGTAAGACGTGAGCGGAGAACGTATGAGCCTACGACATAGTCACCTACAATTCCAGCCCACACATTATTTGTAAACTGATGTTGGTGTCTAGTCTGTATTGCAACATGGGGATTCTGATCCGCACGTACGTTCATTGCTTAAATTTGATATTCCATCTATTTCAAATATTGCCTCATCCGTAAACGAGACTGAAGAAACAAACAGCGAATCGGCAATTTGCAAAATAAACCATCGGCAAAGGTTCTCTCGTGGTGCGCGGTCATAGAGCAAAAGACTCTACACACGTTGCAAGTGATACGGATGCAAAAACAGCTCTTGAAGTATGCGGTAGTATGACAAAAAAGTTATACCAGAGCCAATTGACGTTTGCTGATACCTGTATCGTCTCCAACACCCTGTAGAATATCTTCTTTGTCGTAAGGAGTACGAGCGGATCTCGGTCTTCTTCGATCCATAGATTGTGTTGCCACGGATCCTGTCTCGGCAACGCGACGATAAGGTCGGATGACTCGGCCGCCTTCCGTCTGGAAACGCGATCTGATACAGCCTTGCGGCTTCGTCTCAATCACTACTCGCGGGGCCATATGCAAAAATCATGTCCTGCTTCAAAAACAAATATAGTCTCCCTGACAAAACTCACCTGGCCGTACGTCTCGAAAAGAACCTCCACTCGATTGTGAACTGAGGCAAGAATTGGCTGGTCAACTTCAACGCTTCTAAGACAAAACTGCTCTCTATTAATCACCACAGAGATCCTTCCCTTCCCTCCATTAGAATGTCTGACGCTCAACTTCTCGAGAGCAACTCTCTGCGGCTTCTCGGTCTCCCGTTGACTGCTGACTTGAGATGGAATAAATACATCGAGTCAATTACTTCGTCCACCGCAAGGAAAGTTGGCTCCCTGAGCCGCGCCAGGAAGTTTTTCTCCCCGGAGTCGATCCTCCAGATCTACAAATCAACAATTCGCCCTTGCATGGAGTATTGCTGCCATATATGGTCTGGTGTCCCTTCTGTTTGCCTCGGGGTTCTTGATAGGCTCCAGAGGCGGATTTGCAATGTAGTTGGCCCTGATCTAGCGTCTCGTCTACAGTCACTTTCTCACAGACGCGCCGTCGCCTCCCTCTGCCTGTCCTACAAATATTTTCATGGAAATTGCTCCGAGGAGATGCATTCGCTGGTTACCAGACGTCATGGGTTCAAGCGCATTACGAGGCTGGCATCCCTCTCTCACCCTTTCACTGTCGAAACTTTTAAATGTAGTCGTCTCTTCTACTCCAATAGCTTCATGTCTCGCACCTCTCGCCTGTGGAACCCCCTTCCCTATTCCTGTTTCCCTGTGAGCTATAATCTTTAGCTATTCAAGTGTAATGTCAATTGACATCTCCAGTTGCCTTGATCTATCTACTACTCTTCTCCTCATCCTTCCTTCTATCACTCCTATCTGATCTTGCTCTAAATTTTCTGTAAACCCCTTGCGTCCTAGTGGCTTCCTGCCTTGCTTGGGGTGAAATGCTTAAAAAAAAAAAAAAAAAAAATTGAAATGAATAAATTCTGTATTAGTTTAACGACTGTTTCTTTTTTTTTTACAGTTAAATATCTTTTTCTGACCCGAACACAATCTACATTGAGATTTGATAATAGAGACGACCGATACTTTCTTCTGCCGAAATAGACTATTCCCCATAAGGGTGATTTGGGATTTTATTGTTTATTAATATGTTTTCTTTGTAATAATAAATACATTGAGTTGTTTGGTGGACCTGTTTTAATATTTTATATTACTAGGAACTACTTGGTTTACATACCAACGGATTAGTTACCATTACTCTATGCATATCCTTCACCGTGCTTCCTACATATCTGTTGTGGTAAACCCTCCTAAAGTAGAATGAACCCTTCCTCCTCTCATAACTACTAACTGCAAGAGTCGGTTGAAGGGAATAAGGTAAACTCAGTGCTAACCTGCCGTTCGGACATACACCACTATCTACTTATTACTAACACTCTTGCTTTGTATATATCTTCAGTATACTTATTCAACCTACCTTTGTCTTCCGTGTCTTTCTTTCTGTCCCCTAAACAAGTCACAACAATATATATATGAGAGATTCTGAAACATTCTCTGCCTGAAATAAATATTCGTATGTTTGGTCATTAAAATGATTTCCCTAAGTGGTATCAATAAGCCATAATTTCGAGGAATTTCTATAACGAAATTTTCTCAGAAAATGTCCCGTGTGCGGTCTTTTCATGTAGGGAAAGAGGCTCATTAAAGGAATGCATTTAAATTGATTCATGGTCTCCTGTCATGCAACTTATTGATTATATCTGGATCGTTTGGGATCTTTAGATGAAGTAATTGACGAGAAAAATTATTTCAATATTCTATTTAATAATGTTAGAAAGACGTTTGATAAATACAATCCTTGAATAAGAAAATTAGTTAATTACATGTCCACGAATATCTCATTGGAAGCATAAATAATTGTCTGATTTGTGGAATAAACTATTTCTTTACTATAAAACTATCATTATTGATAGGTATACAGATATATAGATACTATCTGATGCTGAAAAGATCTCAGACTGACTAAAAAGAGATTAAAAAATAAACAGTTAAACTGATATTAAATTATCTGGCTCGTGAATTGTGTCGAATGTTTTTTTCAGTAATTCTATCTAGGACAAGGAGGCACGGTGGAGTACTGGACAGCGTCTCGGATTTAGGAATCGGGGATCCGAGTTCGAATTCCACACGAATCCATTACATTCAATCTTGTGCCAATACCCTCTTCTTCTCCCTCCAGCTATGGATAAATAGCAGGACAGACCGGGTACTATAGTCTTAGATGTCAAGAAATGGCAACCTACTGAGTGAAAAAATCTGCCTCATCATGCGGGAAAAAATCTGCCTCGTCGCTTAAGCGTGTATCACTCATGGCAAATAACTGACTCTAAAGCTATGCTCGACTTGTCTAAATTTCTTAAATATGCATGTGAATAATTATTAATATATAATAATTATAAATTATTATATAATGATAAGTAATATATCGATGAATAGAGGCACATTTATGTTTATTTGACATGTACAGAGCACACTTGTGGTTTAGACTGCAACTATGCCAAGCAGGAGAGAACAGATAATCTGACATGATCAACAGTTTTTGTTTTTTTGTTTTTTTTTTTTTTTTGACACGGGCAGTACCTTAAATTCCATCCCTTAGTCAGGATGACTTGTGACTTCGTCCTAGCACAGCTCTCAACATCTACCTACTTTCATTAACAAAGTTTGGAACAAGCTGTAATATTGTTTCCAATGCAAGCATATTGTGGAACAGACCGTAACATCAAGAAAGCGTCTTTTTTTAACACATTACAAAATCGTTACAACCGTTAATAAATAACACATTCTTAAAAAAAACATCTTTCGGCCCACAACACATTTATTTCGTGTTTTGATTTTAAAGGAAAAAATTGCAGCCTGAAGATGAGGACATGAAGTTCTTTGAGTACTTGCTGCTCTAAAAAATACACCAGATCCATCTGACGACAATTTTATACATAAGGATCGCATCATTCAGTGGATTGTTAGTCGATTAATGCTTATATTAAGTCTGTCCTCGAAGAGAATTCGCAATTGTATTAATATTGCTAATTGATTCAATATGATTATCTTTATAATATAAAATATATGCTGCCTAATAAAATACGCTTATAAATATATATATATATATATATATATATATATATATATATATATATATATATACTGGGACACTACTTGTAAACAAACTTCTAAAACAGTTATTTCTGAAGAAAGATCGAGGTCGATCTGAAATATCAAATATAAATAAATACTTTCATAAAAATTTCATTATTATATTTTTTTAATTTGCAACTTTTTAGTTGTTTTTTCTATATATACATATTAAGAAAGTATACGTGGCTTCTCATTATGCTATATATATATATATATATATATATATATATATATATATATATATATATGAATATTAGGATAAATAAATCTACACATACGCACATATATTTACGCATGCATATAAATATACTTATTCTTCAGACGCAATAAATACAGCGCTCAATGTTGGGAAACAGAGCTATAAGTGTATGTCAGTGAATATGACATAGTATCCAACGTCGATATTATGTATATTCACTATTATAAGGGATTATAATAAAAACAACTTGAAATCGCTACACAAAAGCTTTCATGTTTCAATACAATGATTAGTATAGTATTGAAACATGAAAGCTTTATATATATAGTAATAATGATAATAATATATTGTTCTAGTTTGTAATGAGCACTTTTTTAAAAAGTAAATGGTACGAACTTGGAATTTAACTCCATCTGTTCTTTCTCTCATTTGTATATATATATATATATACAATACGAAAACACTATCTGCCAAAAAAAAGTGAAGTTTTGTTGAAATCAGTTGAAAAATGTCGGAAATCCGATCCCATATATAAACGAACACACACACACACACACACACACACACACACACACAAACAACACAACTGGGTTTATAATTAGTATAACTCGATATGAGTTGTCCCCCTTTCATTCTCGCGATGCCTCTTAATCGTGTTTTCAAATTGATTTCGTGCAAAAACAATTGTGTTTTTCCAATGTTTGGCGCTGTCAGAACCACCGCAAGGTAATTTTACGTAGTCCTGTGAAGTTTTGTTGAAATCGGTTGAAAAATGTAGGAAATCCGATCCAATATATAAACGTACACACACAAACACACACACACAAACACACACACACACACACACAAGCTGTGTTTTATAATAAGTATGATGATGCTACTTGACTTTAAACAGCAAAGAAGTTTGAATGCATATATATCCGGAAAATGAATATTTTGTATATCTACTACAGTCAGAATAGTTGCCTCGATGGCGTGTGGGATAAGCAGCTTGACGGTTAAAACTATTATTTAGAGTGTTGAAATTTCTGAGAAGCAAGATGAATGTCCCAGTATTTACTTGAAGCCTGCGTGGAGTAACACCAGGCTTCTCTAGAGGATTGACGAACACGTTTGTATTCTGAATAGGTAGAACATTCTCCAAAACTGTCTTAATTTGACTTGTACACCTGAACACACCATGGCGTCGTTTGGTTTTGAATTTATTTCTTCAGTTGCATCATTCTTTGGAGTAAAAAAGCCTTCCTCACAGAAACACTGGTATTTCCTATGGTTTACTGCATATTTTACATTAGAAACAGCTGAAAAACAGCTTTAATCCTTACCCTATTTCATAGAAAAAAAAACATGGTATATTTTTAGATCACCCCTGGTGATTTCAAATGACATCTAAGTTCAACATGGGCTCTGTTACAAGTCGTCTTACAGGTCTTGCCATTTGATCGTGATCGTGAGACGGACATTTACACAAGCACAGAAACATATTTAATATTAGTAGAGGTATTTTAGTAGAAGAAATTAGTAGAAACTTTAGTAGAAAAACTTTAGTAGAAAAATATTAGTTTCACGCATAGTCAATGTGTTATCTAAATTCTTTTGTTAAGAATATTTTAATGCTATTAATTTAAACAATACACGCACTGTCTCCCTCTTTTTTCTCTCTTCTCTCTCACTTTTTTTAATAATGGTTAGAAACTGAACTGTTTTCTCTCTGTTGTACATGCCTAATATGCGATGAAATCGGTAGACTTCGTTATCCTGGGAGGATTTATCAATATAATTGTTCATTATAAAGATGAGCTTTTTAAAATGAATGTTGTTTTATATCACAGTAATTTCAACTTGAATCATGTACTTTGAATCTTATTTAATTTACACTGTCTTCGTAAATTACGTTATATCGTAGCATGAAACTTGAGCGAAGTCAACACATTTATTATCGATCATCAAAAATCTTCATAAAAAACGAGGTAATTTCACTTTGATTTTATCGACGAATCTCTAAAAATCTTTTCTTTTTATTCTGGTGTTTAATCTTGACAGATAAAAGAAGCTTTATTCTGGTAGAAAAAACACTAATTCTGTTAGAAGTGGGCAGGTCAAATTCTTCTGGCAACAAATACAATTTAATATAGTATAACATAATCAAATACATACTCATTACAAAATTACTTTTTATGTAACGTTAAAAATTTATTCTCAAATAACACAATATATTTTCGTATGTTTCTCAAAAAACTGCTTCCTTGATTTGACAAAATTTCAAAATGGCACTGAAGTTTTATTGTTGAGTTATTGGTTTTCGCTAGAATCTGGAGAAAAATATGCAAGTTGAGTGTTTAAAAATTCACGCTAACAGCTGCTTTTAAAGAGTTATATAAAAACTCGGGTTTTGTTTCTCAGTAACAGTAGTAATCTTATTATTTACAATGTAAACAGGACAACGTTCTTCGCAAATCTGACACCATCTTCTATACACCCTGTCCCTCCAGAACCTGGGTGATCATGCTACTCGACAAAGTTTTATTCTTTGTGGCTCTTCTTAATCACTGATTTTCCATCCAATTATAAAAGCCTGTTATGTCGGTTCCTATCCTCCATTTTCTTTCATGTATCCTTTGAGTGTCAGCTTCTAACCGTCCTCCTTCCGACTTATACGTTCTCAATATTTTAACTGCCCCCTCTCTGTAACTATAAGTGTCCTTTTTGTTACTGTGTTTTGCTTCAAACTTTTTCATTGCTCTCATGATCCTTTCATTTCCATCTTCAACATCCTTCTGTTGAACCACATTTCTCTTGCTTCATTTTTTTCTCTTCTATTGTGAAGAAATTGTCAAGAATTCACTCTCATATATGACGATTGATATAACATAGAAATTCAAGTTTCTTTTCTTTGTTTAGCTTTTGGAAGTTAGCTTTCCCTATTAAAATCTGCCTTCGGATTTCGGTAACACATTTTCTATCGCCTGTTAAAACACTCCCCAACATAATGAAGCTTACAAATGATATTTTGTCAGCTTTTACCTGTACACTTCTTCTCTTGATAATGTTAGACATATAATACTTGTCATTTTCTGTAAACAAGTTTTAAATATAGTTAGCGCTAAGATACGATCTTGATTATGTTTCATTTTTATGTACAAGATTTTCTGAGGTATTGGTAATTTAAAAATAAATGGTAATTTTCTATATAATTTTCTTTCCAAACATTTTTCTAGTCGTAACAAAACTTGAACATTCAAAACTCATAACTGTATAAAGTCACGTTAATAGGGATGCACTTCCGTAGATGTAAATGTAGATCAGATAAAAGGTCAAAGTTTTGCCCGGAATGTATCACCCATTTCTGAATGTCTTGAAAATTGGTTTATGTAAATTGGCAAACAATTTTAATCGAGTCACTATTAAGTGAACATGTATACAATGGAACTGTGGAGTTCACACTCACAGAGCAAGATTTTACATCTCGCACGTGGTTTTGATCAAAACGTTAAAAAGCTGTCATCAGATCAAGCGTGCCTTGACCATTCGGCGACGGAAAGCACATATATTTCAAACAAGATTTCTCGAATATTCATGCCAGTAGATGGAGATAAATAAAATATAGTTTACTAACGTTTAAACAATAAATTAAAATATCCATTCGTACAAATTATCATTGTTTATGCTGAAAACTAACAGAAGATGTATATTTCGAGAATGGGAAGGGCCTCTGTTCAAAAGCACTATTCGAGCCTCGCTTGACGAGGACGTTCTTCATGGCCTAGAGATCAGGAACGTCAGATCTAATCACAGCTCCCCTTATGGGACAGAGTTTCGAAACTTGCCGGGGGTCGCATATTTTCGATTTTTCGAATATTTAGTTCGGTAGATGCAAATAAATAATTATACCTTTTAATAAATTAATAAAACTGAGTATCTACTCAAATAAAATAACGTTTACATTAAAATACATATATATGTATTTATATATATATATATATATATATATATATATATATATATATATATATATAGAGAGAGATAGAGAGAAAACAATAAATAAAAAACTTAATCACAGTTCCTTGTCTGTAATATTTAATGAAACTTGTATAAATGAATGATTGTTGTCTAAATACACAATATATATGTGTGTGTGTATATATATATATATATATATATATATATATATATATATATATATATATATATATATATATATATATATATATATATATATATATATATATTTTGCATATATAATGTTATATATGTTCATTATATCTATTATTCATCTATCTATATATATATATATATATATATATATATATATATATATATACTGTTTATAATATATATATATATATATATATATATATATATATATATATACTGCTTTGGTAACACCAGCATTATATATATATATATATATATATATATATATATATATATTATGAGTCACTAAATGGCATAACTCGAATGTAATGCATAACGCAATCTTCCTTGTTTGCATAAAACTCAAGTCTGGCTATCGGTGAGGGATAACAACACGTATATATATATATATATATATATATATATATATATATATATATATATATATATATATATAGTACAGGTAATTGATCCGTTGGTCTATAATCCAGGTTCCTGCTAGTAATATCAAATATTAAAACTGATCCCCAATGAGAGCTCAATGTACTTATTGTAACGGAGCGTTTATATTACACAGCAAAACCCCCCAAATAACCTGATGTGGTTCTAGCCTATTTCAACCAGCGGAAACTTGCCGAGATCTTCTTCGGCCTTAACCTGAATCTGTATAGGAATCAGAGTTTTAGAATTTAATTTAAATAGTAGTCGAGGAAAAATACCAAACATTATTAATATGCAATAGTTTGTAGAAGGTGGGGTTGAACAATATGACGTTTCTTTTTCTATTTCTATGCCTACATCCCACTTTTGGTATTACTTATATGTTACTTACCCCACTCTCACTACAAACTATCAAATATTAATATCGGATAGTATTTTTTTTTTAAATTAGTAAATATACATTTCCGCAAGACATCTCTCTAAGTTCTACAACGGGAAATCGATCAAAATTAAGTACTCCTGCACTAGTAATGTGTACCAAATTATCAATTCTCATAATAATTATATCTTAAGTAAATTCTAGGAGAAAAACAAGAAAAATAACATGGAATTCCCCCCTGTAATTATAGAAAAAAAGAAAACTGCCCAGTTGAGGACAAAGGCAATTCGACTAGGGTAATATACCAAGTAAACATTTACCCCAAAGAAAATATGATAAATTTTAATATTTACATTGGAATTTCCGCGGGCGAGGGTAGAAACAGAGATTTTATGCACACAGGCACTCTTTTACAAATCCTAGATTAAAATACCAAACAGCCCTTATAATTAAATTTTGGGAATTCAATGAAAAAGGTCTGAACCCTCAGATAGATTGGAAAATTATCGGTTTCGCTCATGTTCCTAATAGTCTTAGAGAGAGGTGCAGTCTATGTTTAGAGGAAAAAATTAGAGTAATAAAATACAATAATCAATGCAAACTATTAAATCAAAGGAACGAACTAGTGTTAAAGTGTAGACATAAAAGCAGGTTTACACTTATATAAGAACATAGATCTTACATTATTACTTGTTAACCCCCCCACCGCCAAGGTTGAGTAGACAATTCACTTGTATAATTTCCCTCTATTCTCCATATTAATCCTATCTTATAACAGTTCCCAAGTTTATGCAACCCCATTTGATTAGATTTTTTTAAATAATTTTGGGTATGGCTTGGTTTTCCTAATAAATTTAACCGGTAAAGTAAAAACAAGATTTCTTTTTAACTTTAAATTGTTTTATCTTTAAATCCCACATTGCTTAATAATACAAAACTGTTAAATCCATTCTTTCTTTATATTAATTGCCTAAATATGATTTATCGTTAATATTATCCATACCTATTTCTTGTTAGTATAATTTGGTATTCGCTAGCGGGAATCTAAATTCCTTTAAACTATTATTAATTAAAGGTTTTGGTCATAAATAAACTCACCTTTTAGGCCTTCTTTTAGTTTCAATTCAACACCTCACTATTCATATAACCCCAACTTAGGATTATAAGTTTAATATCGCGGTTGATTCCAGCGGACATCTTCCTCTTTTAGATAGGTAACACCCGACCTCTCCTTACAACCAACTCGGGCTTTTTATCAAGAGGAGGCGTCATTTTGGATAGGTTCAGTATTTTTTCCTCGACTGCTATATAAATTAAATTCTAAATCCCTGATTCCGAGACAAATTCTGTCTAGGATTGAAGAACATTGGCGCAAAGTTTCGCTGGCTGAAATAGGCTATACCCATATGAGGTAATTTTGAATTTTTAACTGTCTAATATATATATATATATTTATATATATATATATATATGTATATATATATATATATACTTTTTTCCTCACCGATGAGGAAAATATTTATATTTATCATTAATATTGTTTATTTATTTTTAATATATAATTTATAGCTGTGTTATTTCATATCGGAGACTATTTTATTAACATTAGTAAGGTAATATATATATATATATATTATCACGTTTCGGCCGTTGTACGCTCCGGCCTTCTTCAGGTGGTTGGAATGTCGAACTGAACCCTTTATTTCGCTCACTGGGATATACTGTTCTAGTTCCACGTGCCATGTCTAATGGATGTCAGTTATCCTTTATCTCTTGTTAATTCCGCACTCCAAGTAATCAACCGCCTTAACCAGGCATTGAACTCACATTCTTTGGTCTTGTCACTGGATCTAACTAACGCCTTTATCCACTGTGCTACGTGTCCGTGAGGACATAAGTGTATAATACTCAGAAATTCATACACAGAAGTTCAATTTGTCATTATAACCACCTGAAGAAGACCGGAGCGTACAACGTCCGAAACGTTGTAATAAATATGGCTACGAAGATAAGGACAATAATTCGAATAATGTAAATAGTGAACATCATACCTCATCTCAGAAATATAGACATACATCTCTCTCTCTCTATATATATATATATATATATATATATATATATATATATAACCAAACATTTTCCTTGATTCCTACAATTATATTTAAATAATAATAATAAATATAGATATATATCTCTCTATATATATATATATATAATATTTATATATATATATATAACCAAACTTTTTTCCTTGATTCCTACAATTATATTTAAATAATAATGATATTAAATATAGACATATATATCTCTCTCTTTATATATATATATATATATATTTTTATATATATATAGCCAAACTTTTTCCTTGATTCCTTGATTCTACAATTATATTTAAATAATATATACATATCTATATATATATATATATATATATATATATATATATATATATATATATATATTATATATATATTGATTTTTCCTTGATTCAATTATATTTAAATAATAATAATAAAATATAGACATACATATCTCTCTCTTTATATATATATATATATATATATATATATAACCAAACTTTTTCCTGATTCCTACAATTATATTTAAATAATAATAATATTAAATATAGACATACATATCTCTCTCTTTATATATATATATATATATAACCAAACTTTTTCCTTGATTCCTACAATTATATTTAAATAATAATATATAAATATAGACAATATCTCTCTTTACTTTTTATATATATATATATATATATATATATATATATTTATATATATATAACTTTTTTCCTGATTCCTTTAAATATTCTTCCCCTTTAAGAGTCATTTATCTACGTTTTTCACCGGGAAATGAACTAACCGCTGATGTTTTGAGAGGCTAACTCCTCAACTATTTCGGTATATCTGAAATGAATAGTGGGAAAAACGAAAAAAAAATAAACATCATATCGCTTTGTAAAACCAATGTAATGATTCGTATATATATATATATATATATATATATATATATATATATTTAATCTGCTGCATGTGAAGCCGTTTTGATGGAAGGAGATCTCAAAAAGGAAGCCGGAAAAAGACGCAAACCATAAAAGCGACATAAAAGATGTTATAAGAGAGGAGAAGAATTAACATAGCACACAAGCTGCACATGCCTGCAACTAAGTCAGTCGATAAAGAAAGAAAAAGAAGAACATTGAAATCTGTCAGAAACTCTTGCTACGTGACGCGAAGTAACTTAGAAAAAAAAATGAAGAAGAATAAGTTTGGAAAAGTGGAGAAGAGATTTAAGAATATTGAGAGATAGGGACAGACTGAGATAGATAGATAGATAGATAGATAGATAGATATAATGCGAATATAAGAATTAACACTATATTGTCACTGTTAGTTCTAAGTATCAATACAACTTTTAGGCCCATTCTTGCTCTGATAATTTCATTAAACAGTCTTATGCCCATAGTCGACGTCTACAAATGGTCTATCTACGATATTGTGCACTCTTTATCCCCCATATATATATATATATATATATATATATATATATATATATATATATATATATACATAGATATATATATATATATATATATATACATACATATAAATATATATATATATATATATATATATATAAGTGAATACTGAAGTCAACCCTTTGAGACGACATACTGTTGCATGATAAATGCAATCATGTAGCCTGATTGTTACGTTTAGCATGAAATTACCTGTTGCCTCTGAGTGTTGACTTCAATGTTCACTTCTATTTGCATACGCTCTATCTCTGATAATGAACACTTTATCCCATTAATATAGCATACATTAAAACTGTATTTCATCATATATATATATATATATATATATATATATATATATATATGAATAAAAATATGAATAAAAACTATTCTTAGCCGACGCGTTTCGTCCCCCGATTGAATCTATGAAGGCAATGTAGGATTTATTTTGTTGCAAGTGAGGATGACATTGGTTTATCAAGGCTTTTAAACGTGAGAACGTTCATGAATTTTCACCAGGTGTTTGAAACGTCAGTCAAAACATGTGGGAGACACAAAATTTCATTAAAAATCTGCCAAAAACTAAGCGAGTAATATTCAAGTATTCTTTCTTAATGAATATTGTTTAGATTGTGATTAGATTGTTATTTTATGACATGGACGTATGGTTGGTAGATATGGTTATAGAAGCTTATTTTGGATTTTCTAAACAGTTCATCGTGTTTTTTGTAGCAATATGAATCTTGTTAAATTGAAAAAAACAGCAGGTCATGTCGCACAACTCGATACGGAACATTTACTTTCGACCGATGGTTATCAGTAAGTGGAATCAACCTCAAAGTAGAAGAGCAACAGGCTCCGACTGGTAGAAAGTCACAGAAGGGAGATTAATTACTTTTTTAGACGAAAATGACAAGACAACGAAAATTGTTGTCTATAAAACTGACCATCCCGCGAAAAGGGAAAGAAAAGGAACGAAGTGTACCTCACAGAACGGACAGGGAAAACGGCCGCTGAACTGCACACCTCCCCACTATAATCTCCACTTCGCTAGCTTAGAGCAGTAAATTACAAGCCAAGAATAAAATCTGGTTTACTGTTAGAAATTGATTTGTTCTTTACTCGTGGGTAACGATCTGTTCGAAGGATCATTTTTAAATTAGAATCTTTTGACTGCAAGAAACTGTCAACAGGTCAGATGTCTGAGCTCAGCTGCAACGAAACATTTTCAATCCGATTCTTCCCATATATAAGCTTGTTTAATTTCAGTTTCTATTTTTTTTTCATATTTCATGATAATGTTTTTACCGCCTGCATTCGTCGAGTGTGTCTTGGAAAATCAAATCTTTCTCATTAAAGGTATTTGTTTCCTATTCTCATACGCGTCATATCCAGAAATGCTAAGTGTTTTAACGTTCGGGTTATTTTTCATCATTTTGTTTCTATTCGTCTCCAAAATGATACCAATATTGTTAATAAAATTGATATTTATTATATATTAACATATCGACTGAACGGAAGCCGGAAGAGTCTTTTAATGCAGGAGTGTTCGAACACGCCTATGTTCCTGGCATCGTTAAAAAAGAACACAGGCGTTTCCAAAAATTCCGACATTAAAATCTATGTCTTCGCGCTTCAATTTAATCAAAAGGTTCATATATAATTAATATCAATTTTATTGACAATATAATATTATTTCGTTGGCGTTTTATTCTTCAAATTTTGTTAACCGACCTATTAAATCACTCATATTATAAAACAACCACGTAGACCAACTTTCATTTTAATTATAATATATATATATATATATATATATATATATATATATATATATATTATGCATTTTTATTTGTATATGTGTTTCTTCATCAATGGTAAAAAATCCTTTGAACCTGTGAAACCTGAGTACCTCGGCAGCAGTTTTCTCATTTTGAAAATTGTGGACTGGCGTTACTGATTCACAAACGAGGATCTGTACCAAATAACAGAAACCACATCAACTGGGACTACCAACAGCTGCAACGACTAAACTGGATAGCACTGGTAACTCTAAGAGAAAATAAGGACATAATCAGCACGGTACCATTCCACACGACATCAAATAAAATGTTACCAAGGAAACTCGAAGCAATACTGGAAAGGACGATAACAGTTACTGAAAGCTGTTTCCTGAAAAGTAGTTTTAAGAGAAAGATTTTATAAATTTCAGCCGAAAGAAGTACTTGCCAAATTTTTCCTAGTAGGGAAACGGATATATATATATATATATATATATATATATATATATATATATATATTGTATTTAGGGCAGCAATTTTCATTAATGCATGTTTCATTAAATAATATAGACAAGTTTTGTGTATTTATTTTAAGTAAGTTCCTTTCATATTGTCTGATAAGTTTAATAACATTATCATTGAAAGACGAAAGGAAATCACCATATTGATACATGTTTAAATCCAATCTAAGCTTTCGGTTTACATAAGCCATTATCAAAGATGACAATTACTTTTCAATATATCAAATCATTTTCATTCAAGTAAATCATTTTCAACATAATTTACCTAACATCGCCTGATGAACGACAATTTCAAAGTTCAGAAACATGAATATAATATTTTGCTTTACGTTGTATTGAACACTCCTTTAAAAAACTAAATGCTAAAAACTAGATGCTAAGAAATATGGATTGAGAACCTGTCTGTTCTTTCACTTTATTTGGATACATATATATATATATATATATATATATATATATAGAGAGAGAGAGAGAGAGAGAGAGACGCGTGTGTCTGTTTTTATTCGTCGTATGATAAAGTATATAATGAGAAAAAACATATAAGAATGAAGTATTTCTGAATATTTCTTTATATGATGTAAACAAAACATCTACTGTTTTTAAGTCAATTATATAGAGCCAATCATATAGCTTGTTTTGGAATATAATTTAAAATATTTCGAAGTTCTTTTAAGAAATTTGTGTACAACTTTTGTATAAGACTTCACCTATAATTATATTTATCTATATTTATGTATGCGTAAACTCAACAGGAATCAATAGTTATGAAAAAAGATAAAACCGAAAAATTGCCCCCTGGATAAAACTATTTTCCTCATTCATACGTAAATTGAATGTTCCGTTTTACAGCTTATTTTTTTTTAAATTGACTTGATTGACGGAAGATATTTTCCGTATATAGTCAAGTAAAAACATGTTCATGTTTACAGTCAATTGTGTGAAGCAAGGATTACACTTTCTTCTAACATAGTTTCATTACTAAATATTACACTTTTCTCTCTATTGGATACGATCGACATGCAAATAATGTAAGAGTTATCGGCTCAGAAAGTAGAGTCGACGATCCAAGTTCAAATTCCATCTGAGTCAGCTGCATTAATTTTCATACAAATGAAATATAGAAATGCGTGAATCTACAGAAATGCGTGAATCTATTTCTTATCCACCATCTATGGGTTAAATAGCAGCACAAACTATGCTATTTAATTATGCGGATAGCAGTGTATGAGAGGGAATACTCTGAATTCAAATAAGTGAATCAGACAATACCATTAGATTTCGTCTCAAGTTTAAAGAACAATAAATAAATCTATAAACCTAGATCGTTATTTATTTACAGTATTTACATTGTTCGGACTGTTGTTCTCATCTTTGTTGCAATATTCACAACCTTTCGACCGTTGTACGCTCCGGCCTTCTTCAGGAGATTGGAATTTCGAACTGAACCCTTTATTTCGTCCACAGGTGTATAATAAATGGTTCAGTTTGAAATTCGAATCACCTGGAGAAGGACGGCGAGTACAACGACCGAAACCTCGTGAATATGGCAACAAAGATGAGTCCAAACTATGTAAATAGTACAAATAATTAAAATACCTCCTCTCAGAAATGAAATGCTTAAATGAAAAAGTAAAATTCTTTTGTGCAGAAATTGAATTCTGAAATAAGGAAATAAATATCTGAGGAGAAGTAAAATTAGTGACGGGGTGGGATGAGGTGCAGAAATTCATACCGGATTTATGATACAGATTCTTCATCATGTCGAATTGTAAAATAGATTGCGATAATTTGTTTCATTTTATTGTTTTACGGTTTAGCAACCTGTTGTGTGTTCTTTAAAGCCGGGACTTATTTTGGGTCGTATGAATAATTATTTTTCGGCGATAATAATGATTCTTTCAAAAATACAGGCCCTACTATTTAACCCATTGCTGGGAAGATAAGAGATAAATTTCCTATCCTTCCCAAAAGAGGTTATTTGCGAGTATGTGAAGGTAAGGAACCATTAGAATTCGAACTAGGCTCTCTGATTTGTAATTTTAAGCCACTGTCCACTATACTACGCGCAACCACAAGCAGATTGAGGTAAATATGAACAGAATGAAGTGGATATAGATATATAGATATGAATAGTGTACGATAGATAGATAGATAGATAGATAGATATGAATAGTGTACGATACATAGATAGATAGATAGATAGATAGATAGATATGAATAGTGTACGATAGATAGATAGATAGATAGATAGATATGAATAGTGTACGACAGATAGATAGATAGATAGATGTGAATTACCATTTTGTAATTAAAGTAACTGAACATGTTGGTTTTAATAAAAATTCTAAAATGTATTTTGTCAAGAGTTAACATTGATAATACTTGTATAAACACTTGTGAAATTGATTTTAGTTGTTGGAAATAAAGTTTGTCCCAGGTTGATTTATTTATTTATTGTCTATTATCTACTGAGCTCTGATATTAAATTCGATCTGTTTATTTGACTTCCCCGATTTTGAAAATATTGCCATCAGGGAACCGCCAATGTCTAACACGTACTAAAGATTCAATTTAATTGAACGACTTGTAATTGTTACTATTTTATTTACGTTCTCTTTTAAGGCACTATTAAAAATTTACAATACAATCTCTTAAGCACACAAATACATAACGTTTAACAGTTTTATAAGGCTATAGTAAAAACATAAATCACTGATACGGCATATCCATAAAGAGCGTTTAAATCGAGCCCTTTGTCAGGTAGTGAGAATATTGAATTTGAATGAAAGTGTAATAAACATTATGTTAAGCTGGTTTAGAATAATTTTTTTCAAGCAAATCACCCCAAGCGGGAGTGTCATTAGCGCGCATGGTTTACAGAGAGTGAGAGTAAGAGTAAAGAGGAGTGTTTGGGAAAAGAATAAAGAGAAGATAGCAGGGATCAAGCTCAAGGCATCAAAAGATGTTGATTGACATTACAATTGAATATTTGAAGATTATAGCTATCAGGGAAGCAAGTGATAGGAAGGGATCTTTATTGACGAGAGGTGCGAGATAAAGAAGCTGTTGGAGTAGAAGTGATGGCTACATTAAGCCGTTTCGCCAATGAAAGGGTGGGACCGAGATGCCAACCTAGTAGCGCGCTTAAATTCATGCAGTTTGGGATGCAGTGAAAGTAGCTCGTCGGAGCAGTTGCCATGAAAGTACTTGTAGAAAAGACAGAGGGAAGCCACAACACGTCTGTGAGATAGCGACTGCAGACAGGATGCCAGACCAGGACCAACCACCTTATATACAGCAAGACCGGGGCATTTCAACATAGTTTAATGATTAGCAAGCTTGTCTTGCTTGATGGATTACGACTGAGTAATGTGTTCGATCCTCATTGGGTGCCTAATACATTCGACCTTGTGCCGCATCTCAGCTAAGCTTAGTAAATTGCTATAATGAGTAAGACTGAGGGTACCTCCAGGTGGTGTAATGGTTAACAAGCTTGTCTCGCTAGAACAATTACGATTGAGTAGTGTGTTCGAGCCTCACTGGGTGCCCTATACTTTCGGCCTTGTGCCACATCTAAGGTACGCTTGGAAAATCAAGGTGTAAATCACTCCTTGGGGTGGTTTATACCTCGGCTATTTATGATCTCTCATTTGCATCTCTGTTTTGGGGCAGAGTGCACTAAAGGGAGACTCTGTCAAAGGACAGAGTCGCAATTGAGGAAAATCATACTGAGAGGTACCGGCCCTGGGGAAACAGCTGCCCGAGGCTGCACTCTCTTATTGCACCAGAGAGAGGGATCGGTGCTCGCACCGAGCACAGCGCAAACGACGGTTGCGGGGGCAATTTTTGTTCCTGGCCCGGGTGTACGCGCTCGGGTCCCTATCTTAAACAAAGACCTTTTGTCACAACTCGTCTTAGTGAGCAGACAGAGTAAATACCTAGTGAGTAAGACTGGAATCGACCACTGGCTTTCGAATTCACTTCGCTATTATTTCTACCCTATTCTACTTTTGAATAAATCACAAAGCAGTATGAGAATGTTAGTAATAAATACTTTATAGAAATGGTGTATGTATCTATATCTTATGGTAGAAATTAGTTTTTCATATACAAGAATCAGAATTACGAAAAAATTCCTAGCATTTCTAAATCATATGCGCTAGCCGTTCAAACGATAATAAACGAGGTTTTTTCATCAATTCACCCCAAGCAAGGGAGTAAATCCACTAAAATACAAGTGGTTACCGTGCGTGAAAAAAAAATAAAAAAACAAAATTATTAAGGGGCGATAACAACAGAAGAACAGTAGCCAAGAAGACAGTAGATAACCATTAATATCGCATTTTAATTTTTGAAGATCAAAGTTGGCTGAAAATTATGAAGCCGTGAGGCAGTTCCACATGTGAAATGTCCGATAAAAGAAACTGTTAGCATAGAAATTACGGTTACATCTATCCACTTCAATTGTAAATTGATTGGGCCTTCTTGACAATCTAGTACTTTTTTAAGTATTTCACCCCAAGCAAAGCGGGAGTGCTAGTAACACTCAAAGGGTTACAGAGAGAAAAACTAAAGAAGTGTGTTTGAGGAAAGGATAAAGTGAAGAACGGGGATCAGGATCAAGGTATCAGATGATGTTGATTGCCATTACATTAGAATATTTGTAGCTTATATGCTATCAGGGAATCAAGTAAGAGGAAGGGAGTTCCACTATCGCGTAAGTATGAGAGATTAGAAGAGGATGTTGGATTAGAAGAGGCGGTTTCATTTAAATGTTTCGACAGTAAAAGGGTAAAACCGATATACCAACTTAGTAGCACGGTTAAATCCAAACAGTTGGGATCCAGTGAAATTAATCTCGTCAGAGCAGTTACTATGAAAATATTTGTAGAAAAGACAGAGGGAAGCAACATCACATCTGTGCGAAAGTTGCTGTAGACATGATGCTATATCGGGACCTATCACATTGCATATCTGTCTTTGGATTTTGTCGAGGACCTATGGATGAACAACGGGGACACCGGACCATATATGGCAGCAGTGTTCAATGCAAGAATGAATGGTAGATTTGTAGATTTAACTGAACAATTACCATGAAAGTATTTATAGAAAAGGCACAGGGATGGTATGTTATGGCGGTGGTAAAGTGACATAATTGGTTAGAGTCTCTAGTAGATTGCCAGAAACGAGGTAGAATGTTACTAAACCGATATTTAAAAGGATCAGACAGTTCGCCTGAATTCTTTCTAAAAATGTTAATTTCTATTGTAAAAAGTCGTACTTATGACACAAGCTACGTCATTATCTTTTGAACTGAAATTTCCAAAAGGGATTAGAAATCCTTCGGGGGTTGAATAGCGATAAATTCTCAGCTTTTACATAATCGCCATCAGTTGTTTACCGCCTGGCAGTTGCGACATGTGGTTCAAATTTTGCGTGTAGTGATAAGTTGTTAGCCTTTAGGCAGTGACGATAATTTGTTGTGCTTTGGTAACTAGCAATCTGTTAGCCTTTGGGGAGTATCAACATAGTGCTAGCCTTTGTGGATTACGTTTAGTTAGCTTTTGGGAGTAGTGATAAGTTCTGAGTCTTTGGGGTGTATCGTTAAGTTGATAGCCTTTGTGAAGGAGCAGTATGATGTTTTTCTTTTGGAGTGTAGCGATAAGGTATTAGATTTTGGGGATTAGTAATATGTTATTGGATATACAGCATATGGTTAGCCTTTGGAGTCAAGTGATGAATTATTACTTTTACGGATTATCGATATTTTTTAAACCTCCGGCGAGGGGCAAATTATTTTTTACATCATTTCACCCTAAGCAAGGCGATGAGCCATTAAGTGTTAGGGGTTAGTCAGCATAAAAGGATCTGATCAAAAAACATTATTAATGAAAGGAACCAACAAGAGATGACGAATTAAGGCGACTGAAAATGACGATTGACATTTCATTTAAATTTTTGAACATCAAAATTGACTGTAAAGCAAGAAACCTGCAGAGATTTCATCAAACAAGAAGTGTGAGAGAAAAACTGTTAGCATATTCAATATGGTTGCATCTAGCAATTTCAATTGAAAAATGATGGGACCTAGCTGCCAATTTAGTACTACACTTAAATTCGCGCGTTCTCAGTACCAAAGTTATCATGAAAACTTTTATACAAGTGGCATAGGAAAGTTACGTGATGCCAGGTCAAGACCTATAGCATCACAGATTATGCTTTTAATTTTTTCAAGAATCTCTAAATATATAGCAGATTCATCAGACCAGGTGTGGTGGCAATATTCAAGATATCTACCAATGGTGGATTTTTAAATGTGCAAAATGTATTCTGGCATGGACAATTGTCTAGCCTAGGTCTATTGCCAGGAACTATCATTCCTGGCAATAGACCTAGCAACTGATTCAATATAATCACTACATTTCCTCTCAGTAGAAAACATGTTTCCCCCACAGAAGGCGCAATTAGTTGCTCTCCTAGACGTTAGCATCGGCCATGCTAATCGAGGGCAAAAATGGTTCCCTATGAGGATTAAAATATAGTAGTTTCATTTTGAAGGCATTAAAATTTATAAGACATTGAACAATTCACGAAAAAATGCTTTAATCCACTACAGCTACGAAACAATGGCCGAGTGAATTTGGTAACATAGTGTTTCTGAGTTCAATCTCTGTGTCGAGTAGTGTGTATTTGGACTAAGTAGAAACGAGTGAGCAAGCAATAACCGAGCAGTACTAAAACAATAAGAACTAGACAATATCCCTAGGGATATGGGCAGTGGAACGAGAACTGTCTAAGCCATAGATTAAATAAAGTGTTCAGTTCCGAATTCCCTGTAGATCAATGTACATCTGAGGAAGGCCGGGTTGGGTACACAAAGACCGAAACATTGTGACACCAGCAACAATGATGAGGGCAATGATCTGAATATAAATAATGTAAATAATAATTGGAGTTCATTTTCGAGAGACGTTGCCATTTTTACTTTGCTGGACATATTGTAATTACAGGATTAAAGATAGGTTTAACTAATTATTTATAAATGTGTAAATTCTGGTCGAAAAAAAAAAAAACTATCTAACCCCAAAAACGTGATAATTTGGGTTGGTTTTACGGCATATCAACCTCAATGGGTTATTTAATGCCGATAAATTTCTTATTGCTGGTAATATTTGTTTTTCAAAAATGTATTGCTTGTAATAATTCTTTTACAAATGATTTTTAATAGTAAAACCTATTTTTACACTTTCATAGTGTTTTGACCTCAGTTTGGGCATTAACTGTTTATCTATAGCTGGGACACTAGCAGGTGCTACCACACCCGGTCAGGGTGGATCTGGGCACCCCAGAAATTAAGAGGTGGTTCCACCCTCCTCAAAACCACCTGATCAGAAGCCTTGCTGTTGGACATAGTGTATCGTCTTACCCAGGACGCGGATGAAGTTTATCGCCATGCCCAGGACGACCAAAAAAGTGAACCAACAATATTTCAGTCTAATTGGTGCACTTGATGTAAGTAGACAACGTTTGAAGGGACAATGAGACACTATCCTGTAGGCCAGCATCAACCATTTTATACCATAGCGAGTTCGATCCTGAGAGCCCTGTATTTCAATCCTTCTAACATAGGAAGCCAAGTTTAGTAAATATAACAAATTTATACTCTCGTTCATTTGTCAAGTATGGATACAGAGAAAATGACTTCTTCATTTAATTGTTTAGCTTCCATTAGAAAACAAATATAAAAATCTGTCTGCAAATGCGTCAGAGTAAATAATACACTGAAATTTAATTTCGGTTTTAAAGATAAGTATTTTATTCTGAATATCAGTTCACTTTACGCAATCGATTAGAAATGGATTAGCTTTATTGAAATTTTGACCTATTAACAAGTCTGGTAATTATATTATTGTATTTGATAACGAGTTTCATTGCATTGTTAACATGTCAGGTAATATATAACAAAATAAGAATGAGTTGTGCTTCTAATACGGAATTAACATTAAATTCCGTTCACATCCTCACAACATAATTTTCTGATGATAATGACTGAATTCTTAATTAATTCTTCATCTCGGAAAAACTATATCTTATGTTTTAGTCTAGGATCTCCCAATTGTCTTCGTACATTAGAAGATAATAATCTTTGGTTAGAAAAAAAGGAGACTTTATTTAATTGTTATGTGAGCTCTGTCCTCAAACTATAAGGGTGGATGATGGACAATCTCCTGACAGATGAAGGGGAATAGTGTGACAGCTGCAATGAAGCTTTGCAGAAGAATACTGAGAATTCAATGGGAAAATGAAATAAAATAATAATAAAGAAAAAGAAATACATTCTCCCATACTACTAAGTGTTAAAGAACCGAAAATATGATTACTTCACTTTGTTTCATCAAACTCCGGTAGGCGGCCCTGGTTAAGTTTATAAAAAGACAAACATTTTCTTACCTCACTCACTTTCTCCTTTTGTCCCAAGTTGTAAAACCACGTGGTAATTACTTTGCCACTGGAAACTGAATTCTCTTTTCACTTTGCATTGCAGATTTACTCATGAAGTAATTTGGTCGTTCTAACCCAGCGCAAAGCTGACTTGAGCTCGACCAGTTTAACCAGTCTTAACATTTTAAATGTTACTTACCACAACATACTTCTGAACCCAAAAAGAAAATGGACATACCCAAGAGACACTGAGAACTGTTTCACTGCGGTCACCATAAAAGCGAATAAACGGGCTGTTGTAGAAACCCAAGTTTTTTGTATGCTTTTTTTTTTTTTAATTGTAACATGGAACACACACACACACACACACACACACACACATATATATATATATATATATATATATATATATATATATATATATATATATAATATACAACACAATATGCAGCCTTTTAATTTCATAATCCCGTCAACTAAACATGTGAGGAATTTTTAGGGAAAAAGGAAATTAAAAAAAACACACACTTATATGTAGAATCCGAAAGAGACAAGTGTAATGACTAGGGCACATAATGAGGAAAGTGTGCTTGAAGAATATGACACCCACAGGACATAATGAATTCAAGAAAGACAGAAGTAAGTAATAACCTACCTAATGAGTTTGAGTAATTAATTGGCAAGACAGGCGTTAGGAGAGATAGCAACTGACAAACCTTATTAAATGCTACAAAGAACAGTAAATCGTGGAGATCCATGATCGTCCATGTCCTAAAGGAGCACAACACAAAGAAGAACTGATCAAACCTTAAATTAATCAGGTTTATTTTCCTATTTAATAAATCCTGATTTCAAAATAAACTTTATTTTCTGCAGTCATCCGTCTTCCGCGTCAAAAGCTCAGAATTGTGTCTTTTGTTCGTTTGTTTTTCAAGGTATCCGCACTTTATTGATAAGTCAGCAAGCTCATAAATTTGGACAATGAGAAATAATGGAATACACTATCAAATGTTGTCTAGCATAGCTTTAACTCTGACATAAAACAAAAATAGAAATCTGTCAACGTAGGCGGAAGAAAGACTGTACAGAAGCATTGTGAAGGGCCTTCAAAGCTGACTTTTTCGGGAAGAAGTACAACAGATTCAATTGGTTAAAAATCGATTAACTCTATTAGCTTTGTAGTTTGTTTTACACATTGGTGGTTCTATGATGTCACTGCGTTTGAGCTTGGGAAGGTCGAGTAAGTCTGTTGACCTTAAATGAGAGCGGAGGTCAAAGAACAGCAGTTACCATAAAATCTCGGGCACATGTTGATCTCATTCATGAACCGACAGTCTGTAGCCGAAAGAAAGAAGAATATTACCTATATTAATATAGGTTTTAACTCTTTATTGTTAGGCTATTTCCCTCTGTTTTTAAAGTTTTCATATAAGTTTTGCATCATACATAGAGTATTCTTCTTATCTACTGTAAACCTGATATAACTAATACAGGCATTTGCATCATAGAGCACAAGGGAAATGGTAAACCGTGAGATAGTGTTCTGCCAATACTTAAAATGGGGAGGGCCTCTACTGAAAACCAATACAATGATTTAACGTAGATAATTATATTAAATGATAGATAAATCTGAGATAGGAAGAAGAATAGTTCAAACTAGGGCCGGTGCATACTGCTCCCAAACTCCCCGACCGAGGGACGAGCCAAGCTATTTTAGGGGATCTGGGCAGTGATTTGTGATGTTCTTACCAACATTTGCATCTTTATTCTTACATTTATATACGTTACAAATTAAACAAAGCACAACTAAAAAAGGAATACACATTTTATACAGATTTTTCGTCTAAATCTGTGAATTTGTTTTACTCATGATAAGATAAAAATAAAACAATATAAAATTTACTATTTTTATCCATACTGTTGAATGTATTAAAGATTTTAAAAAGACAAATTTCAGGTTGACGTTAAAATTTGCCGCAAAACATTGTTGATTCGTTTAAGATAGGTTACAGAGTAAGAGGCATAGTTTATGGGTATATCTGAGGAAGATAACAGTTAACTCTAGACCAGAACAAGTCAATATTGTAATGATCGGGGAATTATTCTCTTGGGAGTCCATTTTATAAAGCAGTGATTCGTGGGAAGAATCTGCAGGAGTGAAACGTACATCTCATGAATAGTAGTGATTTTCTAAGCGTATCTAAGATGTGGCACAGGGCAAAAGTATGGGACACACAGTGAGGATCAAACTCACAACTCAGTCGTAATTGTTCTAGCAAGACACACTTGCTAACTATTACACCGCCTCGAGGTACCCTAGTGAGTTTCCAAGCTTAGCTTTGATGCGGCACAAGGCCGAAAGTAAGAGGCACCAAGTGAGGATTGAACTCACTATTTAGTCGTAATTGTTCAAACGAGACAAGCTTGTTAACCATTACACCACCTCGAGGTGCCCAACATTTCATGAATGTAATAAGAAGAGAATTAGGGTGGTTCGTTATAATAGGCGTGGCATGGTGGGTCAGAGTCGTGAAGGTTAGATCTGGTGTAACTAAGGAATGTAGATTGTCTGAACATTTTCCATGGAAATAGCGATAAATCAGTGAGATGCTTCCCACGTTTCGTCTATGGGAAAGGTTGGAATATAATACGAAGTAAATGATGGCGAATCGCTACAATGTGTGCGGTATAGAAAGCCTTAACTGTGAAGGTTAGAACTGATGTAACTAAGGAATGTAAATTTTTTGAACACTTTCCATGGAAATAGCGATAGATCAACGAGAGGCTTGCGGAGCTTACTTTGTGAGAAACGGATTGTAAGGTGGAGAATAAATTGTTACCCACTAGAATGCAAGACTCTATCGAGACTGGAAAGTAAGGACTGGACTGCTTCTGGCCATATATGGCAACAGTGCGCCATTTTCATTCTGATCTGGCTCTTGTAATGATAGAGGATAAAACGAGGAGTCAGGTGAATGGAACTTACAAAGAACCGACCCTTTTTCTAGCATCTCCATCGATGGATTGTATGTAGAAGTTCCACTTCAGGTCTGGCTTCAGTTTGACTTCCTATAAGCGCGCCCGACGCATGAAGCCTTCATATGAGATTTGGTGAAAGGTGACTAGTTTGGTTTCTGAAACGAAAGTAGACCAAGAGCTTTATATCTCCCAATGAGGTTGATTGGACATTTTTGTGAAATCCCATATGTGTAAAGTCTGGCAAAGTTGGGCGGAGTGTTAAATTCTACTGCTGCTATGTAATTTTTTTGACAAGCATGTAGGTGTATGTTAAAGTATATTTGTGTATGTGTGTCCTAATTCACTATATCAGTAAACAGAATACTTGGGTTTTATCTGTGTTTCAATATTATCAACTGTTTATCTATTCACTATTTACATTATTCGGGCTATTGTCCTCATCTTTGTTAACATATTTATTACAATGTTTATGTTATTATCGCTTTTCTCTAGCACACCTTATTACTGGTTCCCATATTGTATTCATTTCTATGCTTAGTCGGCTCAGGAGATTTTTGTGACCTAATATATGTGCTGATTCCTTAATTTTACGAATTTTCCAATGATGTTCTTTGTCTATGATCTCAACCTGATCCTACAGAGGACGGTGATCTCCCTTTTCTCTCCATATGTGGGCAGCCACGCCTGATTTTTCCACTTCCCCTCGTGTTACAGCTTTCTGGTGTTCTTGAAGCTTTACCTTAAGGGAGCGGCCTGTCTCCTCTTTAAATTTCTTTCCGCAGCTGACTAAAATATGGGAACCAGTAATAAGGAGTGCGAGAGAAAAGCGATAATTACAACAAAAATTGCAATATGAGCTCTGGTAAAAACATATAATGATAACAGCAAAAATTGCAATATGAGTACTGGTAAAAAGGTTGCTGAAGACATTAGGTTACTAATACCCAGAAATTCATAAACAGATGTGCTCAAGGACACATGGCACAGTGGATAAAGGCGTTAGTTAGATCCAGTGACAGGACCCAAAGAGTTCAATACCTGGTTAAGGCGGTGGAGAACTTGGAGAGGGAATTAAGCAGAAGATAACTGATAACTGACACCCGTTAGTCATGGCACGTGGAACTAGAACAATCTACCCCAGTGAGCGAAATAAAGGGTTCGTTCGACATTCCAACCACCTGAAGAAGCGTTGTGATAAATATGGCGACAATAGTCCGAATAATGTAAATAGTGTACATCTCATTTCAGAAATATAGACAGATGTTTTTCTATTGAAGAAATGATATTTGTAAGCCTAATGTAGAAATATGATGGGTAAAAATGGACCACTTTTCAATCAATTGTTCTCTTTTTATGAGGCAATATACGATAAAGTAAAATTAAATCAGTCATAGTCTGTCTATATTTCTGAGATGAGGTATTATGTACAGTATTTACATTAGTCGGACTATTGTCCTCATCTTTTTCGCCATATTTATTACAATGTTTGGGCCGTTGTACGCTCCGGCCTTCTTCAGGTGGTTGGATTGTCGAACTGAACCCTTTATCATATACCGGCTGACAAAGGAAATGCGACTCTAGCTATGGACAAATCAGATTATACAAGAAATCTGGAAGACCTCTTTAGCAATGGTAGCTACAGCAAAGAAAAAAAAAGGATCCTACAATAAAAACGGAACGCAGACTGTCACAGATATTTATCAAGAACAAAGACCACTTCGCACAGATATCCTCAAGGACAGATGGCACAGTGGATAAAGGCGTTGGTTAGATCCAGTGACAGACCCAAAGAATGTGAGTTCAATACCCGGTTAAGGCAGTGGAGAACTTTCAGAAGGAAAATTAGCAGGAGATAACTGATAACTGACATACATCAATCATGGCACGTGGAACTAGAACAGTCTACCCCAGTGATCGAAATAAAGGGTTCAGTTCGAAATTCCAACCACTTGAAGAAGGCTGGAGCGTACAACGGCCGAAACGTTGTGACAAATATGGCGACAAAAATGAGTACAATAGTCCGACTAATGTAAATACTGTAAATGAGTCATCTTGATAAAAAAATCACTTTGGTTCATTTTTCCCAAGATTATCTAATTACTTAACAATAAAATATCTAGAATAACAGCTGAGGTCATTCAGAAATATACTGCTTGTTGTTGTACTCACATGAACGATTGGAAATACAGATATTTTTCTTTGCGACGAGTCAATGACACGTGTATATTATACGTAGTTTAGGGATAATACGCGCAAATATGTGCAGATTTCACAGACGGCAACATCTTATTTACTCTGTAATTCTTTAAATGCTCTGCCTTTAGTCGGGAAGTCAAACTCGAATGAAAACTAAGGAGAATTGTAGATAATTACACAGATTCTTATAGAAATATGTCAGCTAGCCCCATCTAATTGTTTGAATCCACTGGTGTTTTATCTTCCCACTGAGTACAGCAGTATTCCATTTGTCACGCATTCGTCCGTCAGGAAATTATCCAGCTATTTAATAAGAGCTCTTCAAAAATAGCCTATAGAGAGCATTGGCACCTTCGTTCGGTCAAACTAATCTCTTAGGACATCACACAACAGCTAACCTTCTTTCCAGTCTCTAATAGTTTCTTTAAAGTCATCCGTTGAGGTAGTCATTAACTATCTTGACGTGTTCTCCTTTATATCATCTACGGTGGTTTTTACCATTAGGAGAATCCTCTGCGACATACCTAAATATTAAAGGTGATGAGTTGGTTGACGTTAAAACCCTTGCACGAGAATTGAATAATTGGCAGGTACATTGCTGTAATGAATCTAACAGACCCAAATTAGCTAATCTCAATCAGTCGTCCATAAGACCCAATGGAAAGCGCCTGTTAAGACATGTGCAATAAAGTCATTGCATGCGTTAATCCAGATAGTACGGTAGATTGTTTTCGTTCCGATATCTCTGGAATTATCTAGTCTAGTTCATTATTAATAAGTGCAATCTTAGACTCTGTTGCAGCCGAGTCTATGTCGGCACTCCTCAGACCTAAATCAGCAAATTAATAAATCAGAGAATTATTCCACTATTCTATAACTTTTTTATGCATTTTTCTCAGAATATTTAACAAAATAAAGATGTATTTTAAAATAATATTTTATTTTAATAACAATCTTATGAATTTCATAACATTAATCAAAATGATATTATATTTTAAAATTGTTTATTTATTTCATACCAGTGTTTCTATATTTTATGAAAGAATTTTGGAATTTCAGCGAGTGAATACTAAGGTTCTTAGAAAAATCATTCACTTTTGAAACTGGTAGACTTACTCTACAGGACCACAAACAAGGAACTGTAACAAATAACAGAAATCACATCAATTGGGTACTACCAACAGTTGTAACAACTAAAATGAATAATGATATAATCAAGATTTTGACATTCCACCCAACTTCAAACAAAAGATTAAGAAGGCAACATCCATCAACAGTGGAAAGTGCGATAACAGCTACTGGATTCGAAAACTTATTTTCCTAAAAATGATCTGACCGTTTCGTCAATGAATGCCAAATCTTTCCTTGTAAGGGGACGTCTAATATTACCATTAACATTACTTTAAAAGGATAAATTCATCTACTTGAGGCCTTGAAAGCTACAAGGTATCATTATTTTGACAACTTACTTTACGAGAAATAAAAAGAACACATACACACACACACATTACACACACACACACACACACACACACATATATATATATATATATATATATATATATATATGTGTGTGTGTGTGTGTGTGTGTGTGTGTGTGTGTGTGTGTGTGTGTACCCAAAATACAGGATTACTGTATACGGAATAAATTCCAATAACCAAAAATACTATTCTTAAAAGAGTGCTCAATGCTGAGTAGAGCAAATATAATTATTTATTCAAAAATCATAACATAAATATGTTATAAAATCACTACAAAAATCGTCATTTTGTTTCAACACTTCTGGTGTCTTATCAAGTGATGATGTTGAATGTAGAATAAAACATTATTTTATTCAACATTCAGCACCATTACTTGATATTAATTAAACTGTATATTCATTAAGAAAAACCTTTATTAAATGAATTACAATCACTTTAAAATTGATCAAGCTTAAATAAAAATATTAATTAAATATTAAAAATTAAGTTGTGTAAAAGTAAGTGAAGCCTGAACTCTGTATTTTTGTTTTATATGGTTGCCAATTTTATTTTTTGTGGGTGGGCACGTGTAAATATCAAAATGACACGTGATCATTTTTGGTAAGCTGTGTATGCCGGAGTCAACCAATAGAATTCAGTGTTTATGCAAAAACGCCCAGTTAGAGATTAAATAAAAAAAAATATGTCAAGATCAAAATAAATTCCTGAAGCTTAAAATAAATTGCATATTTGAACTCTATAATGATGGAGAAGTTTAGAAACAGCTATCAAAACGATTTGGTATGTCCATCTCCACCATGCGATAAATTATGTATAAATGGATAGCCGTTGGTATGACAGCATCGCAATCAATAAGTGGACGTTTGCGAAAAATATCCGCAGAAGCAAATAGACATCTCGTTCGGTAGGTCCACACAAGTCCTGCTGTGACATTTGCAGTTCAGCAGGGGCTCTTGTCCAATGTCGAAATCAATATATATATATATATATATATATATATATATATATATATATATATATATATATATATACAGTGCGATGAGATCTGAACTTTGCCGGTCTGCATAGCAGAATACTTAGAAAAAAATCCCCCTTCTTACGAATAACTATAAACAAGCTCGGCTCAGCTATGTCAAAGTTCATATTAATAAGCAAGAAACATTCTGGCAAAAGGTTTTATGATCGCATGAGACCAAAAGATGAGAGGTATGTCTAGCGAGCTCCCAATACGGCTTTTCAAGAGAAGAATATTGTACCAACAGTTAAAGATGGCGACGGCATCATTATGAGTTGGAAGTGCAATATAGTACGCATTGACGGCACAAATGACTCTACAAAATACAAAGCAATTTTGAATGAAAATAACTTGATATCTGTTCGAAATTTGTGTTTAGGTCGTAGCTTGATCTTCCAACAGTACAATTATCCGAAGCATCAAAGCAAATATACAAAACAATGGGTTAGAAAAGAACATTTTTAATACTAGTCAAAGTCTTGCTCTAAATCTAATTGAAAATCTGTAATTCAAGTTAAAGAAAGCATTACATGCAAGAAAATCATGTAAGGTCGAGTTATTTGTGAGAGTTTCACCAAGAAGAATGGTCAAAAATTGAGGGGTCACTACTGCTCGAAACATCTTTAAAATTATACAAAGGACAAGTCGGCGCCGTGATCTTAAAAGGTGGAGTCACCACATATTAAATGAAAGGTTTTTTTTTAGTAATATTTTGATTCCAGGTTGATAAAGAATTTAGGAAGGGTTTGAAATTCGTTTAAGATAGTGTGTCTTAATGTACATGTAGCTTTATTGTTGATTATCTAGACAATTTTTTTGAAGATTATCTTAGGTGTTCACTTCCTTCTGCACAGTAGTATATATATATATATATATATATATATATATATATATATATATATATATATATATATATATATATAACTGACGTTAAATAAAACTGACG
>CAHIKZ030004450.1:1615000-1640000 GCA_903632075.3 Acanthosepion pharaonis | reverse complement strand
TCCTCTTGTCTTTTCATTCATGCGTGTGTGCGTGCGTGCGCGCGTTCGTGTGTGTGTGTGTATGTGTTTGTGTATGTGTGTGTATGTGTTTGTGTATGTGTGTGTGTGTCTGTGTGCAGCCATTAGCATTGCTCTCTCACTGCCGAACAAACGTTTTTTGTCTTCCATGCAATATTGACTGTATACTTCTCTCTGAGGTCTTTCCCAAAAAAATCCTTCATAACATACCTCTCTCTGTATGATCTTTTTCTTTTTGTTATGTTTGTTGCTTCTGCTGTTTTTTGGTCTTGTTATGTATCCCGTTCCCAAACATTGTTGTCATCTAATCCTTTCGATTATATCTCTACTTAAAATCACTTCCCTGTTACGTGTTGAAATCTCCACTCTCTCCTAATTTTCTTTCTTTTCATTGTAATGTGTGTGTTCTTTCTTTCTTTCTTTCTTTCTTTCTTTCTTTTATATTAAATTCGGTAATTTTCTTATTTTGTTTGAGTGTCTACCATAGCTGATATCAAACGTTCATTGTACATTTTCCGTTTTAACGGGAGTGATAAAATGCTTTTCACTATCCTTCTGTTTAAAATGTTTTTCGAACTCTCATGGTTAATCATTTTATTTCTCTCTTGTTAATTCTGTCACTAAGCACATATATGAAATGATGGTCCCTTAACATTTAAGCATTCCACACTACATCCCACACGAATCTCCCGAATAAGAAAAAACGCTCCTGCTTTCGATACCGAGACCAATGTACTGATAATGTGGGGGGTTATGCTGATGATACAGGTATGAAAACATCTCTTACGAAATATTCCAAGAAATAAGACTCAAGATATATCATTTTGCAGCAGAAATTATGATATGGAATTAGAATTAAAACAATAATAACTCCTATACTGACATACTCATAAAAATCCATCATTAGTGAAGTTAGTAAATACTTCAAATACCTCGGTGTATGGATCAGACATAACAACTTTATTATAGGAGCTAAAGAAATTGAACATAGAATAGGCTGTATTAGATGGAATTTTGCCCAGCACCGAAAGTTGCAGAAGAACGAACACATTAACCTAAAACTAGAATCAGGTTCTTATATATATATATATATATATATATATATATATATATATATTATATATATATTAAGAGCAAGGCGTGAAGCCACTAGGATGCAGGGGGTTGCAGAAGATTTGGAGCGAGAGCAGATAGGAGTGATAGAAGAAAGGATGAGGAGAAGGATAGTGGGTAGATCAAGGTAACTGGAGGTGTCGATTGACATTACATTTGAATAGTTGGAGATTATAGCTTTCAGGGAAACAGTAATTGGGAAGGGTGTTCCACAGATAAATACAGTCAAATCAAGACTTTAATATGGATGCCTTACATGACGGCAGACCCCTTCAGACATGAGAACTGGCGGCTGTATACATCTGTTTTCTCAAATAAATTGTTATTAGCTTCGAGCGAATTAAACTTGTAGATTTTACTGATGATAATCCTTCTTCGAACCTTGTAGACTGACACTGCAGAATCAGAAACAAATGACTGTATCAAATAACTGAAACGGCATCAGCAAATGCTAAAATGCATATTAAATGTAACTGAAAGGGAAATTAATTGCATAATGAAGATGTTGACATTCCACACTACTTCAAACAAAAGGTTAAGAAGGAAATTCTCATCAATACTGGAAATAGCGATAACTAGTAATTGACTTGAAAAAGATACTTGCCTAAAAATTTGTTTTTACATAAAAGATTTTACGACAGCAGAATTAGTTGCTCGGTCAATGAATACCGAATGTTTCCTCATAAGGAAACGGCTAATATTAATATTAGCATTACCAATTAGAAATGCAAGCAGTATAACTATTTCTTGACTGATTTATTTAGGTACTTTATTTTACGCATACACCTGTTCAAGTCTAGGGTTAACCGTTATCTTTTCCTATGCATACAAATTGTCTCGTACTGTAACCTTCTACATCGAGCACCCACCGGTACTTGTAGAGGAAAAACTTTACTGTAAACAATACACTGTGTAATTATATGTGAAAATCCGTTGTGAAATGCCTCTCTTGTATTTTTCAAAAGGTCTGTTAATATGCCATCTTCGCCTGGTACATTTCCACGTTTCATATTTTAGATTGCAAACACCATTTTACCTAAGTAACTGTTGGTAATATTTTACTTTTCGAAACCTTCAGGTCTGTATTACATCTTGACATTAACATCTTATTTCTACATTAGATAACTTCCAAGTTCCCGTCTTTCGAGTGGATCAGACCAATTTCCAGCTTTTTCTTTTACTTTCTGATTCTCATTTTCAAAGCTAATCTTCCTTTTTCTTCAGCTCAGTTTTCCTCGATAAGTTCGTTTTCTTCTGCATTGTCAATTTTATTTCTCATATTATTTGTAATTCTATTTCTAGTGTAAACTTTGAGTTATCTCCCTTCTTTTACCCTGTTATTTCTTCTGTCAGATTATTGTTTTCAACTTACGATTCATAACCTGTACAATATTGTGATTTTCCTCATAAAGTCTGCATTGTTTTGGATTTTTACCTGTAATTATATGATGTACTCACTGACATGAGTACAAGTGTCCCTCCATTATTTTTCTCCTTTGTAAATTAAAATTTGACGCTGCAAGCTGCCATTATGATAGCTTCCTATGTTAATACTGTTTGTGACGGTTGCGCCTTTATCAGTACTAACTTATCAACAAATATGAAATCAAATTTCATTTTTTTCACCATTTTGAGTTTTCCTAGTGCATTTACGACCCATCCATGTTTGAAAAATTGTATTAATAATTGTCATGTTTTTGTTTCTTTTTTATGAAAGTTTAAACAAAGTTTCACATTTCCTATTTCTATTAATTAATCGTAATTTTCACACAGTAGATTTTTTTCCTTTCTTTTAGCCATTCTTTTGCATTACAGTTACACATCATGCCACTGATATCGTCGGAAGTCTCTTCAGTTTCTGTGTATGTGTCCGTGTGTGTGTGTGTGTTTGTGTGTATGTAAAAATCATCAAATCAGGAGAATTGAAAAATGTGTGTGTCTGTCTTTGTGCGTGTGTAAAAATCATCAAACAAGGAGAACTGAAAAATGTGTGTGTCTGTCTTTGTGTATATGTAAAAATCATCAAATAAGGAGAATTGAAAAATGTGTGTCTGTCTTTGTATATATGTAAAAATTATTAAATCAGGGGAATTGAAAAATGTGTGTGTCGGTCTGTGTGTGTATGTAAAAATCATCAAATCCAGAGAATTGAAAAATGTGTGTGTCTGTCTTTGTGTGTATGTAAAAATCATCAAATCCAGAGAATTGAAAAATGTGTGTGTCTGTCTTTGTGGATATGTAAAAATCATCAAATAAGGAGAATTGAAAAATGTGTGTGTCTGTCTTTGTGTATATGTAAAAATCATCAAATCAGGAAAATTGAAAATGTGTGTGTCTGTCTTTGTGTGTATGTAAAAATCATCAAATCAGGAGAATTGAAAAATGTGTGTGTCTGTCTGTGTGTATATGTAAAAATCATCAAATCAGGAGAATTGAAAAATGTGTGTGTCTGTCTTTGTGTATATGTAAAAAGCATCAAATCAGGAGAATTGGAAAATTTGTGTGTCTGTCTTTGTGTATATGTAAAAATCATCAAATCAGAAGAATTGAAACATGTGTGTGTCTGTCTTTGTGTGTATGTATAAATCATCAAATCAGAATTGAAAAATGTGCTTATAAGTATTAGGACCAATTATACAAATTCTGAAAATAAAATAAAGTTCTTATTTTTTAAAAGATAATTTCTTGTTCCAACCAAAAGTACATGTGGTGTATATATATATATATATATATATATATATATATATATATATATATATATATATATAAAAAAAAATGACAATAGGAAAAGTTTTCCTATTGTCATTTTTATTCATAAATATTGTCTTCTCTACTGGTTAAATCGGAGAAATTTTCATATATATATATATATATATATATATATATATATATATTGGGGTGTATTTAAGCAGCAAATTCTCTTGTAGGCATGTCTGATAAGTTACAAATATTATGCTTAGTGGGGAAATATAAGTGATTTTCAATGTGACTGCATTTCTTGAATCATTTAATTTTAACATACAGAAAATATTCGTGAATATGAAAGGATCATGATTGAAATCAGCGGACAAAGTTTTGTAACTTGTTTAATCAGACATAATTATGTGTGTGTGGTGTGCACCTGTGTGTGTGCGTTCATCTGTGTGCGTATATATATATATATATATATATATATATATATATATATATATATATATATATATATACACGTACACACATATATATCATGGATACACGCGTATCGTACGACTTTTGAAGCCAATTTGACTACAGTAAATAGGTATATAGTTTGGTCAGCAGCATAGCCAGGCCCAGTAATACATACACTAATATATACCCTCTTAAAATTAGCTTCAAAATTAGTTCTTCAAAAGTCGCATAATACGTGAGTATGTGTGTGTGTGTGTGTGTGTGTGTGTGTGTGTGTGTGTGTGTGTGTGTGTGTGTGTGTGTGTGTGTGTGTGTGTGTGTGGAGCTGGTGCGTTGTTTGGTTGTGGGTGGGTAAGTGTATAGAATGAAAGAAAGATTATTCAAATATCTCTTTTTTTATGTATATATAATTTAAATAGTTTCGGAAGATACGTCAGTACTCACATCTATCCTTGGACGCACAACATGCAGTTTAAAAGGGTAGCTTCTGTGGGAACAATTGCTTTGTTCCTATGAAAAGTATTTCCTATAACAATATCTACAAAACTTTGGATTTTTTTTTTGAAGACTTAGAACACATCTCAAGTTTCACATTTCCAAAGTCATTAAACCAATTTGAACAAATCTTTACATACAATAGTTCGCTGCATTCATTTCCAGAAATGTTTTCTGGACCCCATTCAAGCAAATCCATGTTCTATGGTTGTACAGTCTTCATACTTGCACAGTATAATATAGATGAAGGCTAACTATAGTAGTATAATAGTGGAAATAACGCAAGTTCATATTAACACCCCAAACTTTGTTGGCAGTTTTGACACTCTTTGATATTTTGACTGTAATGACTTGTGTAATATAATATCAAGATTTTTTTATTTGGTTTGGTTTTATGGCATATCAACCTCAATGAGTTATTTCATGCCAACTGGATGTTTATTGCTGCTAATATTTTTTTTTTCCAAAAATGCATTGCTGGTAATAATTTTATTTCCAAAAATGTACTACTGTTAATAATTTTTCCAGAAAATTATCGTTGGTATTAAAACGTATTTTTCCGTTCAGTGTTTGACACTTCTTGTGGGGTTAACTATTTGCTTATAGCTGGGGCCCTGACATGTGCTACTATCACGGGTCAGGGTGGAACGGGGAAAAACAGCAATTAAGAGGTGATTCCATGCTCCTCAAAACCTCCTGATCAAAGACCTTGCTGTCGGATGACGCGAATGTAGTTTATCGTCATACCCAGGACCGGAAGAGTTTTTGTGATTCTATTATTTTAACTCTTCGACCATAAAATAGTCATATTCCATATTACCAGCTCCAACATGTGTACACTTGCATTTATCATTATTGAATACCATCTGCCAATCTTCTGACCACTTGTACAATTTATGTAAATCATTTTGCCATATAAAAGCATTATTTACATTATTCGGACTCAACAGAAGGACACATGGCACAGTGGATAAAGGCGTTAGGTAGATCCAATGACATGACCCAAAGAGTGTAAGTTCAATACCCGGTTAAGTTAGTGGAGAACTTTCAGATGGAAATTAACAGGAGATAACTGATAACTGACATCCATTAAACATGGCACATGGAACTAGAACAGTCTAACCCAATGAGCGAAATAAAGTGTTCAGTTTGACATTCAAACCACCTGAAGAAGGCCAGAGCGTACAACGACCGAAACGTTGTAATAAATATGGTGACAAAGATGAGAACAATAGTCCGAATAATGTATATAATACCTCATCTCAGAAATATAGACAGATAATATAAAAGCCTGTTCAGATTTCGATGTTTTTAACATAAGCAAACATTCACAAGGTTCCAACAATGCTGTGCTGAATCTCATTTATAAATATGATGAAGAATCTTTAAGAAAACTTTTTGTTCAGGCATTTTGTAGTCCATCTAAATATGTAACCTCTGACATCACAAGCATTCAGTATCTTATGGGTAACTTAATGAAGTTGATAGAGATTATATCATGTTAGACCTTGATCAATGCATTTGGTAATATTGTTAAGAAATCCAGTTAAGTCACTAAGACATCCTGCTTTTGATTTACCAACTTGCGCCATTTCAGGTTGTCATTATAACAATCCTTTTCAGTGATTCGACTTCCTTGCTTGCCACAGATGCCAGGCTTACAAGCTGATAGGTCTTCTCTATGTTCTTTAAAAATAGGAATAACTTGGGTAATTTTCCAGTTTCTGTGTCCTATTCTATTATCTATGGTTTGATTGAAATATTTTGCTTAGGTCTTCACTAATTTCATTTGCGCTATATTTTAGTACGACTGGATAGATGGAATCATTTCTAGAAGATTCATCAGATTTCAACCCCTACCAACTTTACGGTGAACAGAATATTTGCTCACTGTTGCATTGGTAAACCCTTCACTAACTTCAGGAAGAATCTCTTAAACATTGGGTTTGTTACGTAGAATTTCAGCAGTGGAAATACGCGAAAAATAATCATTTAAAAAGTGGTCATTTTTGGGGTTGTCTGTTAACACATTGCATGCAATGTATTTTTGGTAATATTTTTTCAAAAATGTATTGCTTGTATTATTTCTTTTTTTAAACAATGTATTGCTCGTAATATTTCTTTTTTTACAAAAACTTATTGCTGGTAATAATTTTTTTACCAAAAAAAATTTTGCTGGTAATATTTGTTTTCAAAACTGTATTGTTGGTATAATTTTTTACCAAAAATATATTGCTGGTTATATTTTTTTAAAAAGATGTATTGCTGTTAATAATTTCTTTTTTGAAAAAAAAGTGTTGCTCGTATTAAAACCTATTTTTATACTTTCATAGTGTTTTGACCCCTTTTGGGGGTGGGTAACTACTTGCCCATGGCGATTCAATCACTTATTTCACCAAGGTTTCGACACGATCATGTTTGTAGAAAGCATTTGGGTCTTTTTAAAATAAAATCTTGCATTCAAGCCTATTCTTGGATCGTTTAAGAACATTAGAAGCTGTTCAAGACTTGCTTTATACTTTATACAATTTTGGTAATGTCCCCCCAGTATCTATTCCACTATCTCCTCTGGTAAAATAAATATCAGTCTCCGCATTTTTACAATATTTATTGGAAACAAAAACATCATCCGTGGAAATTCTCTTTATGTCTTTGCAGTTTTCTCAAATTTTCTCTGGCATTGGTTTTATAGATGTCATTCCTAACACATTTTCTTAAATAGTCTGCCATTTCTTTATAATCGTAAGTCTTCTTTCCATTAATCAACCTTTGTAAAACAATGTCAAACTTCCTCAATCTATGATCGCTCGTCCTAAATGGTTTAGCATTGCATGGCATAATGTGGACAAGCTTCCTCGTTATTAGATTAAAAATCAACTATATTGTTACCACGTTACCACGTTACATCAGAAAACACTTTACATCAGAAAACATTATAAAGTTGTATCAGAAGAGGCTTTGTCGGCTGCTTCAGTTAATACAGTTTATAAGTCTATAGGTTCTGGTTTAAATTCTTCAGTATCTTCAAAATACTTCTGATATTCTTTTCTCATAACATTTTCAATAATAATCTCTTCATTCTTATTTTTGAATGTAAGTAAAATCGAACCACGTTTATCTTGGAGAACAGAAAATAATGATTCTACATCCAAATCATTTAGTTCATATTTTTTGGTTACACTGTGTTTTTTTTTTTTTTGTTTTTTTTTGTTTTTTTCAGGTTCATATATCGAGTAGCCTCCACCACTGCTCTATTCTAAATCCTTTCTGAATATCCCACAGCTTTTCAATTTCATTTCAGCTTCACGGATATCAACATTAGCCCCGGATATAATAAAAATCAGATTTGGGTAAACGTAAAATTTTCATTCCTTAACTTTAGTCATCAGGATTCATGGATTTCACAATAAAGCTAGATATTGTTTTTCTTTCTATTACTAATACTAATAATAATAATGCGCGAATGTTTTGAGACGCGTATTTTGAATTGCATACAGCATCCACCTAAACTGTCACCCGGTTCGCTTCTACCTCTACCTCCGTATTGTACATGTCGAATGTTGTTAATGATAGTATTGCGAGGTCTATTATTGTTTTTTTTTTGGGGGGGTTTATGGAGCAGCCTCAGGAACAGCTTTTGGTGCAACCTTCACTTAAGGTTATTATTTTAACTTTTCTGATAATACTTTCACCAGCATCCTGTCTCCTTTTCAGTTCATCCCGCAGTTTTTATTCTCAGCACACTGCCTTTTTGTAAGGTCCGGTGATACGCAGATTTCCTCTGTCTTGGCAATATCCCTCAACATTTTCTACTTTCACAAACTTGTATCTGAAGTGTTTCTACTGTCAAACTTAGCAATCACAGCTCTTATTTGGTGAGGATCACGTGCGCCAATTCGTTTCACTTCAACAACATTGACATCTTGAATTTCCAGTTTGTATTCTAGGATTTCTTTAACATTGTTCGACTAATAATTGCTATTTTTCTCAACGTCAACAGTGTCAACTCCATTATTGTCTGTTTCGTCTTCAGAGCTAACAAGGTTATTGATTTTTTTTTATCACGTTCCTTTGCTTCAAATAATTCTTGTTGAACAAAATTACTGAGTTTACTCTTGAAGTCTGCCTTAGATACCTGAACCATACTGTCCACCTTCCTTTCCATTTCCTCCAATTTGTTATTCAGGGGATTGTGCTTGTATTGTAGAATTGAGTCTAATTTTATCACATCAAGTGCTTTCGCAAACGCAGTGCATTTGATTTCCTCGAGATTTGATGAGTTCATACTGGGCATCAGAAACAGCACATCATCTGATAGATAGAACGTTATTAAGTATACAGTATAGCTACATCATTGTCAGCAACATCAATTTCGCACACATCATAAGTGGCTACATCACTATTATCACTCCATCTTCAAAATACTCGATACTTTAGGGAGATCTTTTGGAATAGTTAAATATCAGAGAATAAGCAACAAATAGTAAACGTTTATAAATCTAACGTGCTTCAATTTTCTCAAATTCGCTTCGGTGCTTCCATTTCCAAAAGAAATGAATATTGAAAAAAAATAAAAAGATATTCCCTGACAAGTCTGCAACAATCGACGCAGCTTCAACTAACATTTCGTTTTCGTGTCAATCGAACATTTTGTATTTCAGATAAATGAAATATGAAGGAGAAAAAAGATTATTCTGCTATTTTGAATGTTTGCCTTGTGTGTGTGTGTGTGTGTGTGTGTGTGTGTGTGTGTGTGTGTGTGTCAGTGTGTGTGTGTCAGGGTGTGTGTGTCAGTGTGTGTGTGTGTCTGTAAGAGGACGTGTCTGCGTGTATGTGTGTGTTAGGCATTTTTAAAGAAACTTCTGCTATTTTTAATTTGTTTTTTTTAACATTGCTTAAGCAGACCTTATCTTTATATCTATATATATATATATATATATATATATATATATATATATATATATATATATATATATGTGTGTGTGTGTAAGTGAATAAAATCAATATAAACGTACAATTATCTTATTAAGTCTTCTCTCTTAATGAATTTTACACAGTGTGCGTGCGTGCGTGTGTGTGTGTGTGTGTGTGTGTGTGTGTGTGTGTGTGTGTGTGTGTGTGTGTTAGGCTTACGGAAATGTTCATAACGTTATTTTTGGAAAACTAGAGACTGAATAGGCGGCTTAAAACAGTGACTTTTTTTTGTTGTCCTAAAACTGTGCGTGTTCAGTGTTTAAGATTAGCTTCAGGGTGAATTGTTCTTCTGCACCCGGAGTTGAATCGATTGTGGTTTATACAATGCTGAAGTGACACGCAATCGAAATTTTAGCTGAAGCTGTGTCAATTGTTCTAGATTTATCTGAGCCTATTTTTCAGGGTATTTTTTTAATTTTTTTTCTTTTTATTTGGAAGTGGATTCACGGAGACAACTTAAAATCACGCTACTTCCATCATTTGAACGTTGACTGTCGAGGTGGTCACTTCCGTTTTTATAGAAAGATGGGGGGTTCGACACCTCATGATCCAGCGAACATAGAAATTAACATGTTTTAGTCAGAAGATAACGCTTTAGAACACCATTATATATATATATATATATATATATATATAGAGATAGAGAGAGAGAGTATTATATGAAAAGAATACTTAACTTTAAATATTAATTTTTATCCCGACATCGATGTTTCTTCGCAAATTTTCTAGTCATTACATTTTTTTTAAAGTTTTTTCAATTTCTCCCGCGTCTTTTTCAATCCGCTTTTTACTCCATTTTGTACACGTGCGTATTCATGAATGTAACGTCCTTTTACGCGCGTAAGTTCATGAAATTTGGCTTTTGTTTACATCTTTCATTTTTCCAGATGAAGATTTTTCTTCGAAATTGAATTTTTTCTTCGAAGCTAAATGTAATTTTTTTATATATAAAAATATCTGCTGTATCTTAAATATATATTTATATATATATATATATTCATTCACAGAGAGACTGTTTCGCTGTATCACAGCTCATCAATGTGGCTAGATAACCGATTGCCTCACACCAAGATCGAAACCCGACGGATTTGGCATCAGTCAGATATTTTACCCCTAAGCTATCAGCTCCCGATGAATTTTATACGTATTTAGTTTTAGATAAACACGCCAGTGCTGAATTTATAGAAGGGCATTTGCATTATCAGCAGTAGCAGTCACTGTTTACAAATTTGCACTTTCACTCTAAAATGCTCGACCGAATATTATTTTTTCGAGAGACATAAAATTTCAGATTGAATATATCTTTAATAGGACAGTATGAATAAAGACAAACTGAAACGGTTAAATTCATAACCTCATGTCATTTAAAATAAATAACACATGAATTAATTCTAAACTAAAGTCATTTAAATACTAATTTGCATAAAAAAAATTCAAAATCATCATATTCTCACATTTGTTTATACGACTTTATCAATTGTCGGCCTTCGTAGCTTTCCTATACTTTTCGCTTAAACTGATGAATATTTATGTGTGTTCTTAAATTATTTTTTTTTTTTTTAATTTGGAAAACGAATAATATTTTTGCACTTTTGCGTAATTACTTGTTACAAAATAAAATCATTATACTTGCTTTGATAAAGTCCCTCAGAGAAAGAAACGTGTCAGCAAAGATAAGTTTTCTATTTGTCTGTATTCATATATATATATATATATATATATATATATATATATATATATATATTTATATATATATATATATATATATGATGTATTCTGCCGAGATTTAGTGTTTGTTTTAATTGTCTCAGATGGTTGAGACGATTCATTTCAAAGTTAGTTATACCTTCAGTGGTAGGGGTTTCTCCATTTTGCTCGGTTTGCAAGATGTTTACAGCAATCAAATTGTATTTGAGTATATCAAACTTTTTCATAGTAAGCGTAATGTAGGCCGTCCTTGGTTTACGCTTCAAGGGACAAACTCAATATATATATATATATATATATATATATATATATATATATATATATATATATATTTTATATATTATTATTTTATGGATTATTTTACATCAAAAAAAAATTCCAAAATTAAAAAAACACATGCCCAACATTTTTCTTTTTAATTTTGTAATTTAACAAAAAAAAGTATATGCTAAGAACTGTGGATCCTTAATCTGTCTGTTCTTTCTTTTTTTGTATATATATATATATATATATATATATATATATATATATATATATATATATATATATATATATATATATATATATATATATAATGTAATATAATAGCTGGACACTCGTATTCGAGAATACCCTACCCGTCTATTGGGGCCGCTAGCCAATCCCTATTGCAGACGCTCGTTCAGGCACATTTGTGTTTGTTCAACACCTACAAAGCCAACCTATTTATACTGTAAATATTCTGAGCAGACCTTAGTTACAGTCTCTGGGAGAGAGCGTGTTATCTAGCGTGATCAATAATCTGAACAAGGCTAGCACAATCAAAACCGATGATTTGTGACTTCGTTCTACCAATTTCACTCACAAGACTTGGCTCAACTTGCCGTATAGTTTATAGGCACATTCTAAAAATGCCGCACGCTGGGATCGTCCCCCTCCATACCGATAACATCAGGTCGTCTCCTTCCTGACTAATCGACTGTGGTGAGATTCGAACCCGGGTCTGATGGTTAGAAAGTGAACACGCCAGTCTGTGTGTTTGCGGTCGTCAGTTCATTAAACTCACAGTTCTCATGTAACATTGATTTCTCTATGCACACAGTTTATGTCTAAAACTCTCTCTCTCTCTCTCTCTCTCTCTCTCTCTCCTTTCTTTCTGCTTGTGTAATCATTTAGATGTATCTTAAAAGCAATTTCTTAATGTTCATGTCATGTTGCACCTGCACGAGTGATGTTTTCTGCATGAATAATCTATGATTTTTATCTGTAGAATTAATTCTATTGTCGCCTGTAATAAAAGATTTCACTTTTTTTAATCCTTAAAAGCTAAAATATTCTACAAATGCTTCCATGAAACAAAAGAAATTAAAAGCAATGTATTTGCAGGTTCATCTATCTTACAAACCACGTATTCTGTTGTTATGTTTGCGCCAAATACACGTGCTTATTGGTGCTGGTTAATGCTTCCAGATACTATTTTTTTAAGGATTTCACTCCAAACAAGGCGATAATGCCACTAAAAAGCAAGTGGCTACTGAGAGTGAAAAAGAACGATAAGACCTGAATGAGGAGAAAGGACAATAAATCATCATCATCATCTTGCGGCCTCAGCCGAGATTGAACTCATTAATACTTTGATTGGTGGAGTTCATAATCTTATCAAAAAGCTGAATTCTCGATGCTTCGCTAGGGCTATCAAGGGTATTTTTATCGTGACACCAACACTAAATGGATTGCCAACCAAGGCTCAGAGAGTATTCACCCTCCTCTAAGAGCAGGTTTGAATTCAGAGTTTTCCTTCTGCTAGACCAGTTGCCATCCAAGGCTATAGAACCCAGTCTGTCCTGCTATTTACCCATAGCTGGAGGGAGAAGAAAGAGGATTCACACCTTTCGAAATAAATAAATAACAGGATACAAGAAGTCAGAAAATGGCGATTGCCGTTGCATTTCAATTGTCATTTTACCGATGGAAGAGACCAATAATAATAGTCGCTTCTGATCATCAAAGGCAACATAAGCAAACGGCAGCTACAGAATAGTTTGGTATTATGTTTGCCCATCGGAAGTGCTTTCATGGAGCCCTAGCCATGCTCAAGCTGGAGTTGTATAAAACCCAATATTATGCGATTGTTTATCAGAGCAGCTTCTCAAGAACTCACACATTCACTCATTTTTCAACTGTTGCATGCCAATAATGTGTCGAGATATATGGCAGGGAAAACTGGATTCATGTCTTCTCCAAAATCATTATAGCAAAGATAACAGAAATCGTCTCGTTGTAATTTCATCGATTCCTTTTTCAATCTGGTCGAACGTTACCCCTTCTTTTTGGTCCCATTTCTCTTCAGGACATGATCTATTATGGTTCTCCACTACTTCCTATATTTTGTAGCTAAGCAATTTTCCAACCCTTTAAAAGATTAAGCGTTACTCTATCCTGCATATTCCCTTCAAAAATTAGCCATAAATTAAACTATAATTGTTGCCTCCTCCAGTCTCTTCTTCATCTGTAACGAAATTGTCCAATATATAGAGCAATCAGTTGGAAATCAAATATACTATTAAAATATGTCAGCATTGTTTACTTTCCTTTAAGGACACTTTTACTTGGAATCAAGAAAAAACATTTTCATTTCCTGGGAGACATAATGAGGAAAACCGTCTTAGAGTATTTGATGCTCAAATGACAAAGTCACAGCAATAAGAGTACATGGAACAATCGCCAAGAGGACAAAAATTCCTTAGGGCTACAAAGGATAGGAAGTTAGGAATAGCCATCATTGCAGTTATATACACTTACAAACTTGTAACTATCTCTATCTATAAAACGTAGAATGTGTGTGTGGGGGGGTGTAACGAATGCACGGCCGCAATTTTCGACGGATTTGCACCAAAATTTACATGCACATGCTCCAAGTTAGCGGGAAAGTCAAGACCGACTATAGAATTCCCAAATCCCATCGATAATTGAAATAATCGATTTTTTTTCATGCTGCTACGGCAGTTTTCATGTAGTTTGAGGCCATTTTCTACTGGCCAGAGTGAGAGCCTATAGCTGGCTGCCACGAATAAGCAGGAAGATTCTACTGGCCAGCGTGAGAGCCAACAGCTGACTGACACGAATGTTAACTAAAATCGATGCAAAAAAATTGATATCTGCATTCGTCACAAAACAATGGGAAAATGTAAATTTACTCTAATTGGCATTCGCTTGCTTTAAAATCAACGTTGATTCATTCTGCTTTGGGTTGGGTGTGAAAAAGCTTTAATTGGCTTATTCGCTTGCTTTTTGTGTTCATCAACGTTGATTCTGATTCTTTAAAGCAGAACTGGGTTGGGTGTGAAAATCAACCACGTAACGCCGGGCCATGCTGTTAACATTCTTTTTTTTTTTGTCCCGTTCAGGACGCTTTTTCCAGTTATCGAGTGGTTTCTTTTTTTCGTTCAAATGCTGATCGTTTTGTGTTCATTTTGTTTAGTTCTTTTTCGTAACAGATTTAATGTTATGAAAACGTATAGAGCATTAAAAATTCGCAGAAACAAATGTGAGATAGGCATGTAATAAAAATGCCCCCAAATACATCAGCACGAAAGCCCAAAGGGGCAAAAACAATGACAGGATGCATTTTAAAAGGCCAACGCTGATTATAGTTTTGATTCAAATATATATATAATCAAATGATATTTTAGCGATTGTTTTCTATATTAGGAGCTTTGTCTAGATACAGAAAAAATTCGCAGTGTGAGATAGGCATGTAGCAACATCAGCACGGCAAAGGGCACTCCTTTAAAGGCCAGAAAGGGCAAATATATATATAATCAAGTGATAGCGATTGTTGTAGGAGTCGTACGATTTTTGAATCAACCACGGGCAACGCCGGGCCATGCTGCTAGTACTTGATAAAAATAATCTGTAAATAGCTTCTTTTTTTTTTTGTCCCGTTGTTCAGCAGACGCTTTTTTCCCTTACCTTTGTATATCATTGACGCTAACGGTTTCTTGATAATGTTTCGTTCACTTGGATATGCAATTCCTGTGTGGCGTTTTTACAATATCATGAGTTATAAACTTTCTTTAACCAAAAGAAAAAGATATTAGTTCAGGCAGCAAAAGTATGCAGTTTATGTTCTCTTCTAGTGAAACCATGAATCACCCCAAGTAAAACTAGACAATGAAAAACGCATGATAGACAAAATTCTTGACATGGTGAAGAGGCGACAGCAAACAATACCAAAGTCTGGTACAGAATATAGGACATTACACAAAATAATTAGAAACAAATGTAGGCATGTAGACAAAAGAGTAATGTCTGAATAAAAAATGCCCCCAAAATACTAATAATGAGCATCATAGGTAAGGCAGATATACTGAAAGGAACCCAAAGAATAAGAGGCCAAAAACAATGACAGGATGCATTAAATTAAAAGACAGAACGCTGATTATAGTTTTTGATTCATTGAATTGATTTTTACGGCTTATCAACCAGTTCTATGTCACTTAAATCCGAAACATATTTTAGATTGTAAAAATAATTATTGTTTTCTATATTAATAATATTTTTAGGTAACAATGCTTTGTCTAGATACAGGTCTTAATATTTAACACATAGCTGGGGAGAAGAGTATTATGACATAAGTGAATATAATGAACACGACAGGAATTCGAACCTGGCCCTATCGATTTCTCATTCCGAGCTGTTATTCATTGACCCACCCTTTGAATGGGATGAATAAGTCCGAGGATTCATATTCGAGAAATAATGGAAACCTACAACATACAAATATATATGGAAGGACCTGAAATAATAAATTTTGTATTAACACTGGATAGGATGAGCAGTAACATAGTAACAAGACCAGTATTTCGGTATTGACAAAAGTACAGACATAATAAACAACACAGGTGCAATACCGGAAGACCTTACTATATATATTTTTATAGATATACCAAAGAAGCAAGCTTCACCGGACAGTCAGCCTAATAAGTGACATAGCAAAAACTATCATCCGAATTCTGAACAGAGCAAGCAGCAAAATCATAGCGGAAACAGGGCGAGCAGAGTGCGGTTTCGTTAAAGACTCTGGAATAAGGGATGCGATATTTATTATACAAGAAAGAGTAAGGATGTAAGCCTATGTTGTATAGAGTATGCAAAAGTTTTTGATAAGGTAAGACACAAGGACTTATTGGAACTGCTAACTATTTTACGAAGATATTGGAATAATCCAGAATTTATGCATGGATTAAACCGCCTGCCTTCAGTAAATTCACAAAAATAGAAAGCATCATAAAACAAGGGTATGTTTTCTCATCTTATTGAACCTTTACAGCGAAGCAATCTTGAGAGAAACAGGAGTCCAAACCTGATTCATTATTGTTACGCAATATCAGTCCCTCCTCTATGGTGCTGAATTGAAATGTGGTTCTACAGAAGGATATTGAGCATACCATGAACCGAACATGTCTGCAATGTTAAAGTTTTATAGGAAATGGAAACAAACAGAACGCTTCTAATTGCAATCAGAAAGAAACAGTTGTCGTTTTTTACACTTAATTATCCAAGAAGGCCTGGAGAATATGAGGCTCAGAGGACATATTTAAGGTAGGAAGAACAGAGGAATGCAGCAATTGATCTGCTTAACTGGCTTGCGTAAATGGATGGCAGAACATGATTTAGGAGAGGTTATGAAAAGCCAAAAATTATTAAGAGATACAATTGATAGGAAATTATGCATAGATATAATTGCTTCCGTTCTGGCATCACATAAAATGATAAGAAGAATATGCGCGATATATCGAGTTTCTTATAACATTTATTATTGCTAACAACATTCATAACTTGTTTAGAGGGTGTTAGGCTATATTATCCCAACAATGGGCATCATAATGTTCACCCTGTATAAATCCCAAGAATCACATTAGGTGGAAGGTCACAAAATAAGTGTTGCAGATTATGGGGATTTGTGTGGAAGGTAACGGTTAACCCTAGACTTGAACAATTTAAGATTGTAGTGAGCGGTTCGTGGGAAGAAATTACTCACCACTGGAATACGAAGAGAATGAGGGTGGTTCGTTTCAAAGTTCATGGCATGGCGGGTCTTAACTGTGAAGGTCAGAACTGGCGGGCGTAAGGAATGTAGTTCGTATGAAGGCTTTTCATAGAAATAACGGTAAACCAGCGAGAGATTTTTGAGACTTTTCGTCTGTGGGAAAGGTTTTGTAGGCTGGGAGATAAATCAACACTAACTAGAAAAAGGATACACTTTTGGAATTTATGAAGCATGACAGTCATGTTCCAATTTCGATCTGGTTCTAGTAAAGTAGAAGGAGGGTCAGGTAATTACTGCCGTACTACAGAGAATCGAACATCTTTTCCAGCATCTTTAGTGATAGATTTATGTACGAATTCCATGTTTTTTATGTTGATCTTAAGTCCCAATAGGCACTCAAGGCCGGATTAGGGCTTCAACTATCATTCTTCGTGAGATGTGAAATTTCAGTGTCTGCTCGGTGATATGTAGGATATTTTCATTGTTTGATTATCCTGCATATTAGAATGAATTATCATTTTAATATCTTATGCGCTAATATCGTCTCCATGAAATTCTACCACCTTTATCAATATTTCTACCATCGATATTTTTTACTTTTCTGAGGTGGCCTGTGCCGATGATATATATATATATATATATATATATATATATATATATATATATATATATATATATATATATATATATGAAAGAATGTTCTTGAACAAAAAAAAACAACGTCCTCTACAAAGTGTTCCAAGAAATAAGACTTCAGATGAATCTTCCCAAAAAAGAAACTATAATCTGGAACTGTATTGAAAGCAATGATTGTACGTATCTTGAATGCATCATAAAAAATCATTATATAGAATAAGTAAATACTTAATACTTCAAATAAACTCAATGTATTGATCAGTTATCTTCACTCACTGGAACACGGATACGCTTTTGGTCTCTATCCAAAATGTTGTAGACAAAAATTGATATTAGAATAAACTCCATAAGGATGTTCGCTCAAAACTGCTAGTTGCTACAGCGGGGACCATCATTCTTTGAAACTTGTGGACTGGCGCTGCATAATCACAAAGAACTCTACCAGATAACAGAAATCACTTGTGGACTTTCACTAGCTGAAATAACTTAAATGAATATCATAGGTAACTCAAAGGCATAAACAAATTATGTTGAAATTTCTCAATACTTCAAAGAAAATGTTATTATAATTGTGCCTTCGTTAGCTTGCACGGCCGTTGCACCCGACCAATGGTGGATTATTCCGTTTGGAATAATTCCGTTTCTGTTTGTCTTTTCCCCTCTTTCCAAGAGAGGAAAAGACAGTGAGAAAATGAAAGAAAGAAAGAACGAAAGATAGGAGAGGAGAGAAAGAATCAGATTAAATTGCTATGAACATATACTACATTTTGATTCTAGCCTTAGAAGCGATTGTATTTTCTTGCCGCCCCACGTTGGCAGGATCAGATTAATGTGGCGAGCCCGAGATTGTGCACACGGTCAGGGTCAAAAAAATAGCCAATACCCTCCCCCACCCCGCAGCCATAGGTTGCACAGGCATCGGCATTACTACCGATCCCCCTCACAGTCGCACACGTGCGCGCGTGTGCGCTCCCGCGCACTTTAAAATAATGGCGATACTGCCGCTGGCAGCTGCTTCCCGCGATTAGACACCGCTTACTAATATTTTCCGTTTCGTCTCTGTCCGCAGACAGAGCCAAAAGTCGAAAAACATGGCGACAGCGATAAAAGTGCCATTTTTCAGACGCCCAGTATCGAACGACGGAAACCTAGTAAAGTAATCGCCAAAAATACAGTTACCATAAATAAATCTGCTGAACTACTTTAAATTTATTATTAAGAGAAATGTTCATAAGTCGGGGATTTTGATCGTATGGAAAGTGGGGAAAAGACAGTACTTGGTTTCGATGAGAAAAATAAAGAAAGAAAGAAAAATGAAAGAAAGAAAGAAAGAAAGAAAGAAGAGAAGAGAAGATAGAAGTGTTAACACCCTCTGCCAAAACCTAACAAATAATGAACTCTGTTTTGATCGTGTGAAAAGAGGGGAAAAGACCCAACTTGGTTTCAGTGAGAAAATGAATAAATGAAAGAAAAAAAAAGAAAGAAGGGAAGGTAAAAGTATTTAACGGATATTTTTGATTTCAAATCTTTTCAGTTGTACCTACTTCATAAAATAACGAGCTGCATACATATTTTTGATTATTTTAATATTTTGTTAAAGTTTTTAAGCTGAAATATTTAACGATGCAATAGGAGAATTTTTACGGATATTTTATTGTTATAGAATTCGCCATGAGCTTAATCAATCATTAATTTAATAAGTAATATTCATCGGAAGATTAAAATAGGAAAACCATGAAATTTTCAAGCGTTAAAACTAGCGAAATATAAGTATATTCTGAAAGTTTTAATTCCCAATTTTACTGTGAAATTATTGGCTGCCATAATAATATCTGGCATTACCATGCTTCAAGAATGCAGTCAAACTACACAAAAAATGATTCAGGTTTTTAAAATTATATTTGAATATTTTAAATTGAATTTAGTAAAGCACAGATGCATTATAACTAACATCATTAACGTCAATTTAATTAGTAAATCTTAGAAATCAGCGCCATTTCTTCCTTATTATATTTCATCAGGCTGTTTGATCAAATTCCCTTTCAAGTCGAATAAAATATTCGATTAAATATATATAGTCTATTTTAATATAAAACGTGTCTTTCGTTCATTTTCTCTTTCTTTCAGACCTACTCCCACACTTACCACACACACACACACACACATATATATATATATAATCGACTCTCCCGTCGCGTTCGACGTATGAGGGTCAGGCCGATAAGTCCCCAGGAAACCGACATCCCGACACCGGCACATGGGATTTGATTATAGTGGTGCAGGCCTCGTGCAGGACCAGCCACACTTTTTGGAGGGACGAATACAGAAACCTGGTGCACCGAATGCATGCCACAAGGTTCCTAAACGACCCTCCGCAGGTTTTGAATTCAGAGTTGTCCTTCTCCTAGACCAGTTGCCATCCAAGGCTATAGAACCCAGTCTGTCCTGCTATTTTACCCATAGCTGGAGGGAGATGAAGAGGATACATACCAAGGGTATTAGCACGTAAGTGAATGTAATGGATTCGACTGGAATTCGAACTCGGCTCTGCGATTCCTCAATCCAAGCCGTTATCCACTGCTCCACCGTGCCTCCTTATATATGTATATATATGGGGTGTTCCAATAACTTGGACCGATTAAAAATGTGAATTAAGTTTAAGCGTCTAAAGATTTTTTTTATTTTCTTTCAGATTTAACAACTTAAGTCTTTGGCAATTTCAACCATGGAAAAATTAAAAATCGAACGTGTTACCGAAGTTATCGAAGCCTATAACGAAAATGAAACTGATGGCCCTTCTGTGGTGTGATGAGACGCGATCAACCTGGTCAGTACATAGATGGGTGACTGCTTAGGAATCCTGTAAGATGGGATGTCAGCTTTTGGTTTAATTGATAATGGCTCGGAATTATTAATCGGGGAGCAGTGTTCTAATTCAGGTTGGGTTCGTTATATTCACATACGATCAAATACCCTTGGAAAAGTCCTGGCCCCTTCTCTTCTCATACCAGGTTTGGGTTAATTAATAAAACTTCTATGACTAAAACATCTAAAATATTATAAAATCTAACAACTGGCTTTAAATAACCTGAAAAGGGTTTTTTAGGCCGTAAAAAACGTATCAATCAATAAATAAAATCTGTTCGATATTTTTAACAAAATACCCATAATGTTTCTCAAATTAAACTCGATTTGTTTCATAAAAATGCTCATTTTTGATCATGTGTCCACCAAGTTATATTCTAAATAAAAGGTTTTGTTATTTTTAAGCTGCAACAGACAGTTAGTCACCGACCCACGATAGACACACTCTTTAAAGTGAAACTGCTTTTTACGAATGACAGAATAAATTCTGTGATAAGGTTTACTAATTCAAGGGACTATAAAAATAAAATTAATATTTTAGTTTGAAATTAAAATCTAAAGAAAACTGTTGATTAAAAAAATACGGACAGTCACTAAATTTGTCAGAAGGTAGAAAGCAAAATCTGCATACACATTATTGATATGTGTATGCATTTATGCTGATAAAAAATACATTGCATCATACTGAATATGTTTTTATTTACTCAGGATGAATTGTAGAGTTAACAGGATCGAAAATCAATTGCAAAAGAAAATGATATAAATCAATCAGAGACCATGTTCTAAATTAAGGAAAGTATCAATCGAAGCTGGTCGATTCATTGCATCGCTCCTGTAAGTACCCGACCCTCCCTTGCTTATAGAAGAGCCAGATCCAACCAAAAATATGGAATTTCTTTCATATCTGGACTGGAGCTTCCCAGTCCTCACTTGTCTGTCTTGATAGCGTCGAGATGTTCGTGTCGTTGATGAATTATTTTCTACTCTACAACACCTTTTCCATAGAAGAAAGGTTGCGAACCTGTTCTGTCTTTATTTTCATGGCAAATGTTCTGATGAGCTACATTCCTTGGTCCTACCACCCCGGACATTTCCAAATGAGACCCCACATGACACGTGCTTAAGGATTAATCATCCTCATTCCCTTAGTAGGGAGAAATTCCACTCAGACTGATTCTTCCCAAGAACTGCTACTTTGTGGAACAGACTCCAGGCATCTTTTCATAGTTACTAGAATGTTAACCTCTTCAGCTCTTTCTTTCCTGCATTAGCCCAAGAATTTCATTTTTTTTTTTTTTGCTTTTTCTTACCTTCATACAGCACCAAACCGTAACGCTCTCTTGAGTGGATCTTAGGACTTATATTGGTTGAAAATTAATATAAAAATAATCCGATGTTGATACAATGTATATCATCCTTAGACGTTAATATATAATAGGACTTAGTTGAAGAATTTATTCATTCCTCTCACACGTCTTGTTGCATTGCCTCAACAGTTGCAAGAGGCGTGGTACAATGCGCCAAAGGATGTTATTTACCAGCTATACTATCGTATGCATGCAGAGGATAGATGCAAATAGCACGCCTCTTCTACCTGTTGAATCAATGCAACAAGACATGTGAAAGGAATGAGTGAAAGTATCAAGTAAGTCCGATAATGTCCCAGACATATTCAACGGAGAACTGCGTTCGTACCCACCGAGAAAATTGTCGAATATGCTGCATGGCATTTTGAGTAATAATATGGATAATCCCACAGGTACCCCACAAAAAAATATGAAATTTGATATAGTTTATTTAATTGTTGGAATTTTTGTTATAGTTATTTGAAACAGAAAGCAAAGGATAGAAATTTAGTAGATTAAATCAGAACAAAAACACAAAAGTTTGATGTGGGGTTCAAACTAAAAAAGTTATTTTTTTTTATATGTTAGTAATTTCATATTTTTTTTTCTTTCTTTCTTTTTTTTATGCAGGAGGCACGGTGGAGTAATGGATAGCGGCTCGGATTGAGGAATCGGAGAACCGAGTTCGAATTCCAGTCATTACATTCACTTACGTGCTAATACCCTTGAGAAATGTATGAATCCTCTTCTTCTACCCCAACCATCAGCTATGGGTAAATAGCAGGACAGACCGGGTTTTATAGCCGTGGATTGCAACATTTCTACCGCAACCTACTGCGGGAAAAAACCTGACTCGTCAATCATGCATCGAAAGATAAATGATCGCCTAAGCGTGTACCACGCATAGCACATAACTGGGCGACTGAATTTTTTCATCAGCAGGCTTTCGGCGATGGACATAACTCATAATCAAGTTGTGGTGCAACTGCTTCTAACATGGCCGCACCTCAGTGGAGTGCGAGATATATTCAGGTAAGACATTCAAAAGGCAAAAGTTGGAGCTTATTAAGAAGTTTCAGCGAATAGTCATGGAAGACCGTCTTGTAACAATCGAGGAAATTGATCAGGAAATGTGAATAAGCAGAGAATCAGTGCTTTCTATTTTAAAGAAGAATTTGTGCATGCGGAGATTGTCGACGAAATTCGCCCGCTTCTTCCACTCACATAATCCAAACTTTCCTGGTCAAGAACAACACAGCTCTTGTTCGACAGTCACCCTATCTCATAATTTGGTACCGTGTGAGTCTGGCTCTTCCTACATCTGAAAACTATGCTTAAAAGGCGTCGATTCATTATTAGTGGCCACAAGATTAAGATAAGATACACAGATTACATAGTGTTAGTAGCAGACACAGAAAGTAAAAGATAATAAAGGAAAGCAAGAAGAAAAGACTAATCATCAGTTTCAAGAAGATGGAATGTATGATTGTTCTCAAAAGCAACAGCCCAACATGCAAATTACAAATTAGACATACCAAAATCAAGTAAGTACGATACTTTAAATATCTGCGAAGTATTTTCACATAGGACAGAAATCGCGACTCCGAAAATTGAAAGAGCATTAAGAAAGGGGAAAATGCCTTCCAAAAGCTAACCAATGTATTAAGAAACAAGAAAAATTCTTTAGAAAAAAAGAAAAGAGTCAGTCTTCCTATATGGCAGTGAATGCTGGACAATCTCCTCACAGATGAAGAAAAGACTTGAGGCAACAGAAATGTGGTTTTGCGGAAAGATACTTAGAATACCCTGAACTAAGCATACCAGCAACGACGTACGAGAAAATGGAAACTAGAAAGGACATTTATGCCTCGTAGCAGATAGGGAAAACTGAAATTTCAAGGACAAATAATGAGGAAAGGTTGTTTGGAAAATTTGACACTCACAGGACATATTGAAGACAAGTGGACAGAGGTAAGCAATACATAATCTACCTAATGAAAAACAGGGATAAGGAGAGATAAAGAAAAGACAATATTTAATAAGAGTTAAACACAAGAAGTTGTAGATAGCCATGATCGCCAACTTCCAGAATGTACATAGCACATAGAAGATTGAAAAACACACACACATACATACATACATACGCACACACACATATATATATATATATATATATATATATATATATATATATATATATATTTTCTTTTCAATCGTTTTCTCTATGCTCTTTCCTTCATCGAAACTCTTACGATTGTGAAATATATTTGCTGTCGAACTTCTGAAATTTAATATAAACACCTATAGCGTTTATTTATGGCGTAAAAGTTACAATATAACAAAGTTTGGAAAGGCGTACCATTGATTGATGCATAATATAAGATCGTAAATCATTCCAACTGAAAGACGTGCTTCCATATTTCATTGAGTATAACATTGAGAAATATGCAAGATTAAAGAGGCAGCACACATAACATTAACGTCAAACTCAATTACTTAGCTTTGAGCAGACATAAGTCTGCCATGACTTGTTGCATTATTTGAATACTTTAATAAACGCTAAATATTACCGCTGATAAATGATATAAATGAAAGCGTAGCCCAATAGATGCAGTCACACTGCTCATTAGTGTCAACTCCAATTCGAAATAATGCCCCCACCAGC